>CM054149.1:14784976-14824976 GCA_028751875.1 Rapana venosa
GTCCACATGGAATGACCTCCCTCTCCCACTTCGCCAAAAGCCTTCATTTGATACTGTCAAATCTAGCCTCACAACGCACTTATTTTCTACTTGAGATCTTTCCCTGTTACCTGTTCCTACTTTTCAATAGCTACCTTCACCTCCACTACCCCTACCTAAGCGTGTTGTGTGTATAAATTTGATATTTGTTTATCTTGATATTTGTGGACGGTTGCGTGCGTGTGAATTATTGAATGCAAGCGATTTGTTTACTTTACAAGATTCAGCGCTATATAAATCCCATATATTCTTCTTCTTTTTCTTCTTCTTCTTTTTCTTCTTCTTCTTCTTCTTCTTTTGGGGGTTAGGTGGGATGGGGTGGGGGGTTCTTGTTCGTTCATCGGCTTGTTCATCAATGGTGAGAATTTGAGTAAGCGACCGTTTTTGCCCATGAAGGTAGCTGCATTCCGACTTCCGGGATGCATGCTGGGTATGTTCGTGTTTCTGTATCCCACCACCGAACGCTGACATGAATTATAGGATATTTAACGTGTATATTTATATACACGAAGGGAATGGCAGGTCCGGGCTTGAAGTTGTCGTGAGAGATCGTTAAAAAATCCCCACTCTTAATTCACCAGACGCCGCCGAGATTCGAACCCACGACTTCATGGACCCATAGGATTGAAGTCGAACGGTCTTAACCACTCGGCTGTAGCGTCTGTCGGATTGGGGAAGGAGATGGTGTCCGTTGAATCTGTTACCATTACTTTGCTACTGTCAACTTTTTTCATGGTTTTGTTTTGGGTTTTTTTTGCTTTTCAATGTAGCATTATACAGATGGAAGGTAAAGCTAATTGCTTTCAGTTTTGAGTGAAGCTGTTTAATATTTCATCTGGTCAAGGACATAAAGAGTTGATTTATTCCTTAAATGCCTGCACATGGTATAAGAACAATAAACAGAGATAATATAACAATAACAAAATAAGGGATAGAAAGAGATGGGAGAGAGAGAGACAGACAGACAGAGAGAGAGAGACAGAGAGACAGACATACAGAGGCAGACAGGCAATGGGAGACAGACAGACAGACAAAGCGAGAGAGGGAGGGAGAGGGAGAGAGAGAGAGAGAGAGAGAGAGAGAGAGAGAGACAGACAGACAGACAGACAGACAGACAGACAGACAGACAGACAGACAGACAGAGACAGAGAGAATGAAAAGTATGAGTGAGGGAAAGAGATAGAGACAAGTGTATGGACAGGCAATAGAGAAACAGACACAGAGACAGACAGAAAGAAAGTATGTGCAAAGCATTTTTCTAAGACAGGTATACTCATATAAGACATGTGGGAAAAAAACTTATGCAGTTTTTTTCTTCTTTTTTAAATTCTTTGTTCCTCGGCTAGAGCCTCGAGGTTCACCAATGGTGAGATTTGGCGTATGCGACCTTTTATCCCACTCTGAAGGTAACCATATTCCGACTTCCGAAATTGTCTTTATATAACTGCACATGGGTTTGCTAGACATCCACACACAAAAAATGTAACCACTTCTTCATTCCAGCTGCAATCACAGAGATGCTGCTACTGTCAGATCTCCACAAGAGCAAGAGAGAGAAGTGACGTATGTTCAACCCTTCTGAAGTCAGTGTAGGTGTGACGTCGCCTGTCAGATCTCCACAAGAGCAAGAGAGAAAAGTGACATATGTCCAACCCTGCTGAAGTCAGTTTAGGTGTGACATCATATGTTAGCTCTCCATGTCCACAGAGTAAAAAGAGAAAAGTAACATATGTCAACCTGCGAAGCGTTGGGTGTGACGTCATATGTAGTCCATGTCCACAGAGTAAAAGAGAAAAGTAACATATTCCACCCTGCTAAGTCCGTTGAGGTGTGACGTCATATGTTAGCTCTCCATGTCCACAGAGTAAAAAGAGAAAAGTAACATATGTCCAACCCTGCTGAAGTCCGTTGAGGTGTGACGTCATATGTTAGCTCTCCATGTCCACAGAGTAAAAAGAGAAATGTAACATATGTCCAACCCTGCTGAAGTCCGTTGAGATGTGACGTCATATGTTAGCTCTCCATGTACACAGAGTAAAAAGAGAAAAGTAACATATGTCCAACACTGCTGAAGTCCCTTGAGGTGTGACGTCATATGTTAGCTCTCACTGTACACAGAGTAAAAGAGAAAAGTGACATATGTCCAACCCTGTTGAAGTCCCTTGAGGTGTGACGTCATATGTTAGCTCTCCATGTACACAGAGTAAAAAAAAAAAAGAAAAGTGACATATGTCCAACCCTGCTGAAGTCAGTTTAGGTGTGACGTCACCTGCCATGTCGACATTTTTCCCTCTGCCCACTGAAAATCTGACTATTCACTACTTGCCACAGGTAAAAATATAGAGTTTCTGTTTATAAGGTTTTGCTGTTTAGATCGGGGATTTTTTTCCAATGGAAATAAAATATGCATGCATGTAAATTCTACGTTTTTCCTGTTAAAAATTTAACCATTGCCGGCTGACATCTGTTGTGTTGTAAAGTGGTTCTTGTCCTAAAGTGGACAGGTTCAACGCAGAAAAACGCTCCTCCCTGGGTCTGGAATCCTTCTGTGGAACCTTCACCTTCTCTTTTTATTCACCAGGTGGGCTGCCAATGCACAGACTGCAAATTGCAGGACAAACGATTCCAAATCTGACATTCCTCTTGGTCTTGGTGAGCTTGCCAATCCAGTGAAACAACAGATTTTCCGGGGAAAGTTAAGTAGAACTCGTTTTGTGTTGGCAGCCTCGCCTCCACTGATTATTTTTTGTATTGAATATATTTTTTATTGCCGTCAATTTATCTTTAGGGACAGAAAAGGTAAAGCAGCGAGGGAGAGGAGATGGGTGTCGCCCTCAATACGCTGGCCCCTAGAAAAGCTGAGGTCTCTGATACCTCGCTCCCCTACGACCTTATAGGTTATGGGACACCTTTTCCTTTTATGTTCAACCATCCTGAAATTGGATGGGACACTTGTGGTGTCCTTAAATGATTTCCTGGTCACTAAATGGATTAAAGCGTTCAATTGCACGAACACGGTCAAAAGTTAGCTGGAAATTATGTTTAGATTGTTTAGCATATCCCAGGTTCCGCCTTTTGGACGAATAGGCCATTTGATGCGGTAGGATTGCATGCACAGAGGTGTCGTGTTTTTGACACCATCCCCTAAGTCGAAATGCAGCTACCTTAATGGAAGGTAAAAACCGTAGCATACGCAAAATCTCAACATCAGTGAACCTCGGAGCTCTAGCTGAGGAACGAAAGAATATCCATTCACATATGTGTGTGTGTGTGTGTGTGTGTGTGTGTGTGTGTGTGTGTGTGTGTGTGTGTGTGTGTGTGTGTGTGTGTGTGTGTTCTTGTTTTTGTTGTTTTGTTTTCGTTGGAGGGGAGGTGGGCGATGGGGGGGGGGGGGGGGGGGATTTTTTTGGTTCCCCAGCTAGAACTCCTAGGTTTACTAGGTTTTACGTATGTGACCGTTTGTGTTTGTATACCATTTTAAATTACGACACATTTCTCTGCATGAAATTTGGGCTGCTCTCCCCGGGGAGAGCGCTTTGTTTTTTCTGTCTGTATTTGTATTTGTTTCCCTATCAGGGTGGCTTTTTTTCTACAGAATTTTGCCAGGACTAACTCTCTTGTTGCCCTGGGTTCTTTTTACGCAAGCTAAATCCGTGTTGCACACTGGACCTCGGTTTATTATCTCATCCGGAAGACTAGCGCCCAGACCACCTCCCACGGTCTTGTGGATGGAGGAAAGGTTTCGGGCGCAAGTTTTCTCATATATCTTTACTTCAGGGATATTTCTGAGTTCTAGATACTGATGTTGTGCTGTTGGATAAAGCCAGGTTTAGCTTTTCTTGCGGTGTTGTCTTACTTCATGTAGTATGTGTCAAACTTGACAAATCCCGCATTTTCTGTTCGTTTGTCGGGTTCGTCTCCACTCTTGCTCTGTCAAGGAGTCACTTCACTCATTACTGGCTTTGACTATTCAATTTGTGTCAGCTGGATTTTGATAGATGTGGTAGGTGATTTCAACTTTCATTAAGTTGATTCCTTCACCTTCGTCTATCCCGTACTCTGGTCGAACGTCAGGACACCACTGAAGATTTTGCACCCAGCTTCCTCCATTCATCGTGGTTGCTCTCAGCTTTCCGCGGAATGCTGTTCCACTCAAGGCCAGTCCCCTCTCTGATGTTGTCGTTCTATCGTTTTCTCCATCTTCCTCTTTCGTCTCCCTCCTTGTACTGTTCCCTGTATTTGGCCAGTCTAGATATTCGTGCGACATGTCCCTATTACTTCAGTCTGCACACTAAAGTCAGGAGGTCTTTACATATCCAGCTATCGTTTTCAATGTTGATTTTCACTTCCTCGTTGGTTCTATGTGCTCTGTATGAGATACCAAGAAGTTTGTGGTAGCATCTCATCTCCGTCCCTTGTATCCTTCCTTCAATCTCTACTATTATGGTGCATGTTTCACGGGCATAAAATGCAGATATGACCAGAGAACGTATCAGACTGTTCTTGGAGCCGGTGATGATGTTCTTGTTGTTCCAGAAGACTTCTAGTTTTGTCATTGTAGCTGTGGTCTGGGACATTCTGGAGAGAACTTCGGGCTTTGATCCTTCATCCGTTACTACAGCTCCCACATATTTAAATATACGGACGATTTCAAGTTTCTTGGTGTCTATAGTAATGTCAGTAACTGATGCCATTGACTCTGTTTGTCATCAACTGGATCTTTTCTGCACTGATATGGATGCCATAATTATGCCGGAGAGCCCTCATCAAGGTGATTTACTAAGTTGCCAGCTCTTGCTCTTGTCCACCTAGGCTGTCGATGTATTCGGCAAAACGTAAGTTTGTAACTGTCCTGCCTCCAATGCTGATTGTTCCCTCATGGTGTCCAAGTGCGTCAGCCATTATTCTCTCTTTAGAAAAAAAAATGTTAAAGAGGGTGGGGGAGAGCAGACATTCTTGACTCACTCCAAATTGTGGTTCGGAATCATTCTCCCGTGTTGTTGTCGTCGTGGACTACGCTGGTCACCTTGATGTAAGAGGCAGTCTATGGTTAGGGTCAGTTTGGCATTGATGTTATACAGCCCCATGGTTGCCAACAAAACTGTCAAAAACTCTTGTCAAACGCCTTCTACGTCGTCCACGACGACGTGTTGTTGTTCTAATCATGTACTGTGTTGTGCAACTGTAATGTTCCTTTTTTCTTCTAAAATAAATATTGCATGCTTGAACCATGATGTGGTAAAGATATTGCTGGTGTTGCAGGTATTTCTCATAGTGTATTCTAGGATTGAAAATTTGCTCTGTTGCGCTTTGTCCTGCTCTGAAACCTGCCTGTTCTTTTGATGATCTCCTCAGTTCGTGGATTCTGTCTATTCAGGAGGATTCTGAGCATGACTTTACTTGAATAGCTGATCGGGCTGACGGTATGGTAGTTTTGGCGTAGTTATAAGTTGCCTTTCTTCGAGAGAATGATAATCAAGGACTATGTCCAAAGTGTTGGCCAATCGCTTATCTGCCTGATCTTACTGCAGATGATAATTACTTTTGTTCTTTTACTTCCACGCACGCACTCACATACGGACACGCGCACACGCATACTCGCCTCATGCACACACACACGCACACACACACACACACACGCACACGCACAGACACACAGACACACAGACACACACACACAGAGTTTTACAGAAGTCTGTGTATAACTTTATTGCAGATTTAATTCAAAAACTGTCGTACAAGACTTATAATAATCACGAATAGAGTTTTAAAATATCCAGGGGAAAAATCAGGCAAAGCAGAAAAACATATGAACAGGAATGAACGATGTTGAAAATCCTTAGAACACACCCCCTACATTAACTTTATGTTGCAAAGAAAGCAAAGGGAAAATGTAAGAAGCTAAAGATCAGAACAAACAACTACATCCCCCTCTAAGTTAACAAAGTGACCAGATAAACTTACCCAAGTGCAGGTGCAAAGTGCAAAAGTCTACATGCATGATAACCACAATCGAAAAGAAAACAAAATCTCAACAAATGGCAGCAAGTGGTGCGGATACAATTAGAAAAAAAAAATAAGACAGAGATTTTCAAAATGTGCTGACAGAGAGAGAGAGAGAGAGAGAGAGAGAGAGAGAGAGAGAGAGAGAGAGAGAGAGAGAGAGAGAGAGAACAGAGTTGTGTCTATAGTTTTATTACACATCGTTTATAAAAACTGTAAAAAACAGCCAATTTGAATGTAGTTCTTGCTCATAGCAATCCAAACTAGGAAGGTGAGACACATGTCTTCCTCTGTCGCCCTTTCATACGTGATTTTCATTAGAAGTTATCAATAAAATATCATGTTAAAAAATCTGAGTATGATTGGAGTGGTTTTGCTCTGGCTACGAAGATATCATCAGATCATACATTTTGTGACATTCTCTATCTTTCCAGCATTCAAAAAGGGGGTTATGTACAGCAATTTTTTTTTAAAAACCACCTGTTTAACAGCAACGATGAAAAAGAAAGACAGACCTCCGGACTCCGCTCTCATAACACGGAGATGACAGCCGGTATGAGAGGTTTGAACACTTGGTGGAGTTGTCTACAAACGTCCACGACAGAGCTCAATCAGGAGAGAGAAAGGATTGTGGCGCAGAGTAACACAGCAGCCAACACCCAACCCGACAACTGAAAGATGACAGTGATGATCACATACGGTTTGTTGTTGCTGCTGCTTCTGTTGTTGTTGTTGTTGTTGTTGTTGAAGAAAGAGAGAGTGGGGGAGGGGGAGAGGAAGAGGAGGGGGAGGGGGAGGGAAGGTAGGTAAGGGGGCTCTGTTTTCTCAACAACAAAAAACTTCTGCCCGGAGCCCCGTTCACTCCTGCTGGCACAGGTTGGTGCAGGCATCCAGCGTGGGGAAGTTGTTCCTGTTTCCACCACAGCCGTTGAAGACGAAGGACTCGCAGGCTTCTGAGGTGGTGTTGTAGAAATACCTGGTCTTCTGCATCCGGCAGCCGCCCACAGCCAAGGGCAGGTAACACGCGTTCTGACTCATGCCTCCATCTGCAACAAGGGAGGAAACCCATCATCATCAAGTCGTTGTCAGACCGACGTGTTCAGCCGAGCGGTTTAAGACCGTTCGTTCGACTTCAATCCCACAGGTACGTAAAGTCGTCGGTTCGAATTTTGGCAGTGGGGTTTGGTGAATTAAGGGTTAGGTGGTGTTTTTTCTCCCAGATTCATGCGCATATCTACCAGTGCGTTAATTCGCTTATATATATGTAGAAGATCAAGCATGCATGTTAAAAAGATCCCGTCATTCATGCCAGCGTTCGATTGATTACGGAAACAAAAACCTACCCAGCATGCACCCTGAAGTCGGAATGCGGCTACCTTCATGAGGGGCAAAAAAAAAACCCGATCGAATACGCAAAAATCTCACCAATGGTGAACCTCGGAGCTCTAACCGTAGAATGAAAAAAAATTGTGGTTAATCCTGCACACACACACACACACACACACACACACATTTCGGAAGGCTACATGACTTGTGATTTAGTTTCCGTGAGTCCGACAGACGCTGATGACAAGATAACGACGGAGAGTGTCCCAGCAGTTAGGTACCAAACATGGCGAAACATCCATCACTAGGCCTGCCCTACCGGGAAGCCTGAAGAGTTCCCAGCCAGGGGCCGAAACTCGTGTCAGCTTCGGCAGATTTTTTTATATCGTTTCTCAGTTCGAGCTCCGAGGTTCCCCAATGGCGACCGTTTGGGTTTTTTTGCCCGCCTCGAAGGTAGCTAGCCGCATTCCGACTTCGGGGATGTATGCTGGGTTTGTTCGTGTTTCTGTAACCCATCAGCCCGCTGGCATGAATTTCGGGATCTTTAACGTGCATATTTGATCTTCTGCATGTGTATATACACACGAAAAAAGTTAAGGTACTGGCAGGTCTGCACATGGAAGTTCACTTGGGAAGTCATAAAAATTCCCACCCTTAAATTCACCAGACGCCACTGCCGATATTCGAACTCACGACTTCATAGCCCCAGGGGATTGAATTCGAACGGTCTTAACCACTCGGCTTTAGCGTTCGTCGTAGAGGCAGAATGAAGAACTCTTACTCAAAACGAAACGAAAACGAAACAGAAATAAATGAAAGGAACTAGAATGAAATCAAACAATGTGACATGGAATTGGAAATCTTTTTTTTTTGTTCGAACAGCACTCTTCAAAGCCTGTAGGATGCCTGTACTCATTTATTTATTTATTTTATTCTTTTCTTTCGAGGATAATGGAATAAACACCCATGTGCTTTTTTTTCATCCAGTCTCCGTGTGAATGCAGTTGTGTAAATTTTGTCATCCGTTCCCACCGGCACACAATGGCCTACTCTTCCGAAAAGCGGAACGGGTTTTAACGTGCGCACAAGATGTTCTGCGTGCGTTCGCATACGGGACCTCGGTTTATAGTCTTATCCGAAGGACACACAATGTATGCTCACACAGTGTATGCTGTTGCTGCTGCTGTTGTTGCACATTATATACAAAACTAAAAGGGGTTAATCCCAATAAACACTAAAGAGAATAATATAAAACCAAACAAGGAACATCCATTCATTTTCCGATTTTGAGCGATTTCATATTTGAACTGGACTTTTGGTGGTGGTGGTGGTGGTGGGGCGGGGGTGTTTTTTGTTTGTTTTGTTTTGCTGTTTAGTCTTGTTTTCTGGGATTTTTTCTCTTTTTTTTCGAGGGAGGGGGGGGGGGGGGGGGGGCCTTTACTCGGTTTTTCATTGTTGTTTGTTTGTTTTTTATTGGAGGGGATTGTTTTTGTTTACTTTTTTTTTTTTGGGGGGGGGGGGGGAGAAGGAGGGATGGATTGTTTCTTCATTTATTGTTCAGGGGGCTGTTGAGGGGTTGGGGTGTTTTTTGTGTTATTTTGGGGGTTGGTTTGTTTTTAGGTGCGGTTTGTTTCTTTGAGGGGAGGGGGATACTTTGTTAATGAGTCATTTCAGATATGGTTTTTGTTTAATACGAAAGGATCTATATATAAATGGTTACTTACAAGGGTTTTCCTCCACTACTTTTTGTTCACACACAAGCGCGCGCGCGCGCGCGAGAGAGAGAGAGAGAGAGAGAGAGAGAGAGAGAGAGAGAGAGAGAGAGAGAGAGAGAGGAGAGAGAGAGAGAGAGGAGGGAGACGGACAGACAGACAGACAGACAGACAGAGAGCATGCAAACACGCACGCAGTTACGCACGCAATATCGAAAGTAAGGCCACTGTGTGCCGGTGGGAACGGATAACAAAATTCACAAAACTGCATACAAACGGGGTCTGGATGTAAAAAAAAAACAACCAAACAAACAACCCCGCACATAAACACATATTCCATTATCCTCGAAATAAAAGAAAATTTTTTAAATGTTAGAATAAAAATAAAAGATCACGTTTTTGGTACTACACTCACTCGAAGAGCAGACGCGTTCGCAGCCCTTCTGCGTGGTGAACTTGTTGGCGTTGCCCCCGCAACCTCCGTAAGAGAAGGTCTTGCAGGTCTGCGTGTCAGTGTCAAAGTAATACTTGGTTCTGAAGAACTGGCAGGGTCCAGCATCTGGCGTTTGCTGGCATATTTGAGCTGTCAAAACACACACACACACACGCGCGCGCGCTACGCACACACACACACACACACACACACACACACACACACGCGGACACGCATAAGCACACACACACACACACACACACACACACACACACACACACACACACGCACACACACGCCGCGTACACGCATAAACACACACACGCACACACGCACACACACACACACACACACACACACACACACCGGTCTGTTATCGCCATTTAATGGAAAGACATTAATAATAATAATAAAATATAAATAAAATATGGAATTTATATAGCGCTGAATCTTGTAAAGCAACAAATCAAAGTGCTCAGATTTTGTTTTTCGAGGACAATGGACTAAGCACTCATGTGCTTTTTTAAAAATCCAGTCCCCATGTGTATGCGGTTTTGTAAATTTTGTCATATGTTCCCACCGGCACACGATGGCCTACTCTTTCGAAAAGCGGAACAGGATTTAACGTGTGCGTAAGATGTTCTGCATGAACCAGCCGCCATGGCGCAGTGGTTAGCGCCTTGGGTTACGGACTGGAAGGTCGCGGGTTCGAATCCCATAAGAGTCATAGGGATTTTTCGGACTCCGGCCGGCTCCTACCCAGAGTGAGTGTGCTGTGGGCTCAGTGGGAAGACTGGGACCACACAGTCGAGCTTCATCCACTTAACGGATGCGAGTTTGAGAGTGTTGCTCAAATTACCTGACAAACACTGCAGGTGTCTGTATCTCTCGGGCCCGGTTGACGCCGGGATATATTATGATAGTAAGCGTAGAGTACAACCCTGTCAAGTAGTCTCAAAGCATATGCACTTCCACAGCAGCATCATTACGTCATCCACATTGTCATTGATCATCATGCATTAAAAAAAAAAATTGCCTCTGATTAGGTGGTCCCGAATTCTCTGGTCTCATGGTGGCCTCAGATTTGGTTTGCCCATACACTTCTGTGCCTGTGGTGAGTTTGTGTCAAAGCCTTTGGGGTTGGAGGTTCGCGGGGGGGGCGGTCGTTGGAGGGACGTTGTTGTGGTTGCCACCTGGGGTGGGCAACTCACTCAGTCTGGCTCCGCGACTGAGCTAATACTGTCGTTAGTAGGGGCTTAGTAGGTGGTGTCCTGCGTATGTTAGCTCAGAACAGGCACCACTGAACACCACCAAAGTGACCCAGCAGCAGTGCAGGGCCCCTCTGGCTGGTGGCCCCACGGCGGCCTGATAGTGATGGGCTCCCTGTGGACTTCCGACCCTGAGGATGAGACATAACAAATCTGGGTGTGGTTGTGGCGGGGAGATTGGAATGAGCGGCGTGGGAACAGTAGGACGGGGGTCGTCAGAAGATGAGGCAGCAAAAAAAAAAAAAAAAAAAAAAGATGTTCTGCATGCATTCGCACACGGGGCCTCGGTTTATAGTCTCATCCGAAGGACATTAAACTGAAGAACACACACACACACACACACACACACACACACACTGGGGGAACAGGATAGCCTGGTGGTTAGAGCGCTACGCATAGCGCTCGCGATCTGCTGACCCGGGTTCGAATCCCGTTCAAGGGGGATTTTTTTCCCCCCCTGGAGTTAACATCAGTGCAGACTACACTCCCCCCAAAAAAGTCCTTCGGAGGAGACTATAAACCGAGGTCCCGTGTGCGAAAGCACGCAGAATATCCAGCGCACACGTGAAAACTTGTTCCGCTTTTTTGAAAGAGTAGGTCACTGTATGCCGGTAAGAAACGAGTGACAACATTTTACAAAACCGCATGCGTTCTGGGACTGGATGTAAACAAAGCTCATTATCCTTAAAAATAAATAATGAATAACACACACGCGCGCGCGCGCGCTACAATGTAAAAAATCTTCTGTCTTCTTCTTTCTTGCGTTTCCTTCCTGGAATGGGCTGGCAATACCAAGTCTCCTGTGCTTGTCACTCTGCAGGACTGGAGGTCTGCCCTCTGCCCTCAACCGACAGATTCCGACTTCAGAGCGGCTCATTTTTTGTACTGGATGCATGCTGATGGTATGTTCGTGTTTCCGTAACCCACCGAACCCTGACACGAACCATGGGATCTTGAACGTGCTTACTTGATCTTTTGCATGTGTATGTACATGAAAGTGAATGAAGGCATTTTCAGGTCTGCCCTTAATGTTGACCTGGGAGATCGTAAACATCCGCATCCTTAATTATCCAGCATATGCCGCGGCCGAGATTCGAACCCACGACTTCATGGACCCAAGACGGGATTGAAGTCAAACGTTCTTGACCACTTGGCTTGGGCATTCGTCGAGTGTAACAGCAGAAAATCGGCGTAACTATATATATATATATATATATATATATATATATATATATATATATATATATATGTGTGTGTGTGTGTGTGTGTGTATGTATGTATGTATGTATGTATAAAGGTTTCCCAATACCTATGTGGTCGTAGGGGAGTGAGGCGTCAGAGACCTCAGCTTCTCTAGGGGCCAGCATATTGAGGGCGGCGCCCATCTCCTCTCCCTCGCTGCTTTACCTTCCCTGACCCTAAAAGAGGCAGGTACCCAATTACAGATGAGTAAACTGGGGGACTGTACTGAAGCCAAGGCGCGCAAACGCTCAATGCCGCTTAACTTTAGCTGGGGAAAGCGAGTGCTCTGACCACTGAGCTATCCCGTCCCTGTATAAATTTTATCTAAATAAAAAGGCCAGCTCAAAGCAAAACAAGGCCTTGTACCGTACACAGACTATACCAAAATAAGTATGACATAATATCAGTATCAGAAATACACCAGCGCTAGCGCAGGATTATCTTGTCTGGCGGGTAGCTTGATGGCCAGTAGTTAGGGACTGATAGCGCGTTCTGGACACAGCCCACCAACCCTCGACACAAAGGCTTGAGCGATGGGCTATTACGTCAGGGGACAAGGTTCGACACTCGATAGAGGCATGCTCCCTGGGATTTTCGCTTTCATCTCCTGTCGGCTCTTACGTAGACTTGGGTGTGATGTGAACAGAGAGAGAGAGAGAGAGAGAGAGAGAGATTCGGATTATTTATTCATGTTTAGGCCACCGCCCTTCATGAAGGGGTTGGTGAAAGAAAAGAAGTACAATAACACTCGATAAAAGAACATAACATAAAACAATGCATCAGTCACAGTTAACAACATGTTGAACAGCAATCATCTATGACGTTGCAATATCTCGAAGCTTATATGCTTTATGCAGAAAAAGAGAAAAATTCCAAACATTAGTATGCCTTGTAGATGCCATCAGCAAACTTATCTTAACCATACATGGTTGTTGATAATATTTCACTGGGATAAACCGCTAAGTCTATTTAAGGCAGGGCAACATAAAACAAAATGTACTTCATCGTCTTTCTCCCATCCACATAAAAGACAAATTAACTTAGTGGGATCATATGGCTTATACCTATTGGGATGGGTTGCCAGATTTGACTAGAGGTTAAATGCGGCTTCATTTCATGATTACTACAAAAAGTCCTATACAGATTAAATCTTTCGCTATTCTTAATATGATCATTCCATTTCTGCCATCTGCAATCTACTAAGCGCTGACGAAAAGTTTTTATGAATACATCTGTATTTCCAACGCCATGTTTTAACCATACATCACTAAAGCCATATTCACATAAACAAATGCGCACATCAGTTACCCAGTTTATTTTACCCCTAACATCTAATTCAAACAAAATTTTGTAGGCTTTAAAAGGTATTCGACTGTCTTCCATCTGCAGAATCTTAATCCAGTAACGTATGCATTGGACTGCAGAATTAATATATAAAGGAAATCTACCAGTTTCACCGCACACCAGATCATTTGGTGTACGCCTTTCTACAGCTAAGAACTTTTTCAAGGCAAACAAATGAACAGATTCACAGCAGAGTGCTACTTTGTTTAACCCCCACAGCTCAGAGACATACTGTACAACAGGCTGGACTCGTGATTAAAAAATTTTAAGAAATAATTTGAAGGACGAATTGTTTAATGTAGATAATCTTTTCATTATGCATAACAGTGAGTTTTTTGCCCTGCTGGCGAGATCTTTACATGCAGACACAAAACTCAGTCGAGTAGTAAAAAATATTCCTAGATACTTATAAGCATTAACTACCGGCATTATTTCCCTATCAAAAGTCCATCTCTCCCTTGCCCCTAAGTATCCCCCCTTTCTAAATACAATAATATTACTTTTCTTCATGTTTACTTTTAACTGCAGTGAGGTAGCAGCACGTTGCAAGTGGTTAAGTTGTGTTTGCAAACCAATTATTGTCTCTGATAATAAAATAACGTCGCCTGCTAATAGAAGGATAAACAATTCAAACACATCAAAAGAAAAAGACACACTATGTCTTCCATTTTGTATAACATTTACAGCCAGTTCATTAATAAAAAGCGAAAATAAGAGAGAGAGAGAGAGAGAGAGAGAGAGAGAGAGAGAGAAATCTATTAATCTTTCTTTGAATCTTTATTTTTCAAGGGTAACAGAATAAACATGCCATACTTTTTTTCATCCGGCCCTTGCCCTGATTAGGGACTATCAACAAAACAAAGGTAAAAAATCTTACTACATCAACGACAACATGAATTTCTGACTTGAGCATTAATTTCAAGAGATACATAGATTTTTTTTTGAGAAAAGAGATATACGTTAATAAACAGATAATTCTCAAATAAATCAAACATTAACATGAAAACTGACACACTGATTATAATTAGATAATGTGGAGAGAGAGAGAGAGAGAGAGAGGAGAGAGAGAGATGAGAGAGAGAGAGAGAGAGAGAGAGAGAGAGACAGACAGACAGACAGACAGACAGACAGACAGGCAGACAAAATATTGGAAGTTGTCAACCACGAACTCGAGACTGTGGTAAATTTATCATGTCAATTTGATCGTGTGGAAATGTGTAGATTTGAATTTATACAAACACATGAAAAATGTAGTGCAGCGTAGTGTGGTGTGATGTGGTGTGGTGTAGTGTAGTGTAGGGTAATGTAGTGTGGCGGGTTGTATTGTATTGTATTGTATTGTATTGTATTGTATTGTATTGTATTGTATTGTATTGCGGTGCGGTGTAGTGTGGGTGGTGTAGTGTAGTGTAGCCTATCGTAGCGTAGCGTAGTGTAGTGTAGTGTGGCAGGTTGTATTGTATTATAATTATTGTATTGTGTTGTATTGTATTGTATTGTATTGCGGTGCGGTGTGGTGTGGTGTAGTGTGAGTGGTGTAGTGTAGTGTGGTGTGGTGTGGTGTGGTGTAGTGTAGTGAGTGTAGCGGGTTGTATTGCATTGCATTGCGTTGCATTGTAGTGTAGTGTGGTGTGGTGTGGTGTGGGGTAGTGTAGTGTAGTGGAGTGTGGTGTGGTGTGGGGTAGTGTAGTGTAGTGTAGTGTAGTGTAGTGTGGTGTAGTGTAGTGTGGGGTAGTGGAGTGGAGTGGAGTGTGATGTGGTGTAGTGTAGTGTAGTGTGGTGTGGTGTGGTGTGGTGTAGTGTAGTGTAGTGTGGTGTAGTGTAGTGTAGTGTAGTGTAGTTTGGTGTGGTGTGGTGTGGTGTGGTGTGGTGTGGTGTGGTGTAGTGTAGTGTGGTGTGGTGTAGTGTAGTGAGTGTAGCGGGTTGCATTACATTGCATTGCAGTGTAGTGTAGTGTAGTGTGGTGTGGTGTGGTTGTGGTGTGGTGTGGTGTGGTGTGGTGTGGTGGAGTGGAGTGGAGCGGGTTGTATTGCATTGCATTGTAGTGTAGTGTAGTGTAGTGTAGTGTAGCGTAGCGGGTTGTATTGCATTGCATTGCACTGTAGTGTAGAGTAGTGTAGTATAGTGCCATGTAGTGTAGTGTAGTGTAGTGTAGCGGGTTGTATTGCATTGTAGTGCATTGCATTGCATTGTAGTGTAGTTTAGTGTAGTGTAGTGTTGCGTAGTGTAGTGTAGTGTTGCGTAGTGTTGCGTAGTGTAGTGTAGTGAGTGTAGCGGGTTGTATTGCATTGCATTGTAGTGTACTGTAGTGTACTGTAGTGTAGCGTAGTGTCGTGTAGTGTAGTGTAGTGTACTGTACTGTACTGTACTGTACTGTAGTGTACTGTAGTGTAGCGTAGTGACGTGTAGTGTACTGTAGTGTAGTGTAGTGTGGTGTATATTCATGTCAGCATTCGGTGTGCTGCAGGAATAGAATACGACAATACTCACTGTGCCCAAAAAGGATTTACAAAAGCACTGGGTGGCATAAGCAAAATTCATCAGGCGCATGGTACCCCCCCCTTACCCCTTGCCTCCAACCCCCCCCCCCCCCCCCCCCCCCCCCCCCCCCCCCCTTTATGCCTTCTGGGATTGTTGGGGTTTTTTCTCTCTCAAGAAATGGTGTGGAGGATAAGGAATATTTCATATGCAGTGTTGCTGCTTTGGAGGAAAAAAAAGTAGGGAAAAAAACCCTGTTAGTTATTACACAAGTAGTAAAGGTGAAGGTGTTCCCATAACCTATGTGGTCGTAGGGGAGTGAGCTTCTCCAGAGGCCAGCATATTGAGGGCGGCGCCCATCTCCTCTCCCTCGCTGCTTTACCTTCCCTGACCCTAAAGAGGGCAGGTACCCATTTACAGCTGGGTGAACTGGGTAAGGACTGTACTGAAGCCAAGGCACGCAAACGGTCACCCATCCAAGTGGTAACCACGCTCGATGCTGCTTAACTTTGGCTGGGGGAAAGCGAGTGCTCTGACCATTGAGCTATCCCGTCCCCGTTATACAAGTATGCGTTAATCAAAGTTCCCCATGGGAAAACTTACCTTCCCTAAACATATCAGACATACGTCACACAGAGAGAGAGAGAGAGAGAGAGAGAGAGAGAGAGAGAGAGAGAGAGAGAGAGAGAGAGAGAGAGATGAAAAAAGAAAGAAAAGAAAAAAACCACTTACGACTTCTTTTAGGGGAGGCAATGGTAGTGTGGGCGCAAACAGTCAGCACCATCAGAACCGCTACATAGTAGACACCTTCCATCTTTAATGTACACAGTGGACCCGGCAACAGCAACAGCAACAGCAGCGGTGATGTTCTTCCTTCACAACAACAGCAAGTATAGCACTGTTCAGAACTTGCAAATCTAGTCTACTCTCAGTCGGCTACTGGGCTGTGGTGGTAGGGGCGCCTTCCTCGCGGTCTGTCCAGTCCTTTGCCTGATATTATGGTGTGTGGGTCAGATCTGCAGTGAGATGCAGAAGGACTGGGCTTTTTATAGTATATCATCAGCCTCTGTGTGTGTGTGTGTGTGTGTGTGTGTCCTGTTGGGTCAATGCGCACCTAGCACACAAGATCGTACCGACTTTATGACCTCTGCTCCAGATGTCCTTCCCACTCTTTGTGCACTCTCTCTCTCTCTCTCTCTCTCTCTCTCTCTCTGTGACTTTCCTTTCTCCTTCCACCTTCCATCCCCTCCCTCGCCCCCCCCCCCCCACCCCCACCCTCTCTCTCTCTCTCTCTCTCCTCCACACACACCCACACACACATACTCACAAGATGTTTGCAACATATGGCTTTAAGCTTTCCAAAATCGTATCATTGTACCAAAACAAACAAACAAACAACAAAAATAATGAATACAAGGATATGGGATAGGACCGTTTCCACTTAAAATGCAAACAAACAACAACAACAAAAGAAAGAAGAAAAATGCTGTTTTGTTTTTTTTAAACGAGTCCGGCAAACTCCGCCACCAATATGTGTACACGTCATTGTTTTCCCATCACACGGTTGCTGACAATTAGCTTGGTAGGCGGATGGGGGGAGGGGGGGGGGTAATTAAACTACCGCGCAGATTTTATTGGGTGCCATGCGCCACCTGGACAGAGTAGATCCTGCCCTTCCCCGGGCCCCCTCTCTGCTTGGTGAACAAACAAGTGATGAGCTATTTCTCACCTGATGACACACGTGGCCAGGTTGTAAAAAAAAAAAATTAAAATTTTTATATTGCGCTAGCAATTTTCCAGAACGCTACGGCAAATCTGAAAGAGAAATAAATTTAATACCTCCCAAAAAAACATTAACGGTGTTCCATTGATTTTATTTACTCCCTCTGTAGAAATAGAACAGAGGTTGAAATTTACCTGGGTTTGTTTGAGGGGGAGGGGGGGGTGTGTTGTTTGGGGGGGGGGGGGGTGCTGTTGTTTTGTTGCTTATTTTGGTGGGTTTGTTTTTGGTGGGTTGTTTGTTGGTGGGTTGTTGTTGGGTGTTGTTGTGTTTTTTTTTGGGGGGGTGTTGTTGTTGTGCTGTTTGTTGTTTTGTTTTGGTTTGTTTTGTTTGTTTGTTGTTGTGGGGTTGTTGTTGTTGTTGTTGTTTTTTTGGGGGGGGTGTTGGGTTGTTTGGGGGTTTTGTTTTTTTGGATGGAGTGGGGGGGGGGGGGGGCTGTCAGAATAGTGATTTAAAAAAAATTTACCTGTGGGAGTTGTGTGAGCTTTTGAGAACCAGAACTGTGTTAGAATAACATAGATCTGGTTTTGTTTAAGATTACCAAAGAACATCAACTTTTTTTTAAAGCAAGCGCGCATACACACACACATACAATACACACCCACGCACGCGATTCCTGTCATTGTTCTCACACAGAATACTCCTACCATAACACAGTCAGTTACAGTGTAAGTTACCGATATTTTTGCACGTTTTATTTTTCACTTCTTTCTTCCTCTCCTCTTCTTTCTTCTGTATTTGTTTGTTTGTAAAAAAAATTGCTACGGAAAGCAGAGGACCGCGAGGAGTGGAGGAAGCTGGTTGCAAAATCTTCAGTGGTGCCCCCACGGGACTGCGGGATAGGTGAAGGTGGAGGAAGAAAAAATGGGTTTGGTCACGCTGTTCAACCGAAAGTGCGTCGACCATTAAAATTGTTCGTTCGTGTCACAGTCCCTGCTGATCATAATCATGTGTTTGAAAATAGTTTGAAATTAAAAGTCTGACATCACTGGCATTCCGCAGTCTGAATACTTTTTTTTTTACGATTTATTTGTTAGAGCGCTAATTCTCACCGTCACGAGGCCTGGATATGATTAATTAGAGAAATTAAAATTCTGTCAGATGACAACTGTGTGTTAAAAGTGCTGATTCACTGCATGTCCTTCATACCGTTCATCAACTTTAGGTAGGATGGGGTAAGCAAAAAACAAACAACAACAAACAGATCCAGAAGGACAGACCATCGGCCATGGCAAATGGCCAAGCCTATCGTTTTGTCTGAAGTTTCAAATGACTGAACTCTCTCTCTCTCTCTCTCTCACTCACACACACACACACACACACACACAATCCCCGAAGTCGGAATGCAGCTACTTATAATGGTGGGTAAAAACGGTCGCATACGCAAAATCTCACCATTGGTGAACCTCGGAGCTCTAGCCGAGGAATGAAAAATGTGTGTGTGTGTGTGTGTGTGTGTGTGTGTGTGTGTGTGTGTGTGTTGTGTGTGTGGTGTGGTGTGTGGTGAGAGAGAGTGTGTGAGTGTGTGTGTGTGTGTGTGTATGTGTGTGTGTGTGAGTGTGTGTGTGTGTGTGTGATGTGAGTGTGTGTGTGAGTGTGTGTGTGGCTGTGTGTGTGTGTGTGTGGCTGTGTGTGTGTGTGTGTGTGTGTGTGTGTGTGTGTGTGTGTGTGTATAAAATCAAGAGAGCTGCTTGGTGGTGGTTGGTTGGTTGGTTAGTTGATTGGTTTATACAGTCTCTAAATCGGATAACTCCGCTGGGACTATATGATCAACACACACACACACACACACACACACACACACACACACACACAGAAGGACAGACCATCGGCAACACACACACAACCAAAGTCGTTGGGTTCAGCCTGCCCGTTAAGGCTCAAGAACACGGTATCACTATTATTATTATTATTATTATCATCATCATCATCATCATCATCTTCATTATCATCATCATTATGATCGGCATTACCATCATGCATGCAGGAGGTTTTTTGTTATTAAGATGTTGTCATCCGTTCCTACCTCCACACAATGGCCTACTCTTCCAAAATGCAGAACGGGATTTTACGTGAGCTCAAAATGTTCTACGTGCGTTTACACACAGAATCTCGGTTTATTGTCTCACAGGAAGGATTCTCGAGCATGGCGGTGTTACTACTGAAGTTAACTCTAGGGGGAAAGCAGCAAAAGATTGAACACGTGCCTTGGTGGTGTCTAGGCTCAAACTCAGGCCACCAGATCACGAGTCAGCGCTCTGACGGCTCGGCTACCTCGCCCCTGAATTTGCTATGGCTGTGAACTAGAGCAATTTGGAAATGATTCATCCATTGTTAAAGATCTGTAGATCTATGGTTCAGGTGAAGGACGTGACCGAGAGTTCAGTTTAATGCTGTGTCATTCTGCAGTGACCGATTTATCTTTAGAAATGGAGAGGGGGGGGGGGGGGGGTGAGGGAGGGGGGGAGAGGGGGTTGGTTGATGGTACAATGCCTAAATCGGATAATTCCTCTGGAACAATAATTCAATTCAATCAAACGAGAGAACTCGAACTCAACTCTCGAACTCGAATATTTTAATGAGGGTAATTGGGTAAGTCAGAGAGAGAGAGAGAGAGAGAGAGAGAGAGAGAGAGAGAGAGAGAGAGAGAGAGAGAGAGAGAACATAATGTATGTGTGATCAAATGTGTGTAAATAATTACGGATTCCTCCAAATCGCATAAGACATTCATCATCATGTATCTTTCCAACATATTTTTCGCATGTCCACTTCATCTATTTCACGCTAAAAACAAGTCTAACACACCAGCTCCAATAGTCTTCTTCAACCCTACAGTTTGCTAGGCCCGTGTGTCGGCGTTTTGAGCAGTGAAGTGACATTCCTAATTCAGGGGGATAAAACCTGAAAACAGGTATGCCATTCTTTTTGAGTATGGAAACTGTTTGCAGAATCTAACACTAATTAAGAAAGCATTAGAAAAAAATTCAATGGAAAATAAATGAGGTAGGTATGTTACAAAATGAAGTATTCAATAAAAACAGATGGGCGTTTACACAGTCAGCTGGCCCTGTGGTGTGTCTAATTATTGATCTGGTATGAAAGTCATCAGAAGGGTGGGGTGGCTTCTGTTCTGATTGAATCATAAAATGAGATGTTCCAGCTTTTTATTGGTAAAGACTATGACATCATAGGAAAAAAAACGTAAACAGGAAGAGGACTGGAACAGTACTAGGAGGGGGGGGGGGGGGGGGGGGGGGAGTGCAGGGGGGAAAAGAGGGAAAACAACATTGGAAAGTGGACCCATACGCAGCCTACTACGGAATAGCAAAGCCATTGGTCCTAATTATCAAACACATTCGATTCTCATTCGGGAGCAAATTGGTCAAAGATAGGGCACTCCCCAGAGCATTGTTCCAGTCTAACACACATTTCTTTGGGAGGACAGTCGATATATTCAGACTAGAGATCTGCCATTGTGATTGTAGCTTTCATTCTAAAACAATTGGCTGGCTCACCCAGCAATTCTTGCAAGAATGGGGGTAAACTCGATAGGTGATAAACCAACACTCGGGTTCAATCTTGAAAGATCCATCATGATAAATTAACATTTTTTTCAGTCTGTTTTAGGAAGTGCTTGTACTTCATAGCACCTCTCTCTAGTTGAGACAAACTGGGCAGTTAATGCCAAACCATAAGAACTGTAATATATATTAATATAATTTATTAATCAAAATCACGAAGTACAGTTTTTCATTGCTATTTATAATATATAATCACGAGTAAGTTTTTCATTGCTTATATATATATATTATATATATATATATATATATATATATATATATATATTAATATAAGCAATGAAAAACTGTACTCGTGATTTTTCTGTTTATAAATTGTTCGGAGTATCTAAAAACAGCTTTGGGTGCTTGTGGGGAAAAGTTATACACCAATTTCATATAACAGCACAGTTACTTAAAACATGACATCAAGGGCTAGTACTATAGGCCTACATGTAGTATACAAATTGTTTATCTGTAATACTCGAATCTCCCAATTTTCAACCACCCCATCCTCTCTCTCTCTCCACTCTCTCTCTAATGAAGGCAAAATATCTTGTTTCTTGAAAAAAGTTTTAATTTCATGAAAAATCACAAATGCTTAGAGTATAAAAGCGGCAAGTATTACTACACACAAATCATTCATGCTGTATATTCCAATATATGCCAGTGTTAAGCTCTCTCTCTCTCTCTCTCTCTCTCTCTCTCTCTCTCTCTCGGCAAAATATACTCTTGTTTCTTGAATTTTAAAAAATGTAAAATCACAGATGTTAAGTATACAAACAGCAAATAGTACTATACACAAATCATGTATATATTTCATATACTACTATACACAAATCACGTAGCCTATATATTTCATATACTACTATCCACACAAATGTTTTATTTTACGAACTACTATACACAAATCAAGTATATATTTCATATACTACTATACACAAATCATGTAGCCTATATATTTCATATACTACTATACACAAATCATGTATATATTTCATATTCCAATATGTGCCAGTGTCAAGCATCTCTCTCTCTCTCTCTCTCTCTCTCTCTCTCTCTCTCTCTCTCAAATTTCTTAAAGAATCAAAATACATGACACTATCCAGATTGATGAAAGGAACAAATGAAAATCACCGACACAATCTCTCCAGGTATTTTCTTGCTGTTAACAGACGATATTAAAGCATTTTGTAATTGTGCTGTTGTTTGTACTCCTTGTTTCCATTATAGGCCATTGTGGCTGCTTGATGTGCCGTTCTTTTGATTATCTTATATGCATTGACTTCTGTTCTGCTTTCAGGGTTTATCGTCTTATTGTTTTGGTTATTTGGATGATGTACTTGGTGTGATGCTACCAGGAGAGCTGGCTTAGAAGGAAAATGTGACGATCTCTTTTTGCATCTCGTTTCCTTCACTTGCCTTTTTGCCTTGCTCACTGTATGTATTGTGGCCAAAGGCCAATGTACATTAAACCTGTTCAGAGTTCAGCGTTCAGAGGTCTCTTCTCTCTCCATCTTTTATCGTTTTGCTTATACTCAGTGTATCCTGATGGATTCATACTTTATATTTTCAATACTTTATTCCGCTTCGGCTATACTTAAGTTTTAATTAATGCCCTATTTCAATATCTTATTGTTATATGTAACAAATATGTATACCATTTGACAATGTGTAGATGTTTATTTTTATGACTTATTAAGTTTGGTTGTTGTTTTTCTTGGTTTTGTTGTTATTCTTCTTGTTTGTTGTTTTGTTTTTCTCTTTTTTCTTTGTTCTTCTTTTTGTTGATTTGTTTCTTCTTTCTTTTGTTTGTTTGTTTGTTTTGGTTGGGGGACGTTTGAGAGGGGGGGGGGGGTAGAGGGGGGATGTTTTTAGGGTTTTCTTTTATTTGTTTGTTTTTTTGTTGTTGTTGTTTTGTTTTGAGAAAGATTATTTCACTTTGTTTCTACTGTGTGAGAGTATAAGTATTGGATTATTATTAAGATGTATCCCTACGGGCGGGGACAGGATGTCAAAAAGCACATGAGTGCTTATTTATTATCCTCGAAATAAAAGAATTTGTCATTGTCATTGTCATTGTCTGTGCGGAATAGCCTGATGGTTACAGCGTTGCCCTCGTAATCTAAGGGCCCGGGTTCGAGCCGCCATCGCGACGCCTGTTCAAGGGCATTTTGAGACTGTAAATCAGGTCCAACAGAACACCTTACGCACACGCTAAAACCCGTTTCGCCTTTCGGAAGAGTAGGCCATTTGTGCCAGTGGGAACGGGTAACAAATTTCACAGGACTGCATGCAAATGGGAACGGAATGTAAAAAAAATGAAAGAGCACAAGTGGCTATCCACTATCCTCGAAATAAAAGAATTTAAATATAAAAAGTCTCTCTCTCTCTCTCTCTCTCTCTCTCTCTCTCTCTTCTCTCTCTCTCTCTCTCTCTCTCTCTCTCGCCTAGTGATTAGAACATTGCGCTCGCAATCTGACGATCCGGGTTCGATTTCCGTTCAAGGAGGATATTTTCCCCTGGAGTTATCATCAGTGCAGACTCCACTCTCCCCAAAAGTGCTTCGGATGAGACTATAAACCGAGGTCCCGTGTGCGAACGCGCGCAGAACATCTTGCGCACTCGTTAAATCCTGTTCCGACTTTCGGAAGAGTAGACCATTTGTACCGGTGGGAACGGGTGACAAATTTCACAGGACTGCATGCAAACGGGGACGGAATGTAAAAATAAAAGAGCACAAGTGCCTATCCACTATCCTCCAAATAGATTTGAAATATTTTTTAAAAAGTCAACTCTCTCTCTCTCTCTCTCTCTCTCTCTCTCTCTCTCTCTCTCTCTCTCTCTCTCTGGTGTGTGTGTGTGTGTGTTGGCATCCTATCATTCTTTTACTAGTCCCAAAAACAAAAAGACGCTAGGTGGTATCCGTTCGTTATCAATGTCAGGACTTTTAACTACACTTTTCATGGCTCTTGAAAACCGCAGACTTCTTGGTTGGTGTGCCAGCTGCTTGCTTGATACCCTCATACATTTTCCGCATGTTTCCAGTGTCCGAGGCCTTCTGTATCATGTCTGACAGTTGGAACCAGTAATCGTATGTGCAGCGTTGGCGCCATTTGCTGGGTTTGGGAAGCGAGCAGTTCTCTGAGCTTGCCAGTATAGCTGACTAGGGTTGCACGTGTGGTTGACCAGTGCAGCCTGTTTGGCGTTGGTAACCGGTTCCATTTCGGTAACGTTTTCCTCAAACCAAGAGGAATTCTTGTGTTCCTTTTTTTCTGGATGTTAGGACTGCGACACTGTAGATGGTGTTCCTGAGGAAGTTTCGCCGATGATCTTCCTTTCAACCCTTTGGCCAAGGTCAAGATTTCTACAAGTGCCTCAATAAACTCCTAATTTCTATCACTGTAGGCAGTAGTCTCGCAAGTGTCGATCTTTGGTTCTTTCTGGAGCAACAGAGTGCTTGTCAGACTTCAGTTTGACCACGAGGGCAATCAGACAGGGGGGGATGGGGGGGTGTCACAACAATGCACACTGCACTACAGCTCTGATGCTGCAGACGTTGTTCAGGGAGTCTTGATCAGGTCCAGTTAGTGCCAGTACTTCAAGACCTGCGACGTCTGCAGGATGATGCTTGATGGTTATGGCTTCTTCTGGAAGTAGGTGTATGTCACACAGAGGTTATGAAAACAGCAGCAGAGTTTTAGAAAACCTCTGGCCATATTCATTTCTGTACCGACTTTGAGACTTTTCCTCCAACCATCTCCTGCATGCCTACCTGGCCATCTTGTGTGCCTCCTCATTGCCCTCTATGCCACAGTGAGCAAGGCAGTACAGCCATTTCGTCTTCCGGAGGATGCCAGTCCTTTCCACTTTGGAAGGATTTTTTTCTTGCTTGAAGCTGTCGGACACAGAACAAAAAAACAAATTCATGGTCAAGTTCTGGTTTCTTTCCTGTCAGTATATTTAACACCAACTACTTAGACATGTAGATTTATAGCCACAAAAAAGACAGAATGCAATGTCAAATGTGGAATATACTTCTGTGAACAAACGCGCAGAACCCTAGTGTGTAAGAAATAAGAATATACCTGACACAATACATTGTTTTATGTGTAAATCTACTAAAAGGATTAATATCAGAAGAAAGTGTGGAAGAAATTCGGAATAAACCTTAAATAGACTAATTAAATGCCATGTATTTTTTACATTGTTTTGTATGTAAAAGATCTAATATTAGAAGAAAGTGCCATGGCAATTGCGAACAAACCTTAAATGGTTTAATTAAATGCCATGTAACCTATTCTTGTCACACCACCCGTTTACCCTACTCCAACTGCCTAGTTAGTTACACTTGCAAAGAAAATGACAACTTGTAACAGACAAAATTAATGTTTGATCTTGGAAACAAAAAATAAACAAAACTTGGCTTACTATCAAAAGAATTGTTAAATGGCTTTTTTTATTCAGGGTTTTTCCCTCCTTGCAAGAAGAATACTTTGTAATAATGAAACATTTGTGGCCCATTTTACCTACAAGTATCAACTAAGTTATCATCATGAGGCGTGGTCACAATGGCATGCTTGAGCAATTCTCTCTTAAAAGCCCTTAATAATAATAATAATAATGTATGGAATTTATATAGCACTGAGTCTTGTAAAGCAACAAATCAAAGCGCTCAGATGACTTTTTTTGAGTGTGTATGCTTGTCATCTGTTCCTACCGGCACACAATGGCCTACTCTTTTGAACAGCAACAGAATTTAACGTGTGCCCAAGATGTTCTGCATGTGTTCGCACATGGGGCCTCGGTTTATAGTCTCATCAAGGACTTTATCTACACTTATCTATCATCATGAGGCTGGTCACAATGGCATGCTTGAGCAATTCTCTCTTAAAAGCCCTTATCTACACTTCCCACTCATATACCCATATCTATCATCACGAGGCATGGTCACAATGGCATGCTTGAGCAATTCTCTCTTAAAAGCCCTTAATAATAATAATAATAAATAATAATAATGTATGGAATTTATATAGCGCTGAATCTTGTGAAGCAACAAATCAAAGCCCTCAGATGACTTTTTTTTTTAGTGTGTATGCTTGACGTCTGTTCCTACCAGCACACAATGGCCTACTCTTTCGAACAGCGAACAGGATTTAACGTGTGCCCAAGATGTTCTGCATGTGTTCGCACATGGGGCCTCGGTTTATAGTCTCATCCGAAGGACTTTATCTACAATAAGGGCTCGTATACCCATATCTATCATCATGAGGGTGGTCACAATGGCATGCTTGAGCAATTGTCTCTTCAAAGCCCTTATCTACACTTCAGACTGGTATACTGGTATCTATCATCATGAGGCGTGGTCACAGCCCTTATCTACACTTCGGACTCCTATACCCCTATCTATACTGATTGTTCTTTTGGTATGCAAAGTATCAATGTTCACACACACACAAACACACACACACACACACTTTTTATTGCCTTCGTGCATATTGAACTGTGTATATGTACCTTCATGCATTTGTTACTGTGTATCTTGTTTTTTTTTCTAAGCTTTTTCTATTTCTTTTGTCAATTCAAAATTAGAACCAGCATGTGTCTTCTTTTTAACCCCAGCATGCAGAAATTAAACCACTGAACTATTAAATTCAGCTTTATGTTCTAGAAAGGGAGCGAATCAGACAGCATTCGTCTACCAAATGAGTTATCTTTTCTTCCTCAAAATCTGTTATCACACTCTTGAAAAAAAAAGTAATTCGATCAAAACAACACAGCAGCAACACAAGAAACATGAGTACAACAAGCATAAACTCATAAAGAGAACAAAAGAAAATATATGTGAAAAACATTGAGGTTGCAGCAAAATAGCTGCATACTGTGTTTATACTGAACATTATCAGGGGGGCAAAAGCAAATAGACAAGTCTACAAACAAAGCAAAACAATGCAAGCCAAACATGATAAAGAGAGGCAAGTGCATCAAGATAAGTGCAACCTTTCAACATTATTATAAGACAACTTTTCTGCGTTCTTCCACCTACAAGGACTTCACCATACACTATAAAAACAATTCCCATGCAAGGAATACTTAAACTTTTTTTAATAAATAATAATAATAATGTATGGAATTTATATAGCGCTGAATCTTGTAAAGCAGCAAATCAAAGCGCTCAGTTTTTTATTTTATTTTATACCACTTTAAGTCATGAGATTTCTCTGCGTCGGGCTGCTCTCCCCAGGGAGGGCGCGTCGCCACAAGAGCAGCGCCACCCTTTTTTTTTTTCTTTTGGTCTGCAACTGTATTTGTTTCCCTATCAGAGTGGCTTTTTCATAAGAATTTTGCCAGGGACAACTCTCTTGTTGCCGTGGGTTCTTTTACGTGCGCTGAAAATTTTGTGTAACACACGGGACCTCGGTTTATCGTCTCATCCGAAAGACTAGCGCCCATACCACCACTCATGGTCTAATGGATGGGGAAAATTTTCGGGCCCAAACGGGGTACGAACCACGCACACACCCGACCCGGACTTTTCGCATTCTAGACAGGCGCGTCACCTCTAGACCACCGATCCATCATCCCCTCAAACTCTGCCCAAATCCATAAATAGTGTATCCAAAACTTCCTTCTTAGGCTTCCAAAATGAGGGAATAATTATTATCTTTTTTACACTTAAGGGAATTTGCACAGCTACCTTGGCACATGTGTGATATTTGAAAGTTTGAAAGGTGGTACTCTAGCTATCTTCTCTTACCTAGGATGATGCTTGATGGTAATGGCATCTTCTGGAAGTAGGTGTATGTCACACAGAGGTTGTGAAAACAGCAGCAGAGTTGTAGAAAACCACTGGCCATATTCATTTCTGTTTCTGTACCGACTTTGAGACTTTTCCTCCAACCATCTCCTGCAAGGCAGAACAGCCATTTCGTCTTCCGGAGGATGCCAGTCCTTTCCACTTCGGAAGGATTTTTTTCTTGCTTGAAGCTGTCGGACACAGAACAAAAACAAATTAATGGTCAAGTTCTGCTTTCTTTCCTGTCAGTAGATTTAACACCAACTACTTAGACATCTAAATTTGTAGCCACAAAAAAGACAGAATGGAATGTCAAATGTGGAATATACTTCAGTGAACAAAGGCGCAGAACTGTAGTGTGTAAGAAATAAGAATATACCTGACACAATACATTGTTTTATGTGTAAAACTACTAAAAGGATTAATATCAGCCCAAATCCATAAATAGTGTATCCAAAGCTTCCTTGCTAGGCTTCCAAAATGAGGGAATAATTATTATCTTTTTTACACTTAAAGGAATTTGCACAGCTACCTTGGCACATGTGTGATATTTGAAAGTTTGAAAGGTCGTACTCTAGCTATCTTCTCTTACCTCTGTTCATGCATGCTGGCAGTCGCTCAGAATAATTATAGGCTGACGTATAGGTCAAGGGTTTTGAGGGAGGTGAGCCAAATGGTGTGGTTACAGCAGCAGCTTTCCTTTTCAAAGGAATCAGCTGACATTAGCCATCCTCCCCCTCTTTCTCTGGATTTTTCTTTGACTGAAATCAAAGAGATGAAGAGTTAAGTAGAGTTGCATTGCATGGGGGGAAAAAACCTACAGACAAATGACAACACCAAGGGGAGGAATGACAGGAGAGAAGAATTTGATAATCTCTCTCCTCTCTCTCTCTCTCTCTCTCTCTCTCTCTTTCTCTCTCTCTTACACACACACACACACACACACACACACGCACGCACACACACTCACGCACGCACGCACGCACGCACACACACACGCACACATACATTCCAAAAACAAAATACCATGGGTAGTTTTATTCCTTAATGGTAGGACTTTAAACATATTTTCATAAAATAGGTTATCAACCCTAAACTGAAAAACGTACATAAAGCATGCTGTGCGAGATGGAGGGTGCTCCTAATAGCCTCCCCTTGCTCATGAAGTAAAAGTGTCATGTTCACCGTGTTAACAAAAGGACACACTAGCAAATACCTTGGATGCTCCGTTTCCTTACCAGGTAGTTTCTAAGGTCTCCAAATGTATACATCGCCTTCACAGTAAATCAAAGACTTAGATTTCCTAAAAGGCTACATTCCCCCAATGGACTGAACATGTTCTGTAACTCCGAGCCTAAGGTAGAGAAAGTGCTAAAATATTTCCACCTTGTTACAACATCCAAAGAAGGAGAATTCAATGTGGTGTTTTACTTACAGCGGTTTCTTCTTCCTCCAACTCTAAACAAAGCCCTAGGCTCCAGGTAGTAGTGAAGCCTCTCTGGCCATACTGTCTGCCTCCTCATTGCCCTCTATGCCGCAATGAGCAGGGCAGTACAGCCATGACAGGCTTTTGGGCTGGATGGAAGCTACCAATCCTGGCCATTCCTTGAGGACTTTACCTCCCTGAAGCTGTCAAACACAGTAATGAAAAAAAAGTTAATGGTTTGGGTTGTTGTTGTTTTTTTTATCTCGTCAAACCTCAGGTCGTTTTATCACGTCAAACTTACTAACAAACTTGGTGGTCTTAATATGGACCTAAAAAGTCTGGAGTCTTCTTTGTAGTCAACGTCCAGACAGCTGTTGTTTGTCATATCAGTGAAGAAGGGTATTGTGCTGCCCTTAAGCACCTGACAAATCAGACCCAGCGCATACCACTAGGAAATGGAAATTTTGCCAGTAATGCAAACTGACTTATTGGATGCAGTCTTTTTTTAAAAATTTGTCCTCCTCCCCCCTCCACCTAGTTAAAATGCACTTTCAAAATGAAATGACAGTTTGAAACAGATTATTGCTTTCCTCAATCAACATTGAAACTCTATTATTTGTTGATTTTTTAAAATCAAAATATAAGCAGCATGTATCTTCTTTTAGACATCAACATGCATGAAAAATACCATTAAACAATTTCAGCTCTATCACGATGGAAAGAGAGAGAACTCATAGCTCTTGTCTACCAATAGTTATCATTCTTCCTGTCTCACCCTTTCAACACAATTTCATCGCAAACAGCAGCATGAAATAAGTACAACAAGCATAAGTTTATAAAGAGAAACGCAATAGAAAATAGATGTGCAAAAGTATTGGCTTCAGCTAACTGCATCATATAATATTGATTAACTAACTAAAAAAAAGTTTATGTTGAAAGTTATCAGGAGAATACCAGCAAATAGACAACCTTACAAAAAAGCAATTTAAAATGCAAGTAGAACTACACAATATTTATCACACAATCTCAAATGACTCTTTGATATTCAGTTTTAATAAATAACATAGCAATGATCACATAAATAATATACTCTTCCATCACTTAAAATAACTCCAAGAAATTGATATGAGAAAGTACTTCAATATAAAATAAATACGGTTTCCTGAACTACAAGGTAAATTCAAAATCTTACCTGTGACAAAATTTGCTGGCAGTCCGTCAGAATATGTACTGCCGTTTCTGCCAGATTCTTCAGGGAGGCGAGCCATTTGAAAGTTGCCGTTACAGCGGCAACTTCCATTTTCAAGGAATTGGCTGACCCAGCCAAAGTGCCACTCATACTATGTAGTGGCCTACAGTGTTGGTAGGCAACAAAAGCCCACCCACCCAGGCCATTCCTGTATGACCCATCTACATAGATGAGCAGGTCTTTGGGCTGGGTCAGCAATCGCAGGACGCCTTGAAATCGGCTCCTGGCAAGTCCTGCTGGCCAATCTCGGCAGCGACTACCGAAGTTTTTGAAAATCATCACCTTTTGAAAAAAGTGACGATTTTCAAAACTGCAGTTGTCAAACTGCCACTGGGCTTCCTCATCTGATAATGAACACGTACGTACAGCATGATGAAAACTTAGGACAAACAACACTGACATGCCAGGAATGAAAAGGGAAATATTTTGATAGTGTGCTGTAGACACACATAAAACAAAAGACAAGCCCAAAAGTAATGCCACACAACTTCAAACAGAACATGCACCAAGGCGATTACATGTTAGTACATAAATTTAAGAACAAATTAGGCTATGCTCAATTTTACTGTAAAGAACTTCGGGGGAGAGAAAAAGCACCCTAATACAAAGTATCAACATAATTGTGCTTCAAACTGCGCTGAGATAACATGTTAAACCCAGCTATATATATATATATATATGGAATACACAATTTCAAAGCTTTTATTGCAGCTTTGGCCCCAGTGGGGGAGGGAGTGTGTTTGCTTAACAAACCAGCAAAACATATGGCGGACATCAATGCAACTGTACAGAAAGTGTCAAATGTAATGCAGCAATGTGGTCAACAGTGCTAGAATTAAGTCAAGTCAAAGATTTATATATTAACGTTACATAAAATTACGATCCATTTGATTACGACTGTTTATTCAAAATAAAGGAACAATCTACACAAACCCATCAGGAGCAGCAACAAAGTGATAGAGCTGTGTGTGCTGCATCCTTAATCTGACTGAATGGGTCATCATGAAATTATCTGCAATTTCTACTGCTGGGCAGAGATGACATTTCCGTTCATCTTTTGGTACTGTGTTTGCAGATCTATCACAACACTGAAAACCATGTTGGCCGTAGCTCTCTGCGTCCATCCATCTAGAATGACCTCTGTCCCTTGGCCAGAAGCCTACTTTCAAATCCAGCCTCAAGACACACCGTTTCCTTACTGACATCTTCCCTCTCATTATCTATACATACCCTTGGTACAATAACCTTAGTGCTAAAAACAAGAATGGTCTATATGGCGTGGGTGTTTTTCGCACACGTGCGTGTGTGTACGTGTTGCGTATGTGCGTGCGTAAATAATAAGTTTTAATGTCTTCTAGTCCATTTTTTGTTGTTTTTTTAACATTGTGTTTACAATTGGTGGGTGTGTGTGTGTATGTTGGTGTGTGCGCGCGCACGTGCGTGTGTGTGTGTTCCTGACTTTATTTGAAGTCATTTTGGAATTTTTTAACCAATATGAAATGTAGCTTTATTGTGTCTTTTGAGATTTTGATTGTGTATCAATCTGCCTGTCAGTAAACTAATGATATCCTGCCAACGTGTAAAATAATGACTCACCCGTTGCCTCCTCCAGATCCATCGTTTTCCTCAAGGTGTCCTTGCAAGCGTTTTCTGTTTTCTGTGGAGCACCACACAAAAATCATTTTTTTACAGGTGACAAGGAAGTGTTTGAAAAGTGTGTGTGCTGTGCAGGTTAACCCAATAAGGTTAGTGTTACCCACTGGATGCTCAAAGGGAGGAAATAGCCCGGTGGTTGCAGTGATGTAGTGGGGATCTACTGACTGGGTTCCATTCCGTTCTCGTTCATTCGAGAGGATTTTTCCTCTGGAGTTAACTTCAGTGCTGACTCCATTCTCCCCAAAAGTCTTTGGATGAGACTATAAACCGAAGTCCCTTGTACAAACGTACAAATTCAAATTCAAATTCAAAAGCTTTATTATCTCAAAGAGAAATTCCGGTGGGCTACTCGCCATACATAAAAACAAGATACATTTAAACATAATATTTAAAACACACACAACACACACACACACACACACACACACACTGTCCAACATCAGCACGCACCCATCATGAGATAAAAATCATCCACAAATCAGCAATATCTCAGCCAGCCACAAACCCACCCCAACAAAAATCACTTTACCATGTTCGAACTAGTAAACCCGTATGTCGGCACATTCACAAACAGTCGCTTGCGCACACGCACCCACGCTCGCACATCGTGAACATTCGTACCCATGCTCAGGCATTTTAATAGGTCAAATTGTTATAACATGTTGTATAAGACAAATATTAATGAAATTAATACTATGTTCTATTAAGATATTGGTAAGGTAAAGGTAAAGGAGTCCCATAACCTATGTGGTCGTAGGGGAGCGAGGCATCAGAGACCTCACTTCTCTAGGGCCAGCATATTGAGGGCGGCGCCCATCTCCTCTCCCTGCTGCTTTACCTTCCCTGACCCTAAAGAGGGCAGGTACCCATTTACAGCTGGGTGATCTGGAGGAACTGTACAGAAGCCAAGGCGCCCAAAGGGTCACCCATCCAACTGGTAACCACGCTCGACGCTGCTTAACTTGGCTGGGGGAAAGCGAGTGTCTCGACCACTGAGCTATCCCGTCCCCCTTAAGATATTGAACAGTCTAAAATCTCTCTCTCTCTCCTCTCTCTCTCTCTCTCTCTCTCTCTCTCTCTCTCTCTCTCTCTCTCTCTTTATTTACTCAATACTTTATTGGACTTGCCTCTGTACTTAAGTTTTAATGAGTGCCCTATTTCAATATCTTATAGTTATGTGTAACAAGTATGTGTACCATTTGACAATGTGTAGATGTTTATCTTTATGACTTATTAAGTTTGGTTGTGTTATTTTCTTGGCTCTGTTGTTGTTCTTGTTGTTGTTGTTTGTCTGTTTTTCTCTTTTTTATCTTCTTTTGTTGGTTTGGTTTTTCTTTCTCTTTTAGGGTTTTTTGGGGGGTGGGGGTGGGGTGGGGGTATTTTCAGGGTTTTCTTTTATTTGCTTGCTTTGGGAGGGGGGGGGGTTGTTGGGGGAGCTGTTTTGAAAAGGGAACTTCCCCTTGTTTTTATTGTGAGACTGTAAAGTATTGGGTTATTATTCTTAAGATGTATCCCTAACGGGGGACGGTGACAGGATGTAAAAAAGCAATTGTCTTATTCATAACTAAATAAAGAATTTCTCTCTCTCTCTCTCTCTCTCTCTCTCTCTCCTCTCTCTCTCTCTCTCTCTCTCCTCTCTCTCTTTTAAAAATTTATGTAATGTTCTGTCAGTTTCCTCGTCCATATTTCTCTCTTCTTCTATCAATCTTCGTCGTCTTCTCCTTCTCTTTTCTCTTCAGACTATGTCATTAACCATACTCTCATTTTAAAGAATTTATGGTATTATTTTTCAGATTCCACATCCATAATTTCCTCATTTTTATCATAAAACAGTTAGTGTGTGTAACTTTCGTTTCAGATTTCAAGACTAATTAAACATGGGTACCTCAAGATCCGTACTAGATTTTTTTATCATAATTGAATATTTAAAGATTACCAAATGCATCTAGCAACAACTTGTGAACTATCGAATGACAGTTCCAATGTAACAATTTGCTTTGTAAATTACAGAACGCTACCAAATAGTATTGACAAATAGTTCTTGGACAATTAACTAATCTGTCCTAAATACCACATAATCACAAATTGCATGAATCTCAACTAAGTCAGAACACAAAAATTAACAAATCTTTTTACATTCAGTTCCTGACAAAGTGTGGAAAAGTCAATTGCAATCGTTACTGGGTAGCATTTGTACAATAATTGTCTGACTGACCACATTCTCATAATTTACTAATGAAGCTCAAAGTGTCCAGCTCAAAAATTAAACACTTTTTAAACATTCATGCCTGTAAACTGTTTTTTCAAGCACACATTCAGTTGATTATGGACTTTGCCTCTACATTGTGGGATTCTGCAAGTGCAAATGCCCTAAAACCTTTATTGAGGCTACACAAGCCAGCTCTAAAATTAGTTCTTCTTAAGTCAAGTTCATTGACCATAAATGATTATAAAACATTGGGTGTTTTACCATTAAAGCAGAGATGCCGTTACTACAAGGCACTGTTGATGCATAAGGTAATTAATGGAGCGGCACCTCCTTCCATTTCAGATTGTTTCCATATAAATAACAACAGGCATCATTTCAAAATAGCAGTGCCTCTCCCAAGAGTTTATATTTTTAAAACAAGCTTTCTCTGCAGTGATGGTTCCTTGTGGAATCAGCTTCCATCATCTCTTAAAGAGATTTCTAGCCCTAACTCCATTAGAAGCTCTTTAAAAAAACACCTTTTTGATGTATTGAGCAATATATGACAAAACATTGCATATGAAAAAGTAACCAATATTATGAAATTTTTCACGGCATTGTTTATTAATAACTTTCCTTGCAATTGTACATACACTCTGTGTGTGAGTGTGGTGTGTGTGAGTTTGTGTGTGTTGGCAAGCAGGCAAGCCGGAGGGTGTACTGTGCCAATGCGTAATGTATATGTGTTAGTGTATGTATGAGTATGATATGTATTATGTACGAGTATGTATTATAATTTATTGTATTGTATGCCGCTTGGGGCAAGTTTCTCTGCGTGGAGGATTTCGGGCTGCTCTTCCCAGGGGAGAGCACCACAGGAGCAACGCTGCCATTATCATTGTATGCAAGCAGCTCTCTTTCTCTCCCTCTCTCTCCCTCGAACTCGATCACTCGCTCTCTCTCTCTTTTTCTATACATTTATTGTCATAGATTTTTTTCCCCTTTGGAAATTGGTTGTGATTGTGATTTTTTTGTGGAAATTGTATGATTTGTATTTTTGATGCAAGTATTCTTCACATGGGTTTTTGGAAGCTGTGAGTGTATATTTGAGTGGGTTTTTTTTTAAACTTTATTTTATTTATTTATTTAAATATATTTATTCTTTTTTTTAAATGTTGCTCCAAGGGCATGTGGTAAGCAGGATTCACAAAGAGTTTCATTCCTATGGCCATAATGAAACAGAATATGATGTGCCTTGCCTTGCCTTGCCTTGATTTCTTGCCATCCATTCTCTGTCTCTCTCACTCTCTTTGTCTCTGTCAGTCTGTCTGTTTGTCTGTCTGCCTGTTTGTCTGCCTGTCCGTCTGTCTATCTATCTAGCTACCTATCAATCTATCTATCTATCTATCTATCTCTCCCTCTCTCTCTGTTTGTCACTCTCTCTCTCTCTGTCAGTCTCTGTCTCTGTCTGTGTCTGTCAGTCTCTCCCTATGTCTCTGGCTCTGTTTCTCTCTGTCTGCTGTCTGTCTCTCTCTCTCTCTCTCTCTCTCTCTCTCTCTCTCTCTCTCTCTCTCTGGCATTCCTTTTCTTCTATTTTCCATTTACATTATTGAAATAACTTTTCTTTGAACTTCATCATTTTGTCTATATATATATATATATGTACCTGTGTTGTGTGTGTGTGTGTGTGTGTGTGTGTGTGTGTGTGTGTGCATTATGAAATTAAGTAGCCATGCCTATCCTTGCTTGGCTTATTCCTGTTTATGTTTACTTTCACTTTTTTTCATGTATAAACTAGATTGGGGTGATTTTGCATGGAAAGTCCATCATCATTGTATGTTTTTTTTCTTTCTTTATTAGTTTATATCATTCTTCATGCTATGTATGTATTGCACGTTAATTACTTTCGCTACAGAGGGCTGGATGTAAAAAAGCTATTGTTATGCTCATTCTATAACCCTCTATAAATAAAATTTGTTCATTGTTCAATTTGTTCATTGTTCTCTCTGTCATGGGCTTTAGTTCAATTCAGATTTATTGTCAGACATTTATTAAGCAGCAGAATTGAGGTTGGAATCAAACTTGCGCACATGTTGAAACCCGTTCTGCTTTTCAGAAGAGTAGGCCATTGTGTGCTGGTGGGAAGGATGACAAAATTGACAAAACTGCCTACACACCAGAGTAAAAAAAAAAAAAAAAAAGCACAGTGCTTATTCCATTATTCTGGAGAAAAAAAAAGAATAATTGTTACAAAGTAAGAAAACCAACCCCAAAAGAGGAGATGAAGAGAAAGGGGATGGATGAGAGGGGGGGGGAGGGGGGGGAGGGGTGTCCGGCCTCCCCTATCTTTAGGCCAAAGTACACATTTTCCTTCTGATTTGAAATAACCTTATGGTGACTTTTTTCAGTTCTTCAAAATTGCCTACTGCAGTTTTCGAAGTTGTTAAATCATGTACGGTTTTGGGGGGAGGGGGGGGGGGGGGGGGGGGGGGGAGGGGGGGGTTTACACCTCAAACAGTTGTACAGATATTTTTTTTTAAAGGATAATTGTATTATGATAGTGTTGATGACAGCCAATGGGATCATTTATATAGGAATTCTTTATACCTATATTAACATCTTTGGGAGAGTTGTTTAGTCCTAGTGGTGGTGGATTGATACAATCTTAAATGGAATAATTCAGCTGTTACTTTAATCCATGAAATAAAGAAAAAGCACGTGTATAAGAAAAAAAAGACCATAAGGGAGATCTCTAGGCCATTTTATACATGCCACTTGGTAATTATAACCAATCGCCAAGCTAAAACTGATCCCACCAATGTTTAAATGCTTTACAAGATTCGCTATATAAATTCCATACATTATTATTATTATTACTATTATTATTAATTTGTCTAAGCAGTACGACTGTGTAGATCGGTGGTCTAGAGGTAACGCACCTGTCTAGAAAGCGAAAAGTCCGGGTCTGAAGTGTGCGGCGGTTCGTACCCCGTTTGGACCGGAAATTTTTCCCCCATCCATTAGACCATGAGTGGTGGTTGGGCGCTAGTCTTTCGGATGAGACGATAAACCGAGGTCCCGTGTGTTACACGTAATTATTTAGCGCACGTAAAAAAACCCACAGCAACAAGAGAGTTGTCCCTGGCAAAATTCTTAGAAAAAAGCCACTCTGATAGGGAAACAAATACAGCTGCAGGAAAAAAAAAGAAAGAAAAAAAAAAAAAAAGGGTGAAAGGGTGGCCAGTGCTAAGTGGCGATGCATTCTCCCGCTCTCCCCAGGGAGAGCAGCCCGAACTTCAACTTAAAGTGGTATGAAATAAAATCTGAGCGCTTTGATTTGTTGCTTTACAAGATTCAGCGCTATATAAATTCCATACATTATTATTATTATTATTATTATTTATACAAAGGTTAAAACTTAAAAGATCCCTTAAAAAAACTTCATAAACCCCCACCCCCAGAAAAAAAGGATATTTTATTAAGGACAAAATTCAGTAGTCAAACAGATGAATTTTAAAGGTCTGTCTAGTTAGGAGAAAAGAAATGAGTGCTTTGATTTGTTGCTTTACAAGATTCAGTGCTATATAAATTCCATACATTATTATTATTACTATTATAAGAAATAAACTCACCATGTCCATATCGCTGCTTTTACTAAGTCTTCTCTATTGGTTATCCTCTCAAAGTAAACACTGATAACTCCTTGCAGTACACTGGATATGACTTTAGAAGGAAGACTCTGGATTTTTGAAGAGAACACACCGACCTCCTACTTCACTTCACAATGGCCAAGAAGGTACTGACTTCTACACAGGAAACTTTCCTTAGGGCAAGCAGGCCTTGATTGGTCCAAAGACACAATAGTTCTACACAGAAAACCTCCCTTAGGCAAGAAAGCATTGATTGGTCCAAAGACACAATAGTTCTACACAGAAAGCTTTGATTGGTCCTGAGACACAATAGAGTTTGAAGGTGTGGTAATGCTTTGAAAGTGTGTAAGCCCTAGACATACCTGTCTTGAAGGGTTGGTAATTAGCTTAAAAGATAAGCCTTGCAATTGTGATTTCCAATCAGCTAGATCTGTTAGAAAATCAAGCAGAAGGGTCCTTTGTTTATAGTGTATATATTATTGGGGGGGGGGGGGGGGGGGAGGGAGGGGGGGGTTGTGTCTCTTCTTCACCAGAGCTCTGGGGACATTTATTATTATTTATTTTTTTTTATTTATTTTTTTTTAGTATACAAACCACACACACACACACACACACGCACGCGCACACACACACACACACACACACACGCACGGCGCGCAAACACACACACCACACACAACACACACATCACACGCAAGCACATGCGCGCACACACACACAACCACACACACACACACACACCCAAGGGTGGCGCGCCAACAACACACACATGCGCGAGGGCATGGGGGGGAGGGGGGAGGGGGGGAGGGGAGGGAGGGGAGAGGGGAAGAAGGGGGGGAAGAGGGGGGAGGAGAGAGGGGGGGAGGGGGAGGGGGAGGGGAGGGGAGGGGAGGGGATAAGGGGGAGGAGGGGAGGGCGAGGCCCCCACATACACAAGCATTAAGACACAATAACAGTATTAAGATTGACAAGGCCAAACTAGGAAGTCACATACATATTTGATCAGCAAGCAGCAACCATCATGCATATATTAACAACAGCTCAGGAAAAATTTGCATCAAAATGTAAACCACAATAGAATGGCTCTCTCTCTCACTCTCACTCCCTCCCTTCTTCCTTCCCCCCCCCCCCCCTCCCTTCTCTCCTTCTTCCCCCCCCCCCCCCCCCCTTTCCCTTCTCCCCCCTACACTCCCCCCCTCCTCTCCCCCCCCCTACCCCCCCCCCCCTCCCCCCCCTCCCCCTCCCCCTCTCCCCCCCCCCCCCTCCCCCCCTCTCCTCCCTCCTCTCCCTCCTCCCTCCTCCTCTCCTCCTCTCCCCTTCTTCATGGTGGGGGGGTGAGTTTGTGGGGTTTCCTCTTTTCTCTCTCTTCTTTCTTTTTTTTCCCCCACCAGGGCTCTGGGGACATTTAAAAAAAATATTTTTTTTTTTAAGTATACAACACCACACACACACACAAGCGGAGCTTGCACACACACTACACACACACACATGTGCCAGGGCATAGGCTTAGGGGGGGAGGGCGGGGGGGGGGGGGGGGAGGTTGTGTCTCTTCTTCCACCAGAGCTCTGGGACATTTTATTATTTTTTTTATTTATTCTTTTTTTTTTTAGTATACAACAACACACACAACACACACACACACACGCACCACACGCAGCGTCGCGCGCGCGCACACACACACACACACACACACAACACGCAAGCACGGGGCACACACACACACACACACACACCACACACACACGACACGCGCACACACACACACACCCAAGGGCGTGCTCGCGGACGCGCACACACACACACACACACACACACACAACATGGCAAGGGCATGGGGGGGGGGGAGGGAGGAG
>CM054149.1:14829976-14859976 GCA_028751875.1 Rapana venosa
TCTGATCTTTTGTTTCTCTTGTTCCTGTCCTGTATGTTCTCTCTTTCAGGTTCCGTCTTTGCACATATTCAAAATTCTCTGTCCTGGTTGTGTTTTTCATTTTCCAGGTATGTTTGTCGCATCACTGTTTAAACGGGGATCGTTTCGGCATCTTCTTCAAGTGCCAGCAGTGGTGCGAATTTCCCTCCTATTGTTGCTTGGAAGGACTCGGCGATGGTGGGGTCCTTCAGTTTGTTCCGGGTTTAAATTGAGTTGGTGTTCTTTGTCTTATTGGCTTCTTCAATCGGACCTCTAATTTTCGGGGAAACGAGGTCATGATCGCTTGCCTAATGTTGCACCTGGGAATTTTCCTCGTTTTTGGCTCTGTTTGATGCCAGATGGGAAACCGGTTCTGCACCAGGATGTAGCCCAATTGGTGGGGGAATGGATCCCTTTGGGGGTGCATGCCATGTCCAGCGTCGGGATGCCTTGTGTTCTCCAAGGGTAATGGCGAGCACCGGGTTTCGTTGTTAGCTGGCAATTCCAGTAGTCGGAGTCCTCCCCTCCATTGGTGATCGCATTACAGGAGGGACCGCAGAATTTGCTCCAGTCTTTCTGTGGTCCCCGGCCCCCTTGGCTTTCCCAGTCTCCCTGGATGATCAAGAGTCTTTCTTGTTCATCTTATCGATAATGCCCTGATTTGGGTTTTGTAGATTCCTCTACGATTTCCCCTTTTTTTCATCGTGATCCGTTGTTGGTGCGTAGGCTTGAATCACTGTATGTTGAAGGGCTGGCCCTGAGGGGAAATGGCCCATAAGCCGGCTGTTTACTGGGTAGTACTATTACCGAGTTCTTGATGTTTTTTGTTGACAGATCCCTACCCCATTATATGTTTGTCTTGCTCCCGTATGTAGAGCTTTATGCCCTTGTCAGTATGGTGTCACCGTGCTCTTTCCATCTGACCTCACAGAGACCTACCAGATGCCAGGTGTACCTGTCCAGCTCGTATATCAGTTCTTGGAGTTTGCCTGTTTGGGCCAGACTTCTGACGTATTCTGACGTGCTTATCACTACCAGACGAAAGCAACACAATCTATCTCATAAACTTTCTCCAATCCAAATTGAAAAGGAAACAATCGAACAAGCCTCTCACCACAAAGTTCTAGGAGTAACAATTGATGAAAATCTCAGCTGGTACCATCACATATGTTTGTTTTGTTTGTTTAATGTCCATTCACTACTTGGTGATAAGGACCACCCCGCATTCAAACCAAACTTCTCTCTCTCTTTTCTCTCTCTTTTCTCTCTCCCCTCTCTCTCTTTTCTCTCTCTCTCTCTCTCTCTCTCTCTCTCTCTCTCTCTTTTTCTCTCTCTCTTCATGTATTTATTTATATTCTCACAAACTGTCTACAGTAGAGGTCTTACTTGGGAAGAATATATAATCTCAGCAACTGATGTTATGAACTGCTAAGAGTCATATAAAACTTCTTGAACAGTGGAATTTTTTAATGAATATCTATTCTTCTCTTTTTGAACAGGTCAGTTAGGATTGGGCAATCAAACAATAAATGGTGAATTGAAAGAGATTGAGAACAGCAACATGTCACATTTTTAGAATATTTAGTGTTCACATATCCCATCTGTGCAAATGCATGTCTCAAAGAGTATACCAATTGACTAAAATCAAACATTTTCTTGACTTTCATTCAAGAAAACTATTCTTTCAAGCTTATATACAATCCTCAATAGATTATGCTTCAACCCTGTGGGATTCTGCTAGTGCAAACACTATGAAACCATTATTAAGTCTGTATAAACGTGCTCTTGAACTGGTTTTTCTGAAGAAGACTACCTTACTAGAAGTGGAATATACTCAGTTAAATTTCCCTACACCAAAGACTAAGATTTAACAAAGGGGCCTCATGATGTTTTTAAAATAATGACAGGAACTTTTCCCTCATCCTTAAAAGACAAGTTCCCAATGAATAATTCCAGAAATACTGAAAAGCCGAGTGTCCCAATCCCAAGAATAGATTTGTTTTAAATCTAGCTTACTTAACTCAGGCCCTGTGCTGTGGAACTTCCCTTCCTGACCATTTAGACAACACCAATCATTAACAATCTTCAAAAGTCATTTTTTTCATCCACTTGATGCATCAAAAAAAAAATCTACGCTTGATCTGTTGGAAACAAAGTAAATGTATCCTCCCTTACATTTTTACCAAATTATCCCCTTTTCCCCTCTCTCTCTCTCTCTTTTCTCTCTTCTCTCTCTCTCTCTCTCTCTCTCTCTCTTTCTCTTCTCTCTCTCTCCTCTCTCTCTCTCTCCTCCCCCCCCCCCCCCTCTCTCTTCTCTGTATAAGTGTGAATGTTTCTTTATATCACTATGTGTAAAAATGGGTTCTAAAATGATGTTTTCCACTATCCTACTTTTTTATTATGACTCTGGACGATCTTACATGTACAATGTTTAATTTATAGTGAGTCTATGGTGATAGGTTGATGAATTGAAAAATATTGCAATTCCTATGGATTCAAAATGTACTGTGCTCTCTCTCTCTCTCCTCTCTCTCTCTCTCTCTCTCCTCTCTCTCTCTCTCTCTCTCTCTCTCTCTCTCTCTCTCTCTCGTCCTCTCCATTTTTGTTTTCCTATAGATTTTCATTGTGTGTTTACAATTTAGTTCCGTTGAATGCTTTATTCAGATTTAATATTTTCAGTTCTATTTCGTTTGTTTGACTGTATTTGAGATTCAGTGAATGTTTTATTTGATATCTTGTTTTGAGCTTACCCAAATTTTGTATAGCTAATTCCCAAAAAGAGATGTCCTTTTTCTATGCTATACATGATATTCCTAAAGATTTGATGTTTGGGATTTATGCTTGTGTGAGTGCGTGCGCCGCTGTGTGTGTGTGTGTGTGTGTGTGTGTGTGTGTGTGTGTTTTTTGTGTGTGTGTGTGTGTGTGTTTTGTGTGTGTGTGTTAAGTGGCATGGGGATGCAAATTGCTTTTACAATATTTGTTTTATGTAGTTTACTATTTCTGTTCCCTCCATAAAAGTACAAAGAATTTTTGACGTTTCTTTCTGTTAGTCAAAATGATCCTATTTACGTGGTTTGTTCTTTATATTATGGAGGTTTTGCTTTGTTTGGTTCTGTTTTGGTTTGGGTTTGGGGTTGTTTTCTGTGTTTTTTTGGAGGGGGGACTATTCGGTTGTCCTCTCTCCTCTTCTTGTTGCCGCTTTTGTTTTGCTCTTGGTTTCTTGCTATTTTTTTCGGTTGTTTCTGTGTTTTCTGTTTAGCTTTCTTTCTTACTTGTTGCTACTTTTTTTTTTTCTCTCTCTCTCTCGCTCTCTCTCTTCGGTGATTTTTGTGGGGATTTTTGTGTATATATTTTTTTTGTATACTGTGTAAGTGTATTGCTATGGGCTTTATTTTATTTTATTATCATATATATCCCTAAGGGCGCGGACTGGATGTAAAAAAGTACATAGGTGCTTATTCATTTTCCTCGAAATAAAAGAATTTGTCATTTGTCTCTGTCTTGTCTCTCTCCTCCTCACTCACTCACATGCAGACTGATACACCCCATACTTGGTCAAAACACAAAGAATCAGTCCTGTTTATCCCAGAATGAATCTGACAGCGTTCATAACCACATGCAAGTTATCTAGTCCAGCACTGATCCCGTCTTTGATCTTCTTGCGGTCAGCAGGTGTCCACAGCTTAAGCCTGGAATAAATTTCTCGTTCTTCCTGGGTCATTTGTTTGATGTTCCTTTTGGCCAACCAAAATATATTCATTGGCATGTCTCAGCGGTCCAGTCAAGTTGAAATATCAGGTCATCACTTTCGCAGATCACTGTAGAAGGCATATCTTCAGAAACCAACACACGGCAAAAGTCCTAATACCTTGACACATCTCGCAGTTTTCTCTGTAGAGATCTGGAGAGAGAGGTCGGGAGACATGGGCGCGTCGGTGTGCGTAACAGTGTGGTTTGATGGCGGTGTACTCATGAAGAGACCCAGTGAATTTTCCGAATTAAAAATGTCACTGCTCTTTAAATTTTCTTTCCTTGTCGTTTCCCCTCTCGTCTCTTCTGCCTGTTTCCTCTCCTCTTCCTCTGCCTGTCTTCTCTGTTCTGCCCGTCTTTTCTTCGCCATCCTTCGTCTGTCCCTATCCAGCTGACTGGGAGTTTTTTTTACGGTAACACTGCCAGACTGAAGGTGTTTGGTGTCCCGCCATGTTGACAGTGTCAGAACCTGTCCTCAGTCTCAGTACAACAGTGGTGTTGTCACCTTCTCCAGAGATTTTCCAGGAGGTCAGGTGACTTTTCTGTAGCAGGGCACCTAAACGGTAACTTCCAGCGTCGTGGGTAATCCAACAACGGGCATAATGCTGGATAAAATTGGATTTTTAACCAAAAATTAATGCAGCTGTAAAGGTACTGCGAGAGAGAGAGAGAGAGAGAGAGAGAGAATGTGAACTCACTCTCTCTCTCTCTCTCCTCTCTCTCTCTCTCTCTCACACACACACACACACACACATTTTTGTTGTGAATTTTCTAAATCTGCAATCACAAAATAAACCTATTATTTATGCACATATTCTATCTCTTATAAATAATGCTTCAACCTTATGGGATAGTGCCAGTGAAACAAACCTAAAGCAAATAAGCCGCCTACAATAAAGAGCTGTCAAACTAATAAGATTGAATTCTAATACACTGATCAAGACCAACTACAAAGAGTTAGATATTCTTCCACTCAAAGACAGTCTACATATCAACAAGTGTCCATGTATTTGTCCAATATTAAAGGGAAAAGCCCCCAAGAAAATTGTGAAAAAATTGCTGTCAATAAAAACAGGCCTACTCATAGGCAAGACTATTTTTGCCCAAGCCCCATAATAATCTCAATAGGCCTAAGTCAAGCTTTACTTATTCGGGAAAAATATACCTTCCTTTTTTTTTAAATTTTAATTAGAGGTTATTTTACATCTGTTTGCTTTGTAAATTGCTACCCTTACCCTTGTAGGGTTTTTCTTCTTCATTACTTGTCTGTCTGAACTGAGTTTGTGTTTTTAATGTCGTGGTTTTGTTTTATGTTGTGAAGTCTGGATTAAAAATAATTTTTTTTAAAGTTTTTTTCAGTCATATTTTGTTTTTTTAAACATTTATTTACTCTGTCTTCTGAGTGCTTTTATATGACACATTTCTTAAGTTTTTGTGAGGGCACGATAAAAAATTTTTAAAAAGCGCTGTAAACTTAATCTTTTACCCTCAATAAAGATCATTTTGACTTGACACACCAGAGCACTGGGACCTGTAGGCAGAAATCGATTTTTATCTCTCAGGCTCACATTTCATTGGAGCTATATCCTTGTTGCTCTATCTAACCTCACCTCAGTGATAGGAAAATGGCTTATATTTTATTTTCATTCCCTGATTTGCCTGCCTAATTTTATTTTCATGGTTATAAAAATTAGGCAAGGGCTTGGCCTAGGCCTATTTTGCTTCCGGAAAATATTCACTGCAGTCCTGTGTTGTTGAAAGATGGCGCCATCCTCAAAACTGGTTGTCCTGGCTGTGTTTCTCGCTGGTACGCTCGTTTTTCTTCAAAATGGGATCGTTTTGGACTAAATTTTAAGTGTGGATGAGTGAATCTAACTCGTAATCTTTTCCTTTTTTCAGGTTTTTTGGCGATATGCGGGGCTCAAGTGGAGCTGGATCACAGGTAAGTGAGTGTGTTGGTGACAGAACAGACGTGTTTTGAGCAAAAGCCTCGGGTGTGTAGACCTTGCTGGTAGGCTAGCAGCAGCCGATCGATTTTGCTCCAGCAGCATTTGTGGAAGGTTGAGATAATTGTCTCCTGTCATCTTGGCCATGTCAAGAGTTATGTGCACATTGTTCTTTCAAAATGCAAGTCATGATTCCCGAAAGATATCGATCTGTCAACTTAAGTTAAATGCCACGTTTGAGACTGGGAGCTGCTTTGTTGACCAAACCACCAAATATAACAATGACTTTAAAGGCTTTTCCTCAATGAAAAAGCTTAGAGAGGGGTCAGGGAGGGGATGAGAAAGAGAAGTAGGAGTGTGTTTTAGTTTAGTTACATAAATTCTTTAATTCAAGATAATGGAATAAGCACTCAATCAGTCAATGACTCACGTACTTTTTAAAAAAAAATGTTTTTTTACATCCATTCCAGGTCCCTGTGTGTATGGGGTTTTATAAATTTTGTAATCAGTTCCAATCCAATCCAATCTTCTTGTTCATAGTCCTGCTGACCACAGAGGCCACATCAGGACTATCACCTCGTAAAATTTTAAATCTCAGAATAATTAAAACTGTGCAGACTTTCCCATTAGCACACAGTAGCCTAATGTTCCAAAATGCGAAACCTGTTTTAACATGAGCAAAAGATGTTTTGCATGTATTCACACATGGGACCTTGGTTTTTATGGTCTCACCCGGACTTTGGGGAGAAGTGAAGTCAGCACTGAGGGGGAAAAATTCCCTTTAACAGGATTCAAACCCATGTCAGCAGATCATGAGCACACTGTGCAATGCTCTAACCACCAGGCTATCCCATCCTCTGTGTGTGCGTGTGTGTTTTGCCTTTGGGCCAAGTTTGGGGGGAGGGGGCAATGGGAAGAGACACATGTATGATGTATGCATGGTAGGTGCTGGCTGATTGATTTACCACTTCTAGTATTAAAAAGAATAATTACCACAGCTTAGTTTTGAGTGTTAGCTTGCATGCACACACACACACACACACACACACACACACACACACACACACACACACACATACCTCAGTCCAGTAAAAGGGGCACGAGAGAGTTTTTCCCAAGTGCCAGCAAACTTGATGGGGATGAGGGTGATTTCCTATCTATAGCTATAGTAGCTTCACTGTATTTTTTCTTAGTACTAATACTACGATTACTTCTACACTACAACTAAATCCTACAACTGTACAAGTTGTACAACTAGTGACGGAGTACTGTCATGATACAGAGTGTTACTACTAGTACTACAACTGATTATTGCTATTGTAAATTGATCCATTGAAGTGTGGTATAGTGAAACAAGTAGAATAATAATTAGAATGACTCTGTTGATTGCAGCTTTTTATTTGTGTTTCAGATTTCTGCACACAAGAAATGATGATGAAATGTGGCTTGTGGAGGTATGTGATATATATATATATATATATATATATATATATATATATATATATATATATACTTATAGGAATTGAAGTTACCACTGAGCTGTTTTTTCAAAATTTATGTTTCTTGTTTTATTTTTTCTTATGTGAGCACATGCAGACCTGTGTATACAGTATACTATAAAGATTCTCAACAGGTTCTTCCAGAATGTATTTAAACCAGTTTTTTTACATTTTAAGGTTTGCTGTTTCGTTATACACGCATACACACGCACGCACGCATGCATGCACACATTCACGCACGCACACACAAACACACACACACACTCACACTCACGGATGAGAATACAATTTGGCCTGTGTGTGCATGCAGAACATCTTGTGCACACATGAAAACCTGTTCTGATTTTTGGAAGAGTAGGCCATTGTGTTCCTAAAGAGAATAAATAAAAGAATACACACACACACACACACACATACACACACACACACACACACACACACATACGAAAGGAGGAAAATGGAAAATCAAGAATATGGTTAAGAGCCATAAGAACTGCAATAAGTTCAACTGTAAATATTGGACAATGTTTACCAAGATAGTACGATTTCTCAGTTTTAAGTGCTGGTATGACAAATGTAGAGCTTGTGTCATGATTTGCTAAAACAGATCCATCTGTATAAACTTTTAAGCAGTCAGCATACTTATTTTCATTATGCGACTGAACGTCTGCAGCCATGTTGACTCCAAGTCAATATTGCATGCTATAAAGTCCCCAAACTTCAAGATCTCCAGAATTATTTTTGAAATTAAATATGTCATACACCTCCTAAGTTTAAGAGGTATTCCTGTTTCTTTTTGTTGGGTGCCTTCTCACGTTGGACTTTTTTCAAATGAGTGGGCTGACAGAGCTGCAAAAAAGGGGGCAAGACATAATATGGAATCAATAGAACTGAATGTTCCCTTATCTCTACAGGAGGGATACCGAATATTAGAACAAACTTCATGGGGTATGTTTAAAGAATCTGATCAATTCAAGGAACGATATTTAAAAAGTTGTCTGACCACTACCCATATTTCTTGTTATATGGCTCCTTCTCAAATAGATTCGCGTTTTATATCTGTGAGAAGGGTTAATTCACTATATTTTAGAATGAAGTTAAATGCATTCCTTACAAAATTTTGTAAACATGTCAGATGTCTATGTGGGTATCATATTTCCAATACTCATATCATATTTGAGTGCCCTATTGTAAAACCTTTTTTACCTACATTTTCTTAACAGTCTCTGGAAAATGTATTTGAAAATTCAAAGCTAGCCTTTGCCATTGCCAGATGTTTATTGCATAGTCCACTTGAATATTTATTGTAGTTACATTATTGTTATTTCATTTTTCCACATTGTTGAGTTTATATTTTGCTCCTGTTTAAAGGTATTATCCTTACTTTTCTAGGGTTTTTTCTCTCACAAAAATACCAACACTGATGCTATTTCTTAACCTTTTCTCCTTCCACTCCTTCCTCTCCCTTCTTTAACTTCCATTACACTTTCTATTTCCCTCGTCTAATATCACTTAGGGTGAACAGAGGTTAAATTAAAGACAACAACAATAGCAACAACACACACACACACATACGCACAAGCACACACTGACTGGCAGATGAACTTCTGCTTTGACTTTGGGACTGTAACTTAAGATGAGTTTATCACAAGGAGGTCATGAATATAAAACTAATATTTTGCATTTTTTGAAACACCTCTCTAGACAGACACATGTCACAAACAGACTAGAAGTTTAAGTGGTGAATTTGTAAAACTAGTAGTGTTATGATGTTGATAGTGAAAATTGATAATCTACTTCCACCACTTCTACTACTACTTCTATTACTACCACTACCACTACTACTACTACTGCGACTACTACTAGTACTACTGCTACTACTACTACTACTACTACTACTACTACTACTACTACTGCTACTACTGCCACTACTACTACTACTGCCACTACTACTACTACTGCTACTACTACTACTACTACTACTACTACTACTACTACCATCACTATCATTCCACAGCTGTTGCTAATAACAAAAATAGTTGGGTTGTTTGGGTGGGGGTTTTTGTTTTAGTTTTAGAATAAAATCAAAAAGGACTTTGTAGCAGTATGAGCAATAAAACTGATAACTCTAAAAATGATGCTAGTAGGAGTGGTAAGTTTTCAAAGGAAACATCAACGTCACCAAATTGAAACTGATAATGATGTCTGTCTTGTGTCAAACTTTCAGTTCTATGCTCCTTGGTGTGGGCATTGCAAGAAACTGGAGCCTGTCTACCGTGAGGTGTACAAGGAACTTAGGGACAGTCCTGTTCGCGTGGGCAAGATTGACGCCACACGCTTTTCTGAGGTCGCTCAGCATTTCGACATCCGGGGTTTTCCAACCATCCTTTTGTAAGTTTTAGTTTGTGCTTGATTCATGCATGTATATCATGCTGTATGGTTAGGAGAGGTGGGTTTTCACAAAAACCGTCAAACGTGTGTTGAAGAGCTGTGAAAACCGAATGCTACGCTACATGACAAAGATCAAATGGGAAGACAGGATCACGAATGAAGAACTATGGAGAATGTGCAAAGTTGATGATCTGAAGTCTGTAGCTAGTAGCAATAGACTGCGCTGGTTTGGGCACATTCAATGGAAAGCAGACCATCACATCATAAAAAGAGCAATGAACTTCGTAGTGGATGGAAAGAGACTAATGGGAAGACCTAGCAAAACCTGGGCTACCTGTATTGCAGATGATCTTAGAGAAAGGGGCATAGATAAGGAGGAAGCTCAAAACAGAGAGATGTGGAGAAGGCTCATCAATGTCAAACCTCTCCTGAGAGAAACATGACAAAAAATGAAGAAGAAGAAGATATCATACTGAGTATTTTTTGTTTTCTTTTATTTTGTTACTTGGCAGTGATTTTGAACCCGGGTTATAGGACACTGGATTTTATCCCATGTTGCTAGGCAGGGTTTTTATCCATGTTACTGGGCAGCATCTTTTTTTTTTATCCATGTTTTGGGGCAGTTTGTTGGGGTTTGTTTTTTTTTTGGGGGGGAGGGGGTTGATCTATGTTATGGGCAGCTTTTTATCCATGTTTCTGGGCAGTTTTTAAACATACTTTTATCCATGTTACGGGCAGCTTTTTATCCATGTTTCTGGGCAGTTTTTAAACATACTTTTATCCATGTTACTGGGCAGCTTTTTATTCATGTTTCTGGGTCCTGGTTTTATCCACATTGTCATTACTGGGCCCATGATACTGGGTTCTGGTTTTGTCTCCATGAATCATTTATTCAGTTTTGTTTTCTGTGTTTGCCATGTTTCTGGGCAGTTTTGTTTTGTTTTGTTTTATCTATGTTACTGGTTAGTTTTTTATCCATTTTCTAGGTGCTGGTTTTATCCATGTTACAGGGCCCATGGTACAGGGCTCTGGTTTTGTCTCCATGAATGATTTATAAATTCAGTTTTGTTTTCTGTGTATGCCAGCATCAAGGGTGACCATTCCTTCACCCTCAGAGGAGACCGCAGCAAAGAAGGCATTGTGGAGTTTGCCAACAGAGCTCAAGGGTAATTTGATCTTTTGAAAGAGTCTTTGCATCAGGATGTCTGTGTCTATGCTCACTTTTAGTATGTCACTATGTGTGCATGTATATGTAGGTGTGCACTTGTATGATATACTTGCTGAGTCTTTACAGAATATCTCTTTGTTGAAATATGAAGAGTTTATGAGCACGTGTGAAGAGCCATAAAGAAATGTCTGCATATGGTTAAAACATTCAAGCAAACAAAATTAATACAAAAGGAAACTTTGATGCATAAAAAACCATCCTTCCCCTTTCAGCATGGTAAAAGATAAATAAATGCTTTTTTTTTTTTTTACTTGTACAAAAAAGATGAATAACTTGTGTTTGAATATACCCAAGATTATCATTTTTGTGTAGTTAACCTCTGATGCTCTCGCACGAAATCTCTGTATAAATCTTTTTTCCTTTCTTTTTTGTTCCATTATATATCGGCACAGAAATGGCATCATAAAAAGTTTTAAGTTTTCTCATGAATGTTTCACATTTCATAAAACATTCCATATGATGATGTATGCTAGACCACACATGTCAAAGAATCTGTTCAAATATCGAACTTTATCAAACCACTCTTTTCTGTTTTAAGATTATTATTATTTTATTTTTTTTGTTCCTGGGCTAGAGGTCTGAGGTTCACCAACAGTGAGATTTTGTGTATGTGACCATTTTGACTCACCATTAAGGTAGCCGTACTCCAATGTTGGGGCTGTTTTGAGATTGATGTTTAAGCCTCTCCCCAGCAGCCGCGCTTCTCCATGGCTCATGCGTTACTTTTCTTAGTGTAACTTTGACCTCTGTCACATGATCATGCCACATGACTTTTAGCTCATTGATATGCATGCATGAGAGGTTGATTACAATTGCTGACCTGTTTTTGTGTGTTTCAAGTGTATGAATCTGCCAATTTTTAGGTTTTATTTGATGCATTTTCGTCAGATTCTTTTTGCGTGTGAGTCAAGATGGCTTCAAGTTCAATCCCAGGTACTTCAAGGAGATTTTCCCTCCTCGAGTTAATAACAGTACTGACTCAACTCCTTTGAAAGTCCTTTGGGTGAGACTTTAAACTGAGGTCATGTGTGCGAATGCACGCAGCACATCTTGCGCACACATAAATTAAAACCCATTTTGCCTTTCAGAAAAGTAGGCCATGTTGTGCCAGTAACAACGGATGACATTTTAAAAAAAAAAAAGATACATGCACACTGATGTCATGTTTAGACATCATCCCCAAAGTCCGAACATGACGACCTTAATGATGGCCCGGGTGAACGGGATAGCTTAGTGGTTAGAACATTGCGCTCACAATCTGATGACCGGGTTTCGATTCCCATTCAAGGGGATATTTTCCTCTGGAGTTAACATTAGTGCAGACTCCACTCTCCCCAAAACTCCTTCAGATGAGACTATAAACCGAGGCCCCGTGTGCAAACGCACACAGAACATCTTGCGCACACGTTAAATCCTGTTCCGCTTTTCGTAAGAGTAGGCCATTGTGTGCCAGTGCGAACAAATGACAAAATTAACAAATCGGCATACACACTGGGACTGGATGTTAAAAAAAACACATAAGTGCTTATTCCATTATCCTCGATATAAAAAGAATGTGGAAAAAAAAAGCCCCAAACAGTCAATTTCGCAAAAATCGCACCATTGGTGAGCCTTGGAGCTCTAGCCGAGGAATGGAAAAAAAACCCCATCCCAAACCCAGGTACATGTTCATTGCATTTTATTCATTGTTCTTAGTGAGGGTGAGGCAGAAAACACATCAGACAACAAAAGAAGCATGTTAGTAGGTCAACCTGACAATAATGAAGCTGATTTGGATGATCCTGTAAGGGTCTTGGGCGTAGAGGTTGTGGTTGAGGTTCAGCACTGGAACATATTGTTTTCTTACAAGAGGGAGGAGTTGCGGATGAACATGTAGACGGACATCACGTAGTGTATCATGGCAGGCATATTGATTTTTATGTGTACCAGCTCAAAATACAGAAAATCCCCCACCCCCACCCCCTGGATAGTGCTGCTATGCACTATCATACTATAAACCGAGGCCCCGTGTTCGAACACATGCAGAACATCTTGCGCACACGTTAAATCCTGTTCCGCTTTTCGTAAGAGTAGGCCATTGTGTGCCGGTGGAAACAGATGACAAAATTGACAAAACCGCATACACACGGGGACTGGTTGTAAAAAAGCACATGAATGCTTATTCCATTATCCTCGATATCAAAGAATAAATAAAAAATTTAAAAGTAAATAAATAATTCAATTTTTGTTAATGTTTTCTTTGCTCATGCACACAGTTTCTTTACAAATCAAACTTACAGAAGCTTAGAGCATTCATCTCAAGCCAAAGGTGTGTGCAAGTAGACATTTATGATGTCTGTGCAGCCTTTATTTTTTTCATGTCATCTGAAAAAAAGCAACCCAGTGCAAATGTAGAGATTATCTCTCATGGTCCATGAGTTATTCCTCTTGCACTGCTGTGATCAGTTAAAGAATGTGCACCATTAAATTATAATCATACCGGAATATTTTAACAGATATATGTGTCTATCCTGCTATTTTGTTTTGATTATTTCTTATTAACTTTCTTCTGTACCACCCCGTAATAGAGAAAAAAATTCCCACAGTTCTACTAGTCAAAGGGTTAAACTAAGGAAACAAACTCCAGCTTGTATGTGCAACAATGGAAAGAAAATGGTATCTTCTTTGGTAAAGGGGGCAATTCAGATTTGTGCTGTCTGCAAAAAATGATGTATTCTCCTCCTTGAGTTGAAAACAATTGGGACCCCTCTAAAACTGGTCATGTTGAAAAATAACTGTTAATTTTTATTTTCATATTTTAGTTTATCAGTTGTTGCTCCCTAGCTTCTTGTTAAATATGTGTATGTGTGTGTGCTTGTCTTTATCATGGGAATAGGTTTTGTTTCTTGTTATTTGATTAAAGTGACTGCAAATTATAGAGATATTCAAACATCATTTTACTTTGTTGTATTACTCTGTGCATGTTTTGATGACTGGTAGGTCATTTCAGCTTGTGCCCTGTAAATGCTCAAGGTATGTATGACACATGGAGTGTGTGAGTCTACCCGCAGGTAGGGATATGTCTCTGTGTGAATGCATCTGTCAGAACATGTGTGTAGGGTGGGTTGTGTGTAGGTCAGGTCAGATTTAAAATTTAAAAAATTTTAAGCCCAGAAAATTGTCTCTTTTTATGTAAATCTTTCCCGTCAATATTTGATCAACAGTTATACCATTATTCATGAAACAATTTGTTCATTTGAAATTGATTTTTTTTTTCTTCAAAATTTTGCGTTTGTCTGACTATAGGTTGTCAGATAAGACTATGCATGCCATTACTGCTAAGGTTTTCTTTTTTAGTAAGAAGAAATGAATTGGTGATGATGTTAATGATGGTGATGGTGATGATGTTAATGATGATGATGATGGTGGTGGTGGTGGTGGTGGTGGTGGTGGTGGTGGTGGTGGTGGTGGTGGTGGTGGTGGTGGTGATGATGATGATGTTAATGATGGTGATGATGGTGATGATGATGGTCATCAGCATGGCTCATCACCAGACAATACATTATGTCACAGGCCTGCAGTCCGCAAACTGAGCAGTGTAGGGAAATTCACAGAGGCCAGGAAACGCCACAACAAGAGTGTCTTCTTCGTCTACATTGGGGATAAGGACGAACACGACGATCTGTTTGTAAGTGAAAACAGCGCAGGAGAAATTCTTTTCTAACGTACAGTTGTTCTTAATTTTTCGTGACGAGCCGTGCCCTGGTCATGTCAGCAGAGTCGTTCTGTTGCTGTGTCCAGGCTACGGCAAGGCTTTCTTTTTTTTTTTTTTTTCGAAGATAATGGAATAAGCACTCGTATGCTTTTTTTTTACATCCAGTCCCTGTGTGTATGCAATTTTGTCATCCATTCCCACTGGCGCACAGTGGCGTACTCTTCCAAAAAGCGGAATGGGTTTTAACGTGTGCGCATGATGTTATGCAAGTATCCTGTCTCCCAGCACAAGTTTACAAAAATCTCCTGGTCTGGTGTTCACAGTATAAGGGACATAACCATAGTTCAGGGTCCAAGTTATCAAGAAGAGTTCATTCTCTTGTACTAGTGATGAGCTTGGTGACCTGAAACTGGTTTAACACAGACAGACCCCCTCTGGCACTGGAAATGTCTGCTAAGCAGTGCATGTGGAATTTCCTGCATCGCCAACAAGCTCAGATTACACTTGTGTATGCAATGTATACATGTGCGTCAGGGTTTTTTTTGTGGGGGAGGGAATGTGTGTGAGAGTGTGTGTCTGGGTCTGTGTGTGTTTATGTTATTTTATGCTTTTATTTTGAGAATAATGGAATAAGTGCTCATGTGCTTTTTTACATCCAGTCCCCGTGTATATGCAGTTTAGTACATTTTGTCACCCATTCCCACTGGCACACAATGGCCTAGTCTTCTGAAAAGTGGGGTGCGTGTGCACGCGCGTGCACATGCGTGCCGGCATTTCTCTCTCCTTCTCACCTTCCTTAGCCTGGTGTGCCCAATGCGGAGTCTTAGAATGATGACCTGTTCTTCTCTAAGGTGGTGGTAGTGGTCCATCTCTGCTCTTGTAGAGTAACTAAGTAAATGTGCTGTTTATCTGCGCCTAATAACTGCTGTAAGTGTTGTTTTCTGTCTGAATTAACTTCATGATGCTACTGATAAAGCAAGTGTTTAGTTTCGTGCAAGGTCATTTGTGAAGAAGTAGGTAACTGAATGAAAAACTAGTGACGGTACAGTATTCTTTTTCAGACTTGAAACTAGTTATGTCCCTTTGGCTTCTTTCAGGCCAACTTTTCCTCTGTTTTATTTTATTTTATTTTATTTTTTATTTATCTTATTCTTTTATATCGAGGATAATGGAATAAGCACTTGTGTGCTTTTTTACATCCAGTCCCCGTGTGTATGCGGTTTTTGTAAATTTTGTTATCTGTGTGAGTGTGTGTGTTTGTGTGTGGTTTTGTGTGTGTGTGTGTAGTTGGTTGTGTGTATGTGTGTTTGTGTGAGTAAATGAATTAGGGAGTGAGTGAGTATACTAGTTGCAGCCATAGTGGTCTTCAACTTAGCCCTTTTCAAGTAAACAGCGATACAGATGATCCTATAAAAGAAGTAATTGGAAAGTGTGTGTGTGTATATGTGTACGCATATGTGTGTGCATGTATATGTATGAATAACTGCTTTTAATGTTGTGAAAGCCTTTTTCCTCACAGCATTGATTCGTTATTGTTATCATCATCATCATCATCATGCAGCAATCGTTAACTATATATTGCTCATTTTTGTCTCTTTTTCCAGCAAAAGTACCAGTCCGTTGCAGAGAGCATGCTGGTGCTTGGTTATTTTTATGCGGGACAAAAACGCATTTTGGAGGTTGGTGATATTGCTTCAACTTTCATTATGGTTGTTTTTTTGGTGTGTTGTTTTTTTTAAACACATGTAGAGTTACGGTATATTTTTGTTAGGGGATGTCTGCTGTAAAAGATAAAGCAGAATGGATAGTAGATTTTTTTAAAAAATTGACTTGTGTAAAGGAATCTGTCCTCAAGCCAATATAAGCCATTGCAGCAAAGACAGTTTTGTTCTGCTTTGTGGTGGTTGATAGTGTAAGGATGATAATGATAATGATGTGAAAATCTTATATATATATATATATGATGTAGATATATGTAGATATAGATAGATAGATAGATATAGTTGGTTCCTCGCTTTAACGTCTTTACTCTTTAAGTGATATTAGACGGTAGGGAAAAGTGGAAATGTTTATGAATGAGCATGTGTAAGTTGGAGTGTCTACAGAGGAAAAGAGGGGTTTTTTGTGGGGGGAGAAGAGAGAGAGAGAGTGCCTTTTCTTTGATGATAATGTCTTGGGTAAATTTAGTGTTGTGCTTATGGTTATGGTTGATAATTTTAGCCAACATTCCATAATTATATGTGCAAAAGAGGTCATTCCCAACTGTGTGGACCTGGCCAAAGTCCCATTCAGCCCAGAAAGAATGTACAAGTTTGTGTCCAGAATTGGCAGAGGTAAACCACACATACACACACATGCTAGCATGCTGATGCACAGACTGAAAAAAAGTTTAAATGCCCTTAAGCATTTAGCTGTTTTATTTATCAAAACATGTCAAGTCGCATGTAGATAATCATTCTGTTGGAGATGTACAGTAAACTATTTTGAAATCTCTGTTTTCTAAGAGTTCATTTACAAGTAGAGATAATCTTTATTGAAACAAATGCCACTGTTTGATTTTTATATGTAGATGATTTTGTGTGGCTGTGTGTGTGCTTGTTTATATGTTTATATTTATATTTTGTTGTTGTTCCTTTATGTGCAGGATGTCAAAATACAACAGGAGCCGACGATATTGGTATTCAAAGACAACAAATATTTTGAATTTACTTGTAAGTGGTTTATTGGTTGTGTTATTTCCTTTCGAACTATAAGCATTTTGAAGAAAAATGTCCTAAAGCATTGTATTTATTTCCAGTCACAGTTTTAACATATGCTTCATATAGAGGATAAAGAATGGTGATGCGTGCTTTTTACTGATTAGTAGCCGGCATTACTTTCAACCAGTTGTCCCAGAAACAATCTTTACTTTGACATCTCATCTGACAGGCTAGCACCCAGACCATTATTCAAGGTTAAGTGGATGGGGAGGGGGGAAATGTCATGTTCAAACAGTGATTTGGGGAGGGGGTGTTATAGCCTAGTGGTTAGAGTGTCACACAAGTGATCTGATGGTCTAGGTTTAAGCCACCACTGAGGCACCAAATCTTGGGGATTTTTTTTCCCCCTGGAGTTACAACATCAGTACCGATTCCACTCCCCTGAAAGTCTTTTGGATGAGACTATAAGTCGAAGTCCCGCATGTGAACGTATGCAGAATGTCTTGTGCACGCGTTAAACCCATTCCGCCTTTCAAAAGAGTAGGGTAAAGTATGTCGGCAGGAATAGATGACAAGATTTACAAAACACTACTGTTGTCTGTCACATGAGCAAAAATGTGTTGCACTGCCATTATATGCCTGACAAATCAGGCCCAGTGCATCCATCCAACTTGGGCATGGGAGAGAATTGTTATCTTACAAGTCTTTCTGGAGAAAAAAGCAGGGGAATGGACCAAGAAGGCAGAAGATAGACAGGAACAACAACTGCTGTTGTGTTTAGACATCGTCCCCGAAGTTGAAATGCCACTACCTTTAATGGTGGATAAAAATGGTCGCATATGCAAAAGCTCCTCATTGGTAAACCTTAGAGCTCTCTAGCCAAGGAAGAAAAATAAAACAAAAAGATTTGGATTGAGTCTGTAGCTTCTAGCTCTGTTGACAGGTGCGTTACCTCTAGACCATTGATCTTTATCACTGATGGGGTTATACCATTTTTAACTTCCTGAGAGAGTCGGGCTTTTCCCGTCTGATATGAGTGAAAGTGTCATAGTCGGTCATTAAGAACAAGGTTGTTTTAAAGAATCTGGTTGTGGTTTTTATCTCATTTTATGTGTGGTTGATGTGGTTTTTTCCCCTCAACACGGTGCCCATCCTGGGTTGACCCTTATGGTTGGCCAGGGCGTTGATACAAGGAACGACAGTAGAGTTGGGTTTTATACTCTGTTTTAATCTGTATATAGCTGCACAGTTGTAATTTTGAGATTTAAAATTTGACTAGGTGACAGCCCTGATATGGCCTCTGCAGTTGGATTGGACTGAAGGTAATACTTGCTGGAAGGCTTGCTGTGAGAAACAGGTTTTGTGAACGTTTGTCATTCCAGCATGTGATTGATGAAGAGAGATGTTGTAGAAGAACCTTTCACATGCTTATGCAACTGCAAGATATCCAATTGAGGAAATATTTTATTTTGCTGATGACGTAAATATAAGGAAAAATGATTTCCAATGCTCTAATGAAAGAAGTTTTCTCTGGTTTTTTCCTTTTTTTTTGTTCCTTGGCTAGAGCTCCAAGTTTCACCAGTGGTGAGATTTCATGTGTGCAGCCATTCTTTTGGTCCACTATGAAGGTAGCTGCATTCCGACTTCGGGGATGTATGCTGGGCATGTTCACGTTTCCAAAACCCATGAAATGCTGGCATGAATTACAGGATCTTTTACATGCATATTTGATCTTCTGCATGTGTATATACATAAAGTGAATCAATGCACCGGCAGGTCAGCACTTGAGGTTAATCCAGGAGATTGTAAAAATTCCCCACGTTTAATTTCACCAGACGCTGCAGAGATTCGAACCCATGACTTCATGAATGATGGGATTGGAGTAGTCAAATGGGCTTATAACCCACTCAACTGTAGTAGTGTTTGTCAGAAGTGTTTCTAATACCAGCTTGGTGTTTCCCTTTGTTTAAAAAAAAAAAAAAAAAAATTTTTCATTGCAGCTGAAGACGATGCAATAACAAGAGAATCGGTTCAGAAGTGGATGAACAGTGAACGCTACGTGGCCTTCCCAGAGATCAGCGGGGGCAGTATCAACGAAATGGTGGACGTGAAAAAATACCTGGTTATGCTGACTGTGGACCCCCAGGCCAAAGACAGCACTGATGTCAATGTTAGGTAAGTGTGTGTTTGTGTGTCTGTGTGTGTGTGTGTGTGTGTGTTGTTGTGTTGTGTGGTGTGCAATGTTGAAAAATATTTGTGTTTGTGCCATAGATCATTAGATTGTGTATGTGTGTGAGTGTCCATGTATGTGTGTGTGCGTATGTTGAAACATATTTGTGTTTGTGCCATAGATCATTAGATTGTGTGTGTGTGTGTGTGTTTTAAAAAAAATTCTTTTATATCGTGGATAATGGAATAAGCACTTGTGTGCTTTTTTACATCCAGTCCCTGTGTGTATGCATTTTTGTAGATTTTGTCATCTGTTCCCACAGGTACACAATGGCCTACTCTTACGAAAAGCGGAACAGGATTTAACGTGTGTGCAAGATGTTCTGTGTGCGTTCGCACACTGGGCCTCAGTTTATAATCTCATCCGAAGGACTTTTGGGAAGAGTGGAGTCTGCACTGATGTTAACTCCAGGGGAAAATATCCCCTCAAACGGGAATCGAACCCAGGTCGTCAGATTGCAAACGCAGTGTTCTAACCACAGGCTATCCCGTCCCCCTCTTTGTGTGTGTGAGCGTGCAGTGGTGTGTGTGTGTTTCATTGTGTGTGAAATATGTCATGTTATGGTTTGTGTATGCAAACATGTGTGTTGATGAGTAAATGCCTTTTCTATATATGTGAGTGGTGTGTTACATGTGTGTATTCTGTTGGTTGTGTTCTAGTGTAATAGTCTTTTTTGGTAGGGTTGGGGTTTTTTGTTTGTTTTATGTATCTCTGTTTCTTGACAAGAACAGTTGATTGCCTGTATTCTTATGAGTGTCTGTTCGCTTGCTTGTCTGGTAATTTTATGTGGAGTTGTTTCTTAGAAGTACATTTAGCAGGTGTGTTTGTTATTGTGGTTGTATATGGGGCTGTTTTATAGGTTTTTTTCCACGTCGTTTTTGTGTATGGATGAGCACGTGTGTATACATGCATATATTTGTATGTTTATATAATGTGTGTATGTATATGTGTCTGTGTGTGTAAGCAGATTCTATTTGCATATCATATTACTCTGCTTCACATGAAAATTGGGATTTCTCTTTCTTTGTGCTTTTCAGGGGGGAGGGGGGGGGGGATAAATAACTCCCCACCCACCCTCTCTTTTCTATCCCCCTTCTCTCTTTCTCTTTGTCTCTCTCTTTCTCTGTCCATCCCTGTCTCTAGTTCACTCTCTGTCTGTCTCCTTTTGTCTCCTGTCTGTCTCCAGTTTTTTGCTCTGTTTTGTTTCCAGTTTGTTTCTTAGTCGTTTCTTTTTTAATTGTCAACAAAAGAAAAAGGACATGAAAACTGTCTTTTTTCAGCAGTATCCTTGGTACAAACTCGTCACTTAAACTTCACATAAGCAGTTCACACAGACACAAAAGACACACTGGCATACACACAAACACACACACACACACACACACACACACACACACACTTACTCGCACACACACACACAAACACGCACACTAAAAATATACGCAGGAGTGTGCAAATGTAAAAGGGATTGCTCTTGCTCATTCCTTTACTTTCTCAGACATTCTCACTTATTTTCTACTGTCCTGGGCCCACACACACACACAAAAACAACCCACACATGCACACACACAACATGCATGCACACATTACACACACACACAATCTCACACACTCATCTTAACCTTTATTATTGCGGGATGTTTGTTTGTTTTTTTGAGGGGGGGGGGCAGTGGAATGGTTGGAATGAAAGATAACCATATCTGCACATTCGTGCATTATCTTCAAAGCGCTTTTCATCATGGTCAGGTTTTATCTATTTGAAGGATGTAAATGACATAGCGTACAGAATTAGCCGACATCAAATGTTTGTGGACATGTTTTGCTGTTATGGCCTGGGTCAAAAGCGTTGTTAGATATTGACGTAAACAAAATGCCAAGACCTGCAGTACAGTGTTATCATCCTTTGGAATGTTATGTTGACGTTGTCTTCAGCCATGAATAAGCTCTTGGCATAACAACCTGTACTCTTCATCAAAATAGAGAGAGAAAAATCATTTGAAATCAGAGTACATACAGCTGCCAGTTTGGCAAGGTAGTTCAAAACAGCTATACAGGCAAACTTCTCATCCAGTGTGTGTTTATAGTCTCTCCGTGATTCCCAGGTGGGATGAGTGAGTCGGAGTGCATATCGTGGGTGGTGACAAGTAGTTTTCATAGAAAGTAGAATAGATGGAATAAAACTGGCACACAGATTATTAGTTGTGTGTGTGTGTGTATATAATATATATATATATATAGAGAGAGAGAGAGAGAGAGAGAGATAGATGATAGATAGATAGATTCATGTATATATTGGAACATGCATACATGAATGGGTATTCACATGCACACAAATACTCTCATGTGTATGTTTGATCATAACTCACTATCATACACAAACATACATGCATGTATATGTCCATACACACACACATGCATGCACACACAACACACATACACACACACACACAACACACACACCACACACACCCCACACACACACACACACACACACACACACACAGTACACAAGACACACACACAACTCCGAGTTATTATTTCAAAGGCTTTCACATTGAACTCCGAGTGGGAAGAGCGTAATTGAATATATTGATCACTTAGAGATTCATACAAATGCTGTGAAAGAAAGACAACTCAAGGCATTATTTTTCAGGATAAGATTAAATGCATTCACAACAAAATTCAGCAAGGATGTTAAATGCGTATGTGGTGAATTTATTTGAAATAACCATATCATACTTGAATGTGAGAATTTAAAACCTTATCTCCCTGCCTTTTCTGAGAATACCATTGACAAAGTTTTGAACAATGTAAAGCTAACGTTTGACATTGCTAAAGGTTTATTGTTAAGTCCTATAGGGCACTTATTGTAGTTGTAGTTCTCTTCGAATTTCTTTTGAAAAATGTTGTTCTTGATCTGTTTATGTTAAGAATACTATTTATGTATTTCCCTTGTTATTACTCTTTATTACACACACACACACACACACACACACACACACACACAACACACACAAACATGCACACTCACATGCATGCACGCACCACACAGAGTAGATCGATCTATCTATCTATCCATCTCTTTTATTCAGTCTCCTATTTTAGGGCCGTCTGGTATCACTTAAAGTGAAAGACGTTAAAATTGAAGACTGACTTACTTACATACACACAAAACACACACACACACACACACACACACACTCACACACACACACACACACACACACACACACACACACACACACACACACACACACACACACACACACCCCTTCCCCTGCATTCATTCTCCTCTTTCTTTCCTCACATGAAGATTCTGCAATGCTTTTTATTTCTCTGTCTTATCATCTGGTCTGGAAAATTCACCTCTCATAATTCATTTTGGGCAGCCAGACTCTAAGCTTGTGTGGGGGTGTTGCCTTACTAGATAATGGTCGTTATTTTAAGCCTTTTTTTTTCTTTAAATAATCAGGATTTATATCTGCCACCCAGGCAGCACGAATTCAGCTTTTTACCATGGATGTCTGATTCTTCTCATATGTATTGGATGGGAGTGCAATTATGATAACTGTGGGGTCTGTGTTGAAAGAAAAGTTGTTTTGATTTTAATGCCGGGTAATAAGGAGAATGGGGACGGGATAGCTCAGTGGTCGGAGCACTCGCTTTTCCCCAGCCAAGTTAAGCAGCGTCGAGCGTGGTTACCACTTGGATGGGTGACCGTTTGCACGCCTTGGCTTCAGTGCAGTTCCTCCAGTTCACCCTGCTGTAAATGGGTACCTGCCCTCTTTTAGGGTCAGGGAAGGTAAAGCAGTGAGGGAGAGGAGATGGGCGCCACCCTCAATATGCTGGCCCCTGGAGAAGTGAGGTCTCTGATGCCTCGCTCCCCTACGACCACATAGGCTATGGGACACCTTTACCTTTTGATAAGGAGAATTGTCGGATGTTGAAATAAATCAGGCACATACAGCCTGCATTGTATGGGCCAGTAATAGGGAGAAAGACATTGTGGATTTGTTATTGTTGTTTTTGATGTCTGGTGGAGGGGGGTTGTTTGTTTTGGAGGCATTTTTGTTCCTGTTTGTTTTAGGTGTCTGCTTTTTCTTAAAAACCACGAGTTCCGTTTTGTGATTATTAGTTTTCTTGTTTTGTCTTTTTTGGTATGTCTGCTCCTCTCCATCATTTTTGGTCCATCAGCTAGTCTATCTGTCTGTCTGTTGTCTCTCTCGCTCTCTCTCCTCTCTCTCCTCTCTCTCTCTCTCTCTCTCTCTCTCCTCTCTCTCTCTCTCTCTCTCTCTCTCTCTCTCTCTCTCACTATCTGTGTTTGTCTGTTTTGTCTCTCCCTCTCTCTCTTTCTCTCTCTCTCTCTCACTCTTTATTGACTCCTCCAGTTGTTGAAATATTTTTTATTTCACCTGCTTATCATGGACAGAGAAGATAAACAGTTATCATGGTTCATTTTAGCGGGTGTGTGTGTGTGGGTGGGGGTTGGGAAGGGGGTGGGGGTGGAGAGGGGGCAGGCAGGCATTGGTTTATGTGGGTGTTGCCCTACCACTTTTTTTTTTTTTAAATCAGGATTTATATCTGCCACCCAGACATTGTGAATTCCAGCATGTAGCAGGGATGTCTGATCTTTCTCATGTGTATTGGGTGGGAGTGGTGCAAGTTTACAATGATGATAAATAACTTGGGGTCTGTTTGAAAAGAATAAGTGTTTTGTTTTAACGCAGGGTAATATGATTTGTTGGATGTAGTCTTAAGTGAATTGGGTGCAGTCTGTGTGTATGGCCAGAAATATGAAGAAGAGATTATGGGTTTTTATACTGTTGTTGTTGATGTTTTATCTTATTTAAGTTTGTGGGATTTTTTTTCTCTTTTTGGGGGGGTGGGGTTGGTTGGATCTAGGACATTGATTTCCATTCATTTTCATGGTTAGTTTTTTGGGTTGTTTTTAAAAAATTGTTTTTGTATGTTTGTCACTCTCCATCGTTGTCTACCTGTTACCTGTCTCTCTGTCTGTGTCTGTTTGTCTGTATGTCTGTCTGTATATGTCTGTCTGTCTATCTATCTCTCTCTCTCCCTGTCTGTCTCTCTCTTTGACTCTCTGTCTCTCTCTCTCTCTCTCTCTCTCTCTCTCTCTCTCTCTCTTCTCTCTCTCTCTCTCTCTTTGACCCTCTCTCTCTCTCTCTCTTTGACTCTCTCTCATACACACACACACACACACACACACACACACACACACACACAATCATCTCTCCCTCCCCACCCTCCCCTTACATCAAGTTGCTATAAAAATATTTTAATTTCACCACCTTATCATTAACTGAAAAGATAATAAATACAGTTCTCATGGTATAATATTTGGGCAGGTGTGGGGAGGGGGCACCAAGCATTGGTTTAGCCTTAGGTGGGTGTTGCCCTACTAGATACTTTTTAAACCTTTTTGTTTTTTTGGTTTTTGTTTGGTAAAGTCAGAATTTTGTCTGCCACCCAGACAGTGAGAATTCCAACATGCAGCACAGATGTCTGATCTTCCTCATGTGCGTGGTGGTGGTGGTGGTGGTGGTGGGAGGGGTGCAAGTTTACAATTATAACTTGAAAAGGGAAAGTGTTTTGATTTTAATGCACGGTAATATGATTTCTTGGATGTAGTCTGAAGTGAAATGGGCACAGTCTGTAGTGTCTGGCCAGAAATATGAAGAGATGATGGATTTTGATACTGTTGTTGTTGTTGATGTTTTATCATATTTTCTATTTTGCTTTGTTTTGTTTTTTTAGTTTGGGTCTTTTATTTTTAAGAATATTGAATTCCCCTTCATGGTTGTTTTTGTTGTTTTTTGGTTGTTGTTGTTTTGTTGGGGTGTTTTTTTTTGGGAGGGGTGGGGTTGTTGTTTTTTTGTTGTTGTTTTTTTTTTTTGGGGGGGGGGGGGCTTTTTGTATGTCTGTCACTCTTCATCACTGTCTGTCTGTATCACTCATTGTCTGTATCAGTGTCTGTCTGTCTGTATCACTCAGTGTCTGTCTGTATCAGTGTCTGTCTGTATCACTCAGTGTCTGTCTGTGTGTATCAGTGTGTCTGTATTAGTGTCTGTCTGTCTGTATCAGTGTCTGTCTGTCTGTATCAGTGTCTGTCTGTCTGTATCAGTGTCTGTCTGTCTGTATCACTCAGTGTCTGTCTGTCTGTATCAGTGTCTGTCTGTATCATTGTCTGTCTGTCGGTATCACTCAGTGTCTGTCTGTCTGTATCACTCAGTGTCTGTCTGTCTGTGTCAGTGTCTGTCTGTATCAGTGTCTGTCTGTGTCAGTGTCTGTCTGTATCAGAGTGTATCTCTGTCTCTCTCTGTTTCTCTGTCTCTCTCTCTCATGCACACACACACACATCATGATCTTTTTTTTTACCCCCTCATATCAAGTTACTATTAAAATATTTTCATTTCACCGCCTTATCATTAACTGAAAAGATAATAAATACAGTTCTCATGGTATAATATTTGGGCAGGTGTGGGGAGGGGGCACCAAGCATTGGCTTAGCCTTAGGTGGGTGTTGCCCTACTAGATACTTTTTAAATCTTTTTGTTTTTTTGGTTTTTGTTTGGTAAAGTCAGAATTTTGTCTGCCACCCAGACAGTGAGAATTCCAACATGCAGCACAGATGTCTGATCTTCCTCATGTGCGTGGTGGTGGTGGTGGTGGTGGTGGGAGGGGTGCAAGTTTACAATTATAACTTGAAAAGGAAAAGTGTTTTGATTTTAATGCACGGTAATAAGAGAGAGAGAGAAAACTGATGGCGTTGAATGAAAGGAACCGATTAGGCCAAGTCTGACGCTGCTAGTGTGAGGATAAAGGAGAGACTGTGATGAAGGTCTCTGGGGTTGGTTTGGTGTTGATTTGTTTATATATGGGTTTTGTTCAGGGGGTGTTGTTTGTTGGTTGGTTGTTGTTGTTGTTGTTGTTGTTTGGGTGGGTTTTTTGGGGGGAGGGTGTTGTTTGTTTGGGCTTTTTTTTTTAATAAGAAGATTGAATCTTATTTTCCACTCAGCTCTCTTGATTTGTTGTTGTATGTCTGTTTAAGTCTCTGTCTGTGTCTGGTTTTGACTGTCTGTCTGTCCCCTCTCTCTCTCTCTCTCTCTCTCCTCTCTCTCTCTCTCTCTCCTCTCTCTCTCCTCTCTCCTCTCTCTCTTCTCTCTCTCCTCTCTCTCTCTCTCTCTCTCTTCCTCTCTCTCTCTATCTCCTCCCTCCCTCCTCTCTCTCTCTCTCTGTCTGTCTCATCCTCCCTCCCTCTCTCTGTCTCTCTCTTTTGTCTCCCCCCCCACTCCCCCCCAAACACACACACACACACAAAAGGTTGAATTCATCTTTTGCCACTGTGATTTAATTCCAGATTGTTGAAATTGTCTCTGGATTTCATTCCTGCTCTCCCCTTTAAAAAAAAATTCCATTTACTTGTGTGTGGTTTTTAAAGAGAGAAGAAGGATATGCACCAACAGATAGATTATGGTATTATGATATATCTCTTCTCAGGAGTAATTACATCTCTATCTATATACTTTGTTTCACTTCTGTATTATAGATTATGATATTATAATATAGTGAGACAAGAAAAGCTGAAGATGAGGACTAATGAAGACTCAAGAGTGAGGGAGGGAGAGAAAGAGGATTCAGAGAGAGAGTGAGAGTCACACAACAACACACACACACACCACACACACACACCACACACACACACACACACACACACACACACACACAGGGGGGAGAGAGAGAGAGAGAATCAGTGAGTCAGTATACAATTGTCGAGTGTTAGTTGAGATAGCAGAAAGGTCACTTTTCATATAATATGAGAGAAAAAGAAGAAAATGAGTAAAGGGGGGAATAGTACAGAGAGAGGGTGGTATAGGGTGAGAGAGAATACGAATATGAACATGCTGCAGAGAAAGAGAAGAAAAAGGAAGGAGACAGAGAGAAAAGGAGGGAAGGAAGGAGAGAATGCGAACATGCAGCATTTGTGTGTTTAAAATAACTGTCAGATGTGAACGACAATACCAGATGTGAACCCTCTGTTGAGGATGTGGGAGAAAGACGTTCTGATTGAAGTAACAGCATGTACTACAATAATTTCTCTCTCTCTCTCTCTCTCTCTCTCTCTCTCTCTCTCTCCTCCTCTCTCTCTCTCTCTCTCTTCTCTCTCTCTCTCCTCTCTCTCTCTCTCTCTCTCTTCTCTCTCTCTTCTCCTCTCTCTCTCCTCTCTCTCTCCTCTCTCTCTCCTCTCTCTCTCTCTCCTCTCCTCCTCTCTCTCTCTTCTCTCTCTCTCTTTTCCCCCCTAAGCAAAGCTGGGACAGATCTACCAACGATATTGTTTCCAACTCAACAACTCATTTTTTGAAACTGTCTGAAAACTAGCGCACTTTGTCACATGTTCGGGCCTGTGATTCAGGAGGAGGGGGGAGGGGCAGGATAGCCTGCCTAGTGGTTAGAGCGTTGTGTTTGTGATCTGATGGCCCGGGATCGATCCCTGGTTTGAGCTACCATGGAGAGGTCCATTCTAGGGGATGTTTTCCTCCCAGGAGTTTGACATCTGTACTGATTCCACTCCCTTGAAAGTCCTGAGACTGTGAACCAAAGCCCTGTTTGTATGCGAATACATGCAGAACATCTTGTGCATATATATGTTAAAACCTGTTCTGCCTTTTGGAAGAGTATTCATGCCAGTAAGACTGGATGACATTAAATACATACCCATCAAATAATTAACAGACGCGTGCACTCTCATCACAGGTATGTTTAGACATCATCCCCGATGTCGGAGTGCAGGTGCCTTAATGGTGGGTAAAAACTGTCACATATGCATAAATCTCACTTTTGGTGAACCTTGGAGCTCTAGCCAAGGAACAAAAAAAACACACACACTCAAAAACCTGCTTTGATTCAAACAGACCCAAAACTATTCTGCATCTTCTTCTTCTTCTTCTTCTTCTTCTTCCTTTTTTGTCATGTTTCTCCCAGGGGAGGTTTGACATTGATGAGCCTTCTCCATCTCTCTCTGTTTTGAGCTTCCTCCTTATTTATGCCCCTTTCTCTAAGATCATCTGCAATACAGGCAGCCCAGGTCTTGCTAGGTCTTCCCTTTGGTCTCTTTCCATCCACTACGAAGTTCATTGCTCTTTTTATGATGTGCATCTGCTGTCTGCAAAACTAACAACAACAAAACACCCCCAAGACCCTTCAACACCCAAACAGTAACCAAAAATGTAACGACAAAATTCCAGTATAAAACTGTTTTGGTCAACAACCACAACAAAGCAACCCTGTTTGAATACCAACAGAGCTTTTTTTTTTTCATCAAAAAATACTTGAACTTGAGATTGGGTGTATTTCTGAAAACCAAGAACGTTTTCCATATGTGCGCTTGCATGACTGCAATTGTGGACTGGTATACATGTGCTTGCGCACACACATACACGCATGCATGCACACACACGCATGCACGTTCGCACACATACATGCACGCACCCACGCAAACACACACGTGTGCATGCATATGCATGCGCGTACACACATACAAATTTTTTGTCTCTCTCTCTCATTCACTGTGTATGTCTCTCTCTCGCTTCCCTCTCTCCCTCCCTCCCTCTCTCGCTCTCTCTCTCATCTCTCTCATACTACATCTCTCTCTCTCTCTCTCTCTCATCTCTCACACACACACACACATACACTCTCTCCCAATCACTCGCACTGCCCCATGGGATGCCAGAGGCTGTCATAAAATATCATCCCATTTTCTGGAAATTCTGTGCTAGGAATTCCCCCCCCCCCCCCCTCTCTCCTCTCTCTCCTCACCCTCTCTCTCTCATCTCTCTCATCTCCTCCTCTCTCTCTCTCTCTCTCTCTCTCTCTCTCTCTCTCTCTCTCTCTCTCTCTCTCTCTCTCCTCTCTCTCTCTCTCTCTCTCTCTCTCTCCTCTCCTCTCTCTCTCTCTCTCTCTCTTTGTTCTGCCTTGTGCCTTTCCTTCCTGTCGCCACCTTCATGTCTTATTTTCTGCCTTCTTGGCCCATTGTCCTGCCTCCCCCCCCCCCGAAAGACTGAAAAGATAACACTTCTCTCCCACACCAAAGGTGGATGCGCTGGGCCTCCTGTCTCCTCAGGCGCTTGATTTATTTTATTTTTATTTATTTTATTCTTTTATATCGAGGATAATGGAATAAGCACTTATATGCTTTTTTTTACATCCAGTCCCCGTGTGTATGCGGATTTGTGAATTCTGTCATCTGTTCCCACCAGCACACAATGGCCTCCTCTTACGAAAAGCGGAACAGGATTTAACGTGTGCGCAAGATGTTCTGCGTGCGTTCGCACACAGGACCTCGGTTTATAGTCTCATCCGAAGGACTTTTGGGGGAGAGTGGAGTCTGGACTGATGTTAACTCCAGAGGAAAATATCCCCTTGAACGGGAATCGAACCCGGTCGTCAGATTGGGAGCGCAATGTTCTAACCACTAGGCTATCCCGTCCCCCTTAACAGCAGCTCAGTGCATTTATGCTCCTCATAACA
>CM054149.1:14864976-14879976 GCA_028751875.1 Rapana venosa
AAAAACCCATCCGTAAAGTGGATGAAGCTCGACTGTGTGGTCCCAAGTCTTCCCACTGAGCCCACAGCACACTCACTCCGGGTAGGAGCTGGCTGGAGTAAAAAAAAAAATTATAATAATTTTTAAAAACCACACACACACACACACAAACACACACACATACACACACACACACACACACACACACACAACACACACACACACACACACACACACACACACACACCACACAAAACCCCCAAAAACAAACAAACAAAAACCCTGAGACTCCTATGGGATTGGAACCCGCCGCGACCTTTCAGTCCATACATAACCCAAAGTGCAAACCACTGCGCCAAGGCGGCTGTGTTGTGTGCCTGATGCTTTCCTCAGTTTAAGAGTCAGTGAACCTTAGGCCTACAGTTACTCCTTTAGAACTCCTCCAGTAGCAGAGCTGCTTTATGGCTGGGGGACTGTCAGGCAGGCATTCATGTAGTCGTTTGAGCGATGCTTAGAAAGTCGTCAGTGACTAGAGTCATATTCTTCACATGGCACTTAGATACGTTTGACAAATTACCTGCTCTGTTCAGTGTATCTCTCAGTATGAGTTTGTGTGTTTTGTGGTGTGTGTGTTTTGTGTATGTGTGTGTGCGTGCGCGCGCGCGCGTGTTCGCGTGCGTGACTAGACTAGAGTCATATTTTTCCATATGGTACTTAGATGGGTTTGACACATTGTCTGCTCTGTTCAGTGTATCTCTCAGTATGAGTGAGTGTGTGTGTGTGCGGCGAGGGCGGCGTGACGGAAGAGTAGGGAGTTGCTAGAGTCATATTCTTCCGTTGGTCTTGTGGGTTTCAATTGTGTATTTCTTCAATGTAAAATAATAGAGAAGGGATGTGCGTATTGTCATGCGGATGTGTGGTGCTGTGTTTGTATTGGGTCATGTCTTCATGTGGCGCGCGGTTTGTAATGTGCTGTCGTGTCTCGTATGAGTGTGTTGTTGTGGGCGGACGTGGTAAGACCTGTTTTTAAAAGTTTTGATCTGTGGTGCACGACTTTATGTACGTCTCATGTGTAGTATTGCAGGGAAGAATGGTAAAAAAAATGGTTTTTCCACTAAATCATATACTATGTTAATTCCTTGCTTTTATAATTACGATTTTTTAATTCGTGACTGCCCTGGTTTCGCCACTTAAATCCTTAACGCCTCAAGCTTGAAGTCACCTCGCTTTATTTAATTTGTTTTTAATTCGTCAGCCCAACCTGCCACCCTCCGCACCACACTCTACCTCCTCGCATCACACTACTCACCATCATCCTACCCTCATCACACACCACCACCACTGCACATCTCCAGACACATACGGGGCCACACACTGTTCTTTGAGGACACGACACGCACTTCTCCTTCAGTGTCATCTTATTGCTCTTCTCAATTCAGTCTCTCACTAATCTATCTCCTCTCTCTCTCTCGGACACACACACCACAACAACCTTTCTCTCCTCACACTACACATCACACAATCACACACACACTTGCAAACACACTCACACACACACTCACATCACACACACACATTCACACACACACACACACTCACACACACTCACACACACACACACACTCACACACTCACACACACACACACACACACACACATCATACACACACACAACACACACACACACACTATTCCAGCATGTACACACGGGGGCCCAACACTTGTTCTTGGGCACTCTTGGAGCCAGCAGTTCCACTGTGAAGTGTCATCGTTAGGTTGCCTGTCCAATAGTTCAGCGAAGAACTAACTTTACAGAGGCCAGGAAACGTTGTTGGGAAGCAGACCTACCTACCTATACAGACCCTGTTGTTACCTCAAGTGTTTTGTTTGGGGGGTGGTTGAGTGAATGGGTTCCAAGTTTGGCAGGATGATGTAGAAGAAGAGTCTGTTGTTGAGTGTTCAGGCTTCTGGCAGTTAAGTTGTTTAGGAAACTGGCATGTTACCGGAGACGGTTAGTTTAGCGTATGGGGGGAGGGGGGGGGGGGGGGGGGGGGGGGGGGGGTAGTGTTGAAAGAGATGTTTCGGGAGCTTTTCTGTTCTTTTCTTGTTTTGTTTTTGTTTGTTGTTGTTGGGTTGTTGGGGGTGTTTTGGGGGGGGGTTGTTGTTGTTGTTGGGTGGGGTGTTTTTTTAGGGGGGGGTTGACAATTCTAGGTTAGATTATATTTTTTTTCCCGTGGGGATCAGGGGCCTGTCAGTCAGTATAATCCTTTCGGATAACTTATAACGGGGTGTTCGAGCACGGATCATCTTGCGAACGTAATCCTGTTCGCTTTTGGAGGTGCCTGTGTGCCGGTGAACAGTCTTTCATCCGCCCCGGGACTTGTGTAAAAATCACATGGGTGCTTTTCCATTATCCTCGATATAAAGATATAGTAATAAATAAATGATTTTCCCACCTATGGGCATTGTGTGCAAGGAATTCCCTCTTTTCTTCCCTGTCTTTGTTTCTGCCTTGTCCTTTTTCTTTGTAGCACCTTCTTGTCTATTTTCTGCCTTCTTGGCTCATTCTTCTGCTTTGTGTGTGTGTGGTTTTTGTTGTTGTTGCTTTTTTGGGGCCAGAAAGACTTAAAAGACAACAATTCTCTCTCTCTCCCATGCCGAAATTGGATGCTGCTGGGCCGGACTTGTCAGGCGCTTAATAACGGCAGCAAAACGCATTTTCGCTCATAAATTGTGACAGACAGCAGTAATAATTGCTGTGTGAGTTTTCCTCGAAGAAGAATTGTATTTCAAGGGGCATTCATTATCCCTTCCCCCCTTCCCCACCCTGTAGTGTTTAAGCGTGTGGCAGATTCCATATGCTGCATCATATTTGCCCAGAAACCATCATAGCGACGGGTGTAAGGGTGCATCAGCACACACACACACAGGGCATTGACTCTTGTAGCTTTCTACCCCAACCCAGTCGTTCTGTTACTCTGCCTGTCCATAGCATTGTGATCAGCTACGTCAGGCGGGATGGCTCTGACAAGAGTGCTTGCAACTTTTCTGTTCTCTTTCTGGTTTGGCGTTGTTTTGGGGTGCTTTTTTTTTTAACAATAAAAAACATAATAAAGGGGGAAAAACAAGACACACAGCAAGCACGCGCACGTGCGTGCGCACACACACACACACACACACGCATGCACGCAACTTCGCGTGCATACATGAACGCACGCGCGCACACACACACATCTTGCGCACACGTTAAATCCTGTTCCGCTTTTCGTAAGAGTAGGCCATTGTGTGCCGGTAGGAACAGATGACAGAATTTACAAAACCGCATACACACGGGGACTGGATGTAAAAAAAAAAGCGCATAAGTGCTTATTCCATTATCCTCGAAATAAAAGAATAAAAGTTTTTTAAAAAGAATAAAATAGATTTCAAAAAAATAAACACATACACACTAACAACAACAAAAAAGGGCGGGAGGGTTAAAACACACACTCTCTCTCACACACAAACACACACACACACACACACACACACACACACACACACACACACAACATACATACACACACACACACACACACACACAACACACCACACACACACACACACACACACACACACACACACCCCGCTCACTCACTGGGAGTGGTAGCGGATTTAATGGACTTCATTTTGCTGCAGCTCAGGTGGAGCGCAGTGGTCACTGTGTGTGTGTGTGTGTGTGTGTGTGTGTGTGTGTGTGTGTGTGTGCGCGCGGCGCGCGGTGTGTGTGTGTGTGTGCGCGTGTGTGTGTGTGTATGCGCGCGCGCGTGTGTGTGTGTAACAATTGTTCACAGACTTGTGGAGTACAAGCAGATGGTCATTGTCATTCCTTAGGCTCCAGTCTCTTCTGTTTCTGTTTCTTTGCTACTGTAAGTCTTCCTGTGTTCACTTGTGTCTGTGTGTATCTCTGTGTGTGTATCTCTGTGTGTGTGTGTCTCTCTCTCTCTGTGTCTCTGTCTCTCTCTCTATCTCTCGCTGTCTCTCTTTGTCTCTGTCTCACTCTCTCTCTCACACACACACACACACACACACACACACACACACACACACACACACACACACACACACACACACACACTTTCTCTCCTTTTTCAGATGTTTGTTTGTTTGCTTGCTTTTTACTATCGTTACTTTTCATTGAGCAAGGGCTAGATGAAAACATAAAAAGCCACCATGCATTTGGGTGTGCTTATTCTGTTCCTTTGTTAAAATCATTCATTCATTCATACCCCCCACCCCTTCCTCCCCGAATTTTTTTTTGGTTTTTTTGTAAGCTATATAACAGATTAACGAGTCTTGAATGTTTTCAGGTTTTGTCTTTTTTTGTGTGGGGTTTTGTTGTTTTTTGGGGGGTGGGGTTGTTGTGGGGTTGTTTGGTTATTGTTGTGTTGTTTTTTTTGGGGGTGGGGGGTCTTCTGGGTTTTCTTTTGTGTTTTTGTTGTTGTTTTGGGGGCGGGGTTTTTTTTTTTTTTTGTGGGGGGGGGGGTTTGTTGTTTTTTTTTTGTTTGGTTTGTTGTTTTTTTTGGGGGGGTGTATACTAAAATCACAACGTAGCTGCCCCATGTCACTCATCCCCGCTCAACCCCATACACCGAGCCACACCTGTTCTTGCGCTCTCGCGGAGCCAGGAATGTTTGGGCAGCCCTGTGACCCCCCACCAGAGAAGGCCGTCAGATCGTTTGTGGGGGGATGGCTTTTGCACACACACACCTGATACCATTCTTTGACACTGCTGTGCTTAGCTAGCGAAATTATTTATGGAAAACAGAGCCTTTTCCTCTCTTTTCTTTCTTTCTTTCTTTTTTGTGTGTGTTGTTGTTTGTTTTGAGAGAAGGAAAGAAAGGGAGACAAGATTTGAAATGTGGTAAATCGTTTTGGTGTAGGAAAGTATGAAAGCAGATGCTGCCGTCAGTGTGAAACTGAAGCGTAGGAATTGTATGTGTGCGATGGTATATTTTATAGCACAGAGAGAGAGAGAGAGAGAGGAGAGAGAGAGAGGGGGGGGGGGGGGGGTCTAGGTGGAAAAGTGCAAAGGAAAAGGAAGGGCTAATTGGGTGGGGAGGTGGGTAGGGTGGGGTTGTTTTCTTGGAAATTTATTTGCTTTTCGTTTTGTTTTTTTTTTTTCTTTCTTTTTTTCATATTTTTTTCTCTGGGTTTTGAGTTGTTTGTTGGGTTGGGGGTTGGGTTTTTTTGTTTCCTTTTGAACTTTTGTTTAAAAATGGTGTCTACAGTAGTGTGTGTGGGGGGGGGGGGGGGGGGGGTGCGCTCGCGCGCGCCGCGTGCTGCTTGCATGCGCGTGTTTATACGTGCGTGCAGACATGTACATTTGTCTGTACAGTGCACGTTGGTGTGTTTTGTTGGTTGGTTGTTGTTTTTTTCACAGGATCTTGAAACTGTAGCTCAGAAGAAGAAAAAAAGAAATAAGAGGAGAAAAAAAAACACACTTCAATAATCACGTCGCTTTTTGGTTTTGTTGTTGTTTGTTTTGCTTTGTGTGTTTTGTTTGTTGTTGTTTTGTGGTCAATCCCACATGAATGTGTTATACCAGAATGTGGCGGGACACAGAGAAAAGTGTGGGCTCAGCAAGAGCTGGTTCACAGCCACACATCATAGCCACGCGACTGGTGTAAGTAAGGCCAGGGTGCATCAGCACACACACACACACACCACACACACAGACACACACGTACACAGGGCATTGACTCTTGTAGCCTTCTGCCACAACTGCAGCACAGTCGTTCTGTTACTCTGCCTGGCCATAGCCTTGTGATCAAAGTTACATCAGGCCCGGCGGGCTGGCTGGCTCTGACCGAGTGCTTGCAAGTTTTCCTGCTTGCTAATGGGGAGGGGGGGGGGGGGGGGGGGGGGTTATTTCTTCTTTTTTCTAGGTGGGGTCGGGGTTTATTTTTCTTCCCCTTTTTCGTTGTCGTCTTCTTCTTCTTTTTCTTTCTCTTCTTCTTTTTCTTCTTTTTCTTCTTCCTCCCCTCTTGTTCTTCCTCTTTTCTCTTCTTCTTGTTCTTCCCTTCTTCTTCCTCATCCTCTTCTTCTTCCCTCCTCCTCCTGCTCCGCTCCTGCTCCTCCTCCTTTTTCTTTCTTCTTTTTCTTCTTCCTCTCTTCCTCCTCCTCCTTCCTTCTCTCCTTCTTCTCCCTCTTCTTCGTCTTCTCTTTTTCTTCCCCCTCCTCCTCCTTCTCATCCTCCTTCTTTTTCTTCTTCTTCTTCCCTTCGTCTTCGCTTCTTCTTCTTCTTCTCCTCCTCTCTTCTTCTTATTTATTATTATTTTGAAATGAAATCATGTCTTTCATCAAACAAATTTTCTCTATAGCTAACAGCCTTCTGGGTAAAAATTTAATCCCACCCCCCCTTCCCACAAAATGTGCCCCTACCGATCTGCCACAAATTTTTTTGTAACTTTTTTCATGGAAAAAAATCAGACAAATACGCGATGATCTTGATCAGCGCCATCTGTTCCACTAGTTTTCCATCAGTATGATGGTCCATTTTGTCATCCTTTCAACCAGTTTCTGTGAAAGACATCCATGAAGGTTAATTCTGTCCATCCCAACAAAAAGCTGTTGTTTAGATCCTCTGCCCCACGGTTTTGTAAAGCAAAACCTTGATATTTTGGCACCTATGGTAACAGACATCATCAAGCATCTCTGTCGGCGGCTCTGTACCCTGTCAGTTCAAAATGCTATTGTTATCCCACTCCTCAAGAAAAAAGGTCTAGACTGCAATACTATGAAAAATTACAGGCCGGGTTTTCCAATCTTCCTTTCATTTCAAAGTTCGGGAAAGAGGGTCGTCCTCAAACAGCTTCGAAGCACCTAGCTTGTAACCACCTTTTGGAAGATCATCAGTCAGCGTATAGGGCTGGTCACAGCACGGAGACTGCCGTACTGAGTGTCACCAGCAGCCTGCTTTTGCAGAATGACGACCGCAGAGTGTCGGTCATGGGCTTGTTGGACCAGTGCGGCATTCGACACGCTTGACCACTCTTTTTTTGCTCAAAAGACTAGTTTACTCTTTGGAATAAGAGGTGTTGCCTTGGCATGGTTTACCTCTTTGTCTCTGATAGGTCGCAGAGCGTTGCTGATGAGGGAGTTAAGTCACAACCTGCCCCCCTCCTATATGGCGTACCTCAAGGTTCTTTTTTTGGGTCCCGTATTGTTCACACTATATTCTCAGCCTCTGTCAAATTTGTGATGACCTTACATGATTGCCAGTTTCATAAATTATGCTGATGATACAGAAATTTTCGGCAAATGCAACACCTCAAAATTTTTCAGACGCCACACGCACACTGGCAGATTGCACGCACAGTGTCCTTCAGGGATGGACAGCAACAAACTCAAATTAAATACAGATAAGACAGAAGTTATGGCAGTTGGTTCCCATCTAGTCTTATGCGGGTGTCGGGGAGTTCTGTGGTCTTGGGTGGCTGTGACATAGCTTTTCAGAGTTCTGTGCGGTATCTGGGTGTTCAGCTAGATCCTACTCTCTCCATGAAAGACCACATTAGTAACGTCTGCAGAGCATGCTTTCTAGAGCTGCGCCGTATTGCACACATTAAGAAATTCCCTTTCCTCGAGATGCAGTAATCAAGCTCGTTTCAGCGACCGTCTTGTCGCGACTGGACTATTGCAACTCCTGTTTTATCGGTATAAGTGATGGGAAAAGTTTTACACGCCTGCAGCGAATTCAGAACTCTGCTGCCAGGCCCCATCCTTGGGAAAAAGCAAAAGGGACCCTGTGACTCCCATGCTTTGGGAGCTTCATTGGTTACCTGTAACGGCACGCTGTCAGTACAAAGTTGCGGTCTTGGGATACCCTCACTCTGAAGGCTCGCTTGCTCCATCTCTGTCAGCTGCCTTGAAATCACGCAACCCCAACTAGACCCTGCGGTCTTCGAAAGATAACTTACTTGTTGTACCCCACTACAACCTCAAAACCACAGGTCGTAGATCTTTTGGTGTTGCTGCGCCCACGATCTGGAACTCTCTGCCACCAGCCGTCGGACATGCTCCCATTTTATCCCAATTTAAGTCTTCATTGAAGACACATCTCTTTAATGTATTTCTTAGCTAGTTAATATATTGTGCTTGTCTTGACGGTCGCCGTTTGTCACACTGTAGGCTACTTCATGTGCATGCCTGGCTGTTGGTTATGTTTTGTTTTGTTTTTGTTATGTTATTGCTAGTGCCTTTTCTCTGAGTGTACTGTTAATTGCCCTGCTAGTGTGTGCCCGGACGCAAGTGTGTGCCTCTACAGTGCGATAGGTATCTCTTGTAAATTTATTTGCGCTTTAGAAATGCTCATTATCATTGTTGTTGTTGTTGTTGTTGTTATTATTATGTGCTGTGTGTGCATGTGTATAAATGCGCATGGTAATGAAAGCGCATTGAGTCATTGCTTTGAGAAATGTGCTATATAAATGCTATTCATTTGTAGTAGTAGTAGTAGTGTATTCCTCTTCTTCTCCTTTTTCTTCTTCCTCTTTTTCCTCTCCTCCCCTTCTCCTCCTCCTCGTCCTCTTCCTCTTCTTCCTCTTCCTCTCCTCCTACTCCTCTTCTCCTCTCCTCCTTCTTCTTCTTCCTCTTCTTCTTCTTCTTCTTTCTCCTCTCCTCCTCCTCCTCCTCCTTCTTCTTCTTCTTCTTCTTGTTCTTCTTGTTCTTCTTTTTCATTTAAAGAAAACAGACAGACTGTGAAGGTGGCGGGGGTCCACTTTATCCAGTTTCACATTTGTGCTCCCCCAGCTGGAGTCGCTTTGTGTGCTGCGATAGATTGCAGGCTGCTGGAGTGCAAACAGCTTGTCTTGGGGATTTTTTGGTTTGTTGTTGTTGTTTTTGGTCCACAGTCTGTTGTTCCCTTCCCACCTAGTCAGTCCCTCTGTCTGTCTACCTGTCTCTGTCTCTCTTTCTCTCTTTCTCTCTCTCTCCTCTCTCTCTCTCTCTCTCTCTCTCTCTCCTCTCTCTCTCTCTCTCTCCTCTCCTCTCGCTCTCTCTCTCCTCTCTCTCTCTCTCTCTCCTCTATCTCTCTCTCTCTCTCTCCTTCTCTCTTCTCCTCTCTCTCTCTCCATATCTCTCTCTCCTCTCTCTTCTCCCTCTCCCACCCTATCTCTCTCTCTCTCTCTCGCTCTCTCTCTCCACTCTCTCTCTCCTTCCTCTCTTCTCCCTCTCTCCTCCCTTCTCTCACCTCTCTCCCTCCCTCTCTCTCTCTCCCTCTCTCTCTCTCTCTCTTTCCTCATGCTCTCTCTTATGTCTGTCCAGACTAAATGTCTCATATATCATATATATATATATATATATATATATACATATATAAAATTATTTATAATGATTTTAATTATATTATATATAATAAATTTTTTATTATATTATATATATTATATATATATTATATAATAATAACGTTGATGACTACAGGTTGCTTTTGCCATTATGTAAGCGAGCACTGAAGGAATGAAGTACATATTTGTTATGTGTATTGTCGGTATTAAAGGATGTTAGCCAGAAACAACACCTCTCTCTCTCTCTCTCTCTCCTCTCTACATCTCCCTCTCACCACCCCTCTGCTTTCTCTCTCTTCTCTCTCTCTCCTCTCTCTCTATCCTCTCTCCTCTCTCTCTCTCTCTCTCTCTCTCTCTCTCTTCCCTCTCCCCACCCCTCTCTCTCTCTCTCTCTCTCTCTCTCTCTCTCTCTCTCTCTCTCTCTTGTCTGACCGCCTACTTCATGTTTTCGTTCAAACTATGCCCCTCCACTTCTCAACTCCTCGTCTCTACCAGCTTGCCATATTTTCGCTTTAATTCTTACCCTTAAAGTAAACCCAATTTGAAGAGAAAGGGGGGGGGGGGGGGGGGGGGGGATTCTTTCTTTCGCGGTTTTTTTTTTTTTAGCGGAGGGGGGGGGGGGGGGGGGGGGGGGTTTAAAACAAGAAGTTCATTAGGTGTGCGTGTGTACATGCAAACGTGTATGCATGTGTATAATCTTCAAACAGGATTATCGTTTTAAGAAAATCAATAGCAGACTTTCCTGAAATTAATGTAGATTGAAATGGTTCGAAGCGCTGTTACCCTGCAGAGTTATGATGGATTGTATATTGTTTGATTGTCAGAGAAATGTTCACACAAGCAGTGCAGAGAAGACAAGACTTTGGAATGACAGGCTGTATATTATGTTATTCTTGTGTATGTGTGTGTCTGTGTGTGTGTGTGTGTGTGTGGATGAAAATGAACCTTTTCTGTTCTAATCCATCACAGTCAGAGGGCCATTGATGGTTGTGGTGGCAGAAGGGATCACAAGAGTTTGATAATCTTTAGTCTTTCCTTCTTCTTCTTCTTCTTCTTTTTCTTCTTCTTCTTCTTCTTCTTCTTCTTCTTTTCTTCTTCTTCTTCTTCTTCTTCTTCTTCTTCTTCGTCGTCGTCGTCGTCGTCCTCCTCCTCCACCTTGGTCGAACGCTCAGACAAGAACTATTGTTGTGTGTCATGTGAGCGAAATGCGTTGAGCTGCCATTAAGCGCCTGACAAGTCAGGCCCAGCACATCTGACTTCGTCGTGAGAGAGAATTGTTATATTTTAAGTCTTTGTTGGAGAGAAAAGAAAAAAAGACAGAAGAATGAACCAAGAAGGCAGAAAATAGACAAAACGGAAAGGTGGCATGAAGAAAAAGGAACAAGGCAGAAACCAAGAGAGGGATATAAAGGATGGAATTGCTAGCATAGAATTAGTCTTTTGAAAAAAGGGAATGATTTTTTCAGTCTTTTATTGTAACAAAAAGTGGGGGTTTTAAAAAATTATTTGCATTGTTTAAAAAAGAAAGAAAGAACCTTCAGAAGCCTTTTTGTGAAATCCCTGAGGTTAAAATATTCTTTTCCATTATAATGTTGAAATTGAAAAAAAATTCATTTGGTATATCATTTATCTAAAAGGGGTTTTTAAATGACATATTTTATTTACAACAAAGATTTGTTTCCACAGCTCTTGTCATTGTGAAACCATTCCGTTTCTTTTATTGCCTTCATTCCATGAAATAAAAAAAACAAAAAAAACGTTCTTGTGAAATAAGCCTTTTTCTTGGCATCCTTTCTTATAAAGGAAGCAGTATACCTTAAATCCAACATTGTTGTAGGAATCTTTTGTTAAAAGATTGACATCCCCGCCCCCCCCCTCCTTTTTTTGGTGCTGCTAAAGGGGAATATCGCTTATTTCTCGTGTATAAAAAGGAACTCTTTTAAGCTTCTTTAAAAAAGGAGATTTCACAAAAAACCCTTTAGAATAAAGTGGGGGGGGGGGGGGGGGGGGGGGGGGTTTGGTTGTAAAAGGAGATTTTCCCTTTAAAGCGTACTTATTGCTGTAAATTAATGGGGGTTTATTTTAGTTATTATCATTGAGACTCTCACAATAACCCGATTTTTTAAAGGGGTGAGATCTGTTTCGGTATGTTATTGAAAAATATCTGTTTATAGAAATCTGCCATGAAAGGACATTTTAGATCATTTCATTCCATGAAAACAATACTTGATGTTGTCAATACCCCTTTGTTGTGAAATAAGCCTTTTTGAGTTTTTCTTGGTATCCTTTCTTGTAAAGGAAGCTGTATACCTTAACTCCATCATTGCTGTTGGAATCTTTTGTAATACAAAAGATTTCGATTGATTCCCACCCCCACCGCTCTTTTTTGTTTGGCTAAAGAGAACATATCTATTATATTCTCTTTTGTAGAGAGGAAACTTTTAAGCGCCCTTTAACATACCTAAAAATTTGCGCGCGCGGTTCTGTGTGTGTGCGCGCGCGTGTGCTGTGTGTAACAATTGTTCACAGGACTTGTGGAGTAATGCTGAGGGTTCATTGTACATTCCTTAGGCTCCAGTCTCTTCTGTTTCTGTTTCTTTGCTACTGTAGTCCTTCTGTGTTCAATTAGGTTGCTGTCTGTGTGTATCTCTGTGTGTGTATTCTGTGTGTTGTTGTGTCATCTCATCTCTCTGTGTCTCTGTCCTCTCTCTATTCTCGCTGTCTCTCTTTGTCTCTGTCTCACTCTCTCTCTCACAACCACACACACACAACACACACTCACACACACACAACACACACCAACACACCACACACAATCACTTTCTCTCATTTTTTCAGATGTTGTTAGTTTGCTTGCATTATTATATCGTTTCTTTTCATTGAGCAAGGCTAGATGAAAACTTTAAAAAGCCACCATGCATTTGGGTGTGCTTATTTCTGTTCCCTTTGTTAAGTCATTCATTATTCATTCATTATCCCCACCCCTTACCTCCCGAATTTTTTTTTGGTTTTTTGTAAGCTATATAAACAGATTAACGAGTCTTGAATGTTTCAGGTTTTGTCTTTTTTTGTGTGGGGTTTTGTTGTTTTTTGGGGGGATGGGGTTGTTGTGGGGTAGTATGGTTATTGTTGTGTTGTTTTTTTGGGGGGTGGGGGGTTCTTCTTCGGGTTTTCTTTGTGTTTTTTGTTTGTTGTTTTGGGGGCGGGGTTTTTTTTTTTTGGGGGGGGGGGGTTTGTTTTTTTTTTTTTGTTTGTTTGTGTTTTTTTTGGAGGGGGTGTATACTAAATCACACGTAGCTGCCCTGTCACTCATTCCCCGCTCAACCCCTACACCGTGCCACACCTGTTCTTGCGCTATCGCGGAGCCAGGAATGTTTCGGAGCAGCCTTGTGACCCCACACCATGAGAAGGCGTTCAGATCGTTTGGTGGGGGGATGGCTTTTTGCCACACACACACCTGTACCATTTATCTTGACATGCTAGGGCTTAGCTAGCCGAAATTATTTATGGAACAGAGCTTTTCCTCTCTTTTCTTTCTTTTCTTTCTTTTTGGTGTGTGTTGGTTGTTTGTTTGAGAGAAGGAAAGAAAGGGAGAAAGATTTGAAATGTGGTAAATCGTTTGGTGTAGGAAAAGTATGAAAGCAGATTGCTGCCGTCAGTGTGAACTGAGCGTGGAATGTATGTGTGGTTGGTATATTTTATAGCACGAGAGAGAGGAGAGATAGAGGAGAGAGAGATGAGAGGGGGGGGGGGTGGGTTAGGTGGGAAATGTGCAAAGGGAAAGGACGGAGGGCTAATTGGGTGGGAGGTGGGTAGGAGTTGGTGTTCTGTTTTTTTGGTATTTATTTGCTTTTCGTTTTGATTTTTTTTTTTCTTTCTTCTTTCATATCTTTTTTCTCTCGGTTTGAGGTTGTTTGTTGGGTTGGGGTTGGGTTTTTTTGTTTCCTTTTTGAACCTTTTGTTGAAAATGGTTTCGATCAGTAGTGTGTGTGGGGGGGGGGGGGGGGGGGTGCGCTTCGCGCGCGCGCGCTGCTGCCTTGCATGCGCGTCGTTCATACGTTTGCGTGCAGACAATGGACATTTGTCTGTACATGTGCACGTGGTATGTGTTTTGTTGGTTGGTTTTGTTTTTTTCACCAGGATCTTGAAACTGTAGCTCAGAAGAAGAAAAACGAAATAAGAGGAGAAAAAAAACACACTTTCACGTAATCACGTCGCTTTGTGGTTTTGTTGCTTGTTTGTTTTGCTTTGTGTGTTTTGTTTTTTGTTGTTTTGTGTCAATCCCAAATGAATGTGTTATACCAGAAATGTGGCGGGAAACAGAGAAAAAGGTGGGCTCAGCTAAGAGCTGGTTCACAGCCACTATCATAGCCACGCGAATACTGGATGTAAGTAATGGCCAGGGTGCATCAGCACACACACACTCACACAACACACACAGACACACACGTACACAGGGCATTGACTTTTGTAGCACTTTGCCACAACTGCAGCACAGTCGTTCTGTTACTCTGCCTTGGCCATAGCATTTGTGATCAACGTTACATCAGGCCAGGCGGGGCTGGTGGCTCTGTACACGAGTGCTTGCAAGGCCTGCTTTGCTAATGGGGAGGGGTGGGGGGGGGCGGGGGGGTTAGTTCTTCTTTCTTCTAGGTGGGCGGATTATTTCTTTCTTCTTCTTTTTCGGTGTCGCGTTCTTATTCTTCCTTTTTCTTCCTCTTCTTCTTTTTCTTCTTTTCTACTTCCTCCTCTTCTTGTTCTTCCCTTTTTTCTCTTCTTCTTGTTCTTCCTCTTCTTCTTCCTCTACTCTTCTTCTTCCTCCCTTTCCTCTGCTCATGCTCTGCTCTCCTCCTTTTTTCTTCTACTTCTTTTTTTCCTCTCTTCCTCCTCCTCCTCTTCCGTCTTCTCCTTCTTCTCCCTCTCTTCGTCTTTCTTTTTTTCCCTTCCTCCTCCTTCTTCATCCTCCTTCTTTCTTCTCTTCTTCTTCTTCGTCTTCGTCTTCTTCTTCTTCTTCCTCCTCCTCCTCTTTTCTTATTTATTTTTATTTTGAGGAAATGAAAAATCATGCGCTTCATCAAACAAATTTTCTCTATAGCTACAGCCTTCGGTAAGTATAATACCCCCCCTTCCACAAATGTGCCCTACACGATCTGCCACAAAGTTTTTGTTACTTTTTCCATGGATAAAATCAGACAAATAACGCGATGATCTTGATAGCGACCATCGCTTTCCACTAGTTTCCTTCAGTTGATGTCCATTTTGTCATCCTTTCAACCAGTTTCTGATGAAAGTCATCATGGAGTAATTTGTCCATGCCAACAAAAAAGCTGTGTTTAGATCCTTGCCCACTGTTATGATAAAGCAAAACCTTGATATTTGGCACCTATGGTAACAGACATCATCAATGCATCTCTGTCGGCGGGGCTCTTTACCCTGTCAGTCAAAATGCTTTTGTTATCCCCTTTCCTCAGAAAAAAGTCTGACATCCAATACTATGAAAAATTACAGGCCGGTTTCCATATCTTCCTTTCATTTCAAAAGTTCTGGAGAGGGTCGTCCTCAAACAGCTTTCAGAAGCACCTAGCTTGTAACACACCCTTTTGGTAGATCATTCTGTCAGCGTATAGGGTGGTCACAGCACGGAGGGACTGCCGTACTTGATGTCAACAGCAGCCTGCTTTTGCAGAATGAAGAC
>CM054149.1:14884976-14892148 GCA_028751875.1 Rapana venosa
TGTCTTTTGAAAAAAGGGAATGTTTTTCAGTCTTTTTTTGTAACAAAAAGTGGAGGTTTTAAAAATTATTTGCATTGTTTAAAAAGAAAGGAAAGACAGTCAGAAGCCTTTTTGTGAATCCCTGAGGTTTCAATATTCTATGCCATTATATTGTTGAAATTGAAAAAAAAAATTCATTTGGTGTATTCATTTATTAATAGGGGTTTTTAATGACATATTTTTATTTACAACAATGATTTGTTTCCACTGCTCTTGTCATTGTTGGAACCTTCGTTTCTTTATGGCTTCATTCCATAAATTAAAAAAAACCAAAAAAAAACGTTTCTTGTGAAATAAGCCTTTTTCTTGGCATCCTTTCTTATAAAGGAAGCAGTATACCTTAAATCCAACATTGTTGTAGGAATCTTTTGTTAAAAGATTGACATCCCCGCCCCCCCCCTCCTTTTTTTGGTGCTGCTAAAGGGGACATATCGCTTATATTCTCGTGTATAAATAGGAACTCTTTGAAGCTTCTTTAAACAGGAGATTTCACAAAACATCCTTTAGAATAAAGTGGGGGGGGGGGGGGGGGGTTCGGTTGTAAAAGGAGACTTTTTCCCTTTAAAGCGTACTTATTGCTGTAAATTAATGGGGGTTTATTTTAGTTATTATCATTGAGACTCTGCACAATAACCCGGATTTTTTTAAGGGGTGAGATCTGCTTTCGGTATGTTATTGAAAATATCTGTTTATAGAAATCTGCCATGAAAGGACATTTTAGTCATTTCTACATGATAACAATACTTGTGTTGTCAATACCCTTTGTTGTGAAATTATCCCCTTTTTTTGAGTTTTTCTTGGTATCCTTTCTTGTAAAGGAAGCTGTATACCTTAACTCCATCATTGCTGTTGGAATCTTTTGTAATACAAAAGATTTCGATTGATTCCCACCCCCACCGCTCTTTTTTGTTTGGCTAAAGAGAACATATCTATTATATTCTCTTTTGTAGAGAGGAAATCTTTGAAGCTGCCTTGAACATACCTAAAACAGCCTTTAGAAAAAAGTTTTCTTTCAGTTGTGAAAAACTTTTTCCCTTTAAAGCGTCTTCTGCTGTAAAGCAATTTTGGGTGTGTTTTCTTTTTAAATCATTATTGTTATTGCTATCATTAAATCTCTCACAATAACCCGAATTTTTAAAAGGGTGAGATCTGTTTCGTACTGCAATTGAAAGAAATATCTTTTTTTGTAGAAATCTGCCATGAAAGGACATTTTAAGTAATTGTATTTTTATGTCCTTTTTTGTGTCAGATCCTTTATTAAATAGTAACTGTTAGATGACACCAAAGGGTTTTGTTTTGTTGTTTTTTCCAGTGGCAAGAAAGGTTATTAGACTTGCTGGCCATTTCTGGGTAGGAGATTCCCTTTCCATTTGTAGAGACAGACTAGTTCTGGAATGTTTACCTGGGTGTCAGGTGGGTAGATTTCTGTTCAATGCACGTAAGCAGTGTCAGTGCCTCTGTCTTCTCCACAGCTTGCCTTCTGTGGAATGTGCTGTTCTGGCCTTAAGGTTATGCAGACTATAGTGGATTACTGGCAAAAGAAATTGTAATTTTCCGCACAAAATGAGTTGGGTCTTTTTAACCCTGGATCACCAACCAAACTAACCATTCTCTTTGGAATTCAGCAACTTTTTTTTTTTAATCATAATTGTTGTCCAGTTTTTAATGCAAGTTTAACCTTACAGTATTGATAAATGATGGGAGTGAAGACTTTTAGAATCGTCATCACGGTTGTATTCTTATTTGAACACATGCTCATTAAATAAAATTTTAAAAAACATTGTAAACTTTATAATTAGTCATCATCGCGTAATCGTTGAAAGGGCAAAATTCGGTGAAAATGGTCAATTTTGTTTATCGACCAGATTTTTAAGATCGGAACAAGAACAGGAATACCATCATAATTATTGTTTATATCAATTTTGAGATCGATAAGCAGTGTCAAAGTATTGAACAACAGCAATGATAAATCAACAAAGGGGGGGGGGGGGGGGGGGGGGTTAGTCTTTAACAGGTCTTTTTTGTTGTTGTTTTTGGAGTTGAGTTTTGGGAAGCAAGAAGAGAAATGCTTGGTACTATGTGACAAAAATGGCAGTTGCAATTCGTTGTGTGTGTGTGGTTTTTGTTAAAAATGTATTTATTTCTTTATCCTTTTTATATCGAGGATAATGGAATACGCACGTAATATGCTTTTTTACATCTAGTCCCCGTGTGTATGCGGTTTTGTAAATTTTGTCATCCGTTCCCACCGGCACACAATGGCCTACTCTTACGAAAAGCGGAACAGGACTTAACGTGTGCGCAAGATGTTCAGTGTGCGTTCGCACACGGGGCCTCGGTTTATAGTCTCATCCGAAGGACGAGTGTGTGTGGGTGCGTGCGTGCGTTTGTGGTGCGTGCGTGTAAAACCGTTTCCATGATTTAAAGAAATGCCTATTGTCAAGACACACAAAAAAGAAACAAGTTATCCCTCCCTCCATAAAAGATATCGTTTTGCTACCAGAAATGTGCCATATGCAACACGGTAGTTTGCGTAAGGTGGCAGATTGCGCCCTACCTCCTTCTCTCTTCCTGCGTGGAAAGAGTATTGCGGATTGTTAGTGCTAGCCTAGGCTGTATGTAATAGGGGCTCGTGGCCTGGTGTGGCTCGGCCCATTGTAAACATGACAGCCTCCGCTATTTGTACACAGCTGGAACACAATCTAAATAAGCCTGCAGAGAAAAGGAGGAGAAAAAAAGAAGAGGTGGAAAAAAGCAGACCTTTTGTCTGCCTTTTTCCTTACTTGCTTTTGCATGTTGAAAGTCTGTTTGTCAGTCTTCTCTCTGTCTGTGTCTGTTTTTCTTTCTGTCTACTCACTGTCTGTCTCCTTACCTAAGTTCTTTTCTCTGTCTCTCTCTGTCTCTCTCTCTCTCTCTCTCCTCTCTTCTCCCTCCCTTCCCTCCCTCCCTCCCTCCTCTCCCTCTCCCCTCCTCTCTCTCTCCTCTCTCTCTCCTCTCCATCTCCCTCTCTCCCTCTCTCCTCTCTCTCTCTTCTCTCCTCTCTCTCTCTCTCTCTCCTCTCTCTCTCTCTCTCTCTCTCTCTCTCTCTTAACGCTTTCAGGCAAAGATTGATTGACTGCCGATGGCAGCAATGGAGTGGTCATATACAAAACAGTGAAAGATTTCGAATGTACAGACAATTTATAAGTTCACATGATGCCAAACCTTATCTAAAACTTGATATGGATATACATTTGAAAAGAATTATGTCTAAGTTTAGACTTGGTGTATCAGATATAAATGTTCATAAATTCAGATACAGAGAACATGATATTGACGACCTCAGGCTGCTATGCCCATTATGTAAGCAAGCAGAGGAGGATGAAGTACATTTTGTGTTGTGCTGTCCAGTATTAGAGGATGTTAGTCAGAACTACATCCCTGTTAAATATAGTAGACAGCCTAATTTATTTATTTGTTTACTCCTGGCATCAAGTCATCCTGAGGTTGTGCACAGCCACACTTTATATTTGTGTAAAGCTTTCAGAATAAGAGAGATATTGTTATCCTAAGTCATATTTTTGTAGCTGACTTTTTGTTATACAGTAACATGTTGTCGTTACTATTGCTTTTACCCCCACCAAAGTACTAAGCAGTTCGGCAACCCCCTTCATGTATGAGCCAATGGCCTTTTTGTGAATAAATCGTTCGAGTTTCTCTCTCTCTCTCTCTCTCTCTCTCTCTCTCTCTCTCTCTCTCTCTCTCTCTCTCTCTCTCTCTCTCTCTCTTTTCTCTCTCTCTCGCCCGCTCGCTCGCTCCTGCCGATTGTGTGCCTGTGTGCTTCTTCTATTGTGTCAGGGTGTTGTGTGCGAGCATACTTTGGGTTCCTTCAGTCTCTCTGGTTTTGTTGTTGTATTTTTACTTTGCTTGGTTGCTAAAAACTTGGAACAAGAAAACAGACAGACAGACAGTAGTAGAAAGAACACACACACAAGCACACACACACACACACACACACACACACACACACACACACACACACACAGAACATCTTGCGCACACGTTTAAAACTCGTTCCGCTTTTCGGAAGAGTAGGCCATTGTGTTCCGGTGGGAACTAAAAAGACCCATTAAAAGGGGACGGGGAAAAAAAAAAACCCCAAGGGTGGATTTTCCCCTAAAAAAAAATAAATATTGAGGGTAATTATAAAAAGAACCCCCCCCCCCCAAAACCCAACCCCTCCGGCTAGAAAGAAAAGACAACAAATAATAAACAACTCAGACAACCACACACACACACAGGGCCCCAAACAAACAAACAGGGTTTTTAAATCCTTCCTTCAAAGGATGTCTTTGTTTTTTTCTTTTTTTCCTGCCTTTTTATTTAAAAATTTGAGTTAAGGCTTTTTTCCAATAAAAAAATTTTGTTTGGAAAAAAGCCCCCTTTTTTTTTTTTTTATGAAATGAAAAAATTTTAAATCAACTTTTTTTAATTTTAAATTCTTTTCTTTACCTTACCCTTTGGGCTTTTTTTTCCCCTTTTGGGTTAGTATAAATGGAAAGGTGCCTTTTTTGGGTTTAGGCGGTTAAATTACGTGGGGACGGCGGTCTGTCCTCTTCAAAGGAGTTTGGGGGGACCCCTGTTGTTTTTCCTGTGTTTTGGGGGGGGATTTAAAGCTCGGGGTGCTTGGGGAACTTTTTTGCCAAGGCTTTTGCCCACCCGTAACCTGGCTGTTAATAGGTTGGGAAAAATTGTTACTGACTTCTCTTGTAAGTTAAATATTATAAAACAATAACCAAACACAAAACCAAGACCCGTTAATTAAACCTTACTATTTTTCCTTTTTTCTCCCTTTTCCCCCAAAAAAAAAATCCCAAACTTAAACCAAGTTGAACCACAGCCATAAAATGTTGGTTGTTTTAAAAAACAAATTTCTAAATTTTGTGGGGTTTTGGGGGGGGGGGGAAAAGGGTTTTAAGGGGTTGGGGGGGATTGGGGGGGGGAGGGGGGGGGAGGGGGGGGGTGGGGGGGGGGGCGGGGGGGGTGGGGGGGGGGGGTTTTTAAAATTTAATTTTTTTTTTTAAAGGGAAAAATCCCATTCCCCCTTTGGGGGGTTTTGCCCCTATTTTTTCTCCTTTCAAAAGCAAAAAACCCATAATCTTGATCTTTTAAACTTTTTTTTTAAGACCAAACAAAATATGAAATAGACTTTTTTTCAGATTTTTAATAGTTTTGGCAATTTTTTTTTTGTGGTGTGTGTTTTGTGGTGTGTGTGTGTGTGCAAAACCCCTACGTAGTACGGGTTTGCATGCACACGTATGCATAGGTGAGTCTTCTCACCATGACACACACACAGAGGCTCACAAGCGCCCACGGGTTTACAGGAGAGAGAGAGATAGCGACATTTATAGGGAACAAACATGATAGGCCGTAGGCGTTGCGTTTTCGTGGCCCGCGCCTAGCATTACATACATACATGTAGGCTATATACACACCTAACGCGCAGTAACAGTTCTTGGAAGTCCTTGCCTGTACAATCATCACCTTGGCTCGAAGCATCTACAGACTGATAGAGAAGCTGGCCTGTGTGGAGCATATAGCACGCCCTGTACAGTGTAGAGCTGGCAAACTTGCTGTCAATAAGCCTTTAGTTAATAATGCCTGCCTGTACTGTATCATCAACCCGGCATTTCCACCGTGTTCTCGTGTGTGTGTGTGTGTGTGCGTGTGCGTGTTAGGTATGTATGTATGTATGTATTGCTGGAGGTATCAACCTGTTTAGCACCTTTGGTCGTTTTAAGAGCTATCCTGAATAGTTCGACTTTTTAGCCGTTGTTATAGAGTATTATACATGATGTAATGTGAATGAATGACTTTTTCTGTTATGTGTGTATGTGCGCGCGCCGTTGTTTTCCTGTGTGTGTGTGTGGTGTGTGTGAGTGTGTGTGCGCTTACGCGCGTTCTTTCGAACAGATGTTCAAAGTCAATCTTGTGCTTCTCAAACTTCCTTGTGCCTGTTTCTTAAAACGGTTAACAAGAACAGTTTCTCCAACTCATTGAATTGAAGAGGTACATTTATATAATAATTATATAGTTATCTTCTTCCACCGCCATAAATATCCGTTACATTGTTTCTTTGCATGTATACACCACACAAGCAGACTACTACTGTAAAGCGCTAGCTAGGTTACCAGTCTTTTTACGACCACGTTCACCACAGCTATCAGAGATTAGGGAGACGGCAAAACGTTACAGAAGCTATAGACGGGAAGCTTCTGGAGAGTACCTAAGCTGGTTGAGTAGCAAGCTTTAAGTCTTGTGCGCCACACACACACAAACTCAAGGAAACGGCAGGCAAAAAAAACCCTTTTTCTGAAACTACCGTTTCGTGCGCCATGCTGTCTCACTGTCGGGGGTTTTCCTGACCACCAGTCTTCACCAGCTATGCAGTGAGAGACACCGCTTTTGCTCAACAGCCTATAAGTTTAACAAAAGCAAGTGCACCCGGAAGATCAGTGCCTTGATTCAAGCAAGAACCGCATTCAGTACTTTTCTTTTCTTTTCTAATTCCAGAGTGTCAACATCTTCACCACAGAAGGGTAGACACGCCCTTCGTGACACCCTAGGTAAAAAAAACCCACTGCGGAACATTAACATTCACGTAACACCTGATGATCCCCCTTTTTTTTTTTTTTTTTTTACCATGGACTTCGCCCTTTTTGAAAAGGATGAAGACCGGCTGACTGGGACTTTGCCGGGAGGGGGTTTTTGAAAGGGATGAAGCCCAGACCCCCCTGGGCTGAATCCACGCGCGCTTTCATCAAGTCCCTGTTGGAGTCCTGCCAGGCCTCATTTTCATCTCGTTTGCGCAGCTCTCGCGCTTCCATGGTTCCAGGCGATGCCCGGTAGCACGTCGGAGCGGTTGTGGTGGCCGTTGAGAGAGGAACCAGCAGTTGTTGAACCACCAGCCCGCCCCCACTCCGCGCGCTGGGCCCCGTCGCCCGTCGTTGTCGCCGCGGGTGGAGAGGCCATTGGTTGTGGGGGTACAGCGAGTCCTGGGCGCTGCCCGCGTACCCGTCACCGTCGCGGTACTTGTCCCGCTCCCCGCCCACCCGAAGGTGGAGTAATGGCGTGCCGGTCCGCAAGTCCACTGG
>CM054149.1:14892648-14895148 GCA_028751875.1 Rapana venosa
CCCCCCCCCCCCCCCCCCCCCCCCCCCCCCCCCCCCCCCCCCCCCCCCCCCCCCCCCCCCCCCCCCCCCCCCCCCCCCCCCCCCCCCCCCCCCCCCCCCCCCCCCCCCCCCCCCCCCCCCCCCCCCCCCCCCCCCCCCCCCCCCCCCCCCCCCCCCCCCCCCCCCCCCCCCACCCCCCCCCCCCCCCCCCCCCCCCCCCCCCCCCCCCCCCCCCCCCCCCCCCCCCCCCCCCCCCCCCCCCCCCCCCCCCCCCCCCCCCCCCCCCCCCCCCCCCCCCCCCCCCCCCCCCCCCCCCCCCCCCCCCCCCCTTTCCCCTCTCCCCCAACCTTTCTTTTTAGCCTGTGTCAAGGGCCTTGTCAGACTGACACGTTGGCAATTTTCGGCAAACAGACAGGTCCCACCGCCCTCTTAATGAAGCCACTGCCGCATTCCCAGCTTAAAATACTCGCAAGCCAGCGTCCAACGTGGAAGGAATGAATGAAGGAAGGAAGGAAGGAATGAAGGAAGGAAGGAAGGCTGCGAAATTTGACGTGGCCTGTCGATAGATGGGCGAAAACCGTCTTCCAGCACCACCAGAGAATGTTAGGAATTATAGAAGGGACATGGAAAAGAAACCCAAAAACACCCAACAGAAAAAGAAAAGGGAATGGAAAACTGAAAGATATGGAGAATTACTATTTTGGGGTTAACTTGTCCAAGGCCGAGATTTTTTTTTCCTCTTCAGAAATTTCTTACCTTCTTTTCTTTAGGATTGGGAAAGTAAAGTAAATCTATCTGCCTATCTTATCTGCCTATCCATCCATCCATCCATCCCCCCCCCCCTCTCTCTCTATCTATCTATCTATCTATATCTATCTATATCTATCTATCTATCTATCTACTGCAGTCTCTTTTTACCACATGGACATCAGTTATCTCTCAAGTTTCCTCTTCTTCTTCTTCCTCCTCGTCTCTGAAGATTCGATGCCGCTCTCCCTTTTCGCCCTGATAAGCATTTCTGGCATTCCAGGTCTGTCATCTTCACTGCTTCCCCATAGGGGGGATCCTGGGAGCCTGTCAGAATAAACACCATCACAACCTTCTGCAAATCCTGGGCTATGAATTCCTGCTTTCTATCCTCTGTGTTTCTGCTTTGTATCTTTTTTCTTTTTTCCCTGTTACTTTCTTCTTATCTTTTTTCTGCCTTCTTGATTCTATTCTCCTGCGCTTTTTTTTTTTCCAGAAACACTTGAAAGATAATTCTCTCCCATGCCCCGCAGGGCCTGACTTTTCAGGCGCTTAACAGCAGCGCAGTGCATTATTTGCCCATACGACAGACAGCAATACTTGCTGTCTGAGCGTTTGACGAAGAAGAAGAATCTTCGCTGCTTCCCTGAGAGAGTCTTCTCTCTTTCTATACTCTTCCATACTTTTTTTTTCTCCAGAGTTTCACTGCATGTGGAACATTTTATGACACTTTACAGTATCTGCCACAACCCCCCCCCCCCCCCCCCCCCCCCCCCCCCCCCCCCCCCCCCCCCCCCCCCCCCCCCCCCAGATTTAGCAAATATCTGACCACCTGCATAGCCTGGTACGCTGATGAAGCCTTGAGCGCATACTGGAGGTTGTATCTCTACAACCCAAATACTGACATGAATGAGGAGATCGTTAACGGGGACGTTCACACACGAAAGCGAGTGGGGCACTAACGGTAGACACGAGAGACCGTTTTAAAACAAAGATCCCATCTTTGATCCATCAGGCGCCGTTGGGATTCGAATTCGTGATCCATGGACTCCAGGACGAATAAGCTTCAAGCCCGTAGCTGTGTCCTTTTGGCGGTATCTTCACGTTTCTTTTCTCAAATATAAAAAGGGACAGGGACGACACAGAGTGCTTGAGCCACAAACAATACCTAAAAAGTTACTCCTAGCTGCCTCCTACGGAAGGATCATGCCTGAAGGCTTCAATAAAGCCAGTCTGGAGCACTGCTGTTAGGAGAACATTCCCCAAACTGAGAAGATGACCGGTGGTATGGTAAGAATGGAGGCACCGTGGTCGAGTGGTATTTAGGCGAGTCAATCGTGATCAGAGGTCGCGGGTTCGATCCCCGCTCTGGCTCGGGTGTATGCCTTTGGAAAGACACTTTACTCCTATTTTCCTCACATGCCTCAGGTTGTTAACAATTGGTCCAAGCTTCTGGGGAAGTATCTGGCGACAGACTAGCGTCCTGTACAGGCGGTGGTGAAAACCATCAGTTCGCTTAACGTCTAAAGAAACCGGGATAAGCTCCGGCTCTTGGGCCTTCTGGCTCGAAGAACATACTTTACTTTTATGGTAAGATCATTTAGCTGATAACAAAACAAAACTTCACAAGCTAAGCTTCTTGCCTGCTTCTGGTTGGGTGAGCACTAGTTAATATTCATTCTGGAAATCCATCGCAACATGCATGACGAAGGCTTGAGGTTGTACCCTTAAAACAAATATCATCCAGAAGTTTCAAACACAGGTATGATAGCAA
>CM054149.1:14897648-14902648 GCA_028751875.1 Rapana venosa
AGAGGAGAGAGAGAGAGAGAGAGAGAGAGGGGAGGCAAAAGGTTATGGATGGGTATATGAAAAAGATGTCGTTGGTATATAAACCATGTAGTCTACACTTCTTCATCACTTTTGTGCCTTTGTTTTGTGGAACATAGGTTTGGCAGGTTTTGCATAGGAACCAAAGGTCAGGACAACAACACAACACAGAGACACACACACACAGAAGAACAAGGTACAGACACAGAACCAACACAAGGAGGAACTCAAGGTCAACAACACCAGACACACAGACAACTCAAGGAAGAACTCAAGCCACACTCACACCTCACACACAAAACTCAAGTCAAAACACACACTCCTCACACACACACACACAACGACAATTACAAAAACCGCATACCGCACGAGGGGACTGGATGTAAAAAAAGCACATAAATGCTTATTCCATTATCCTCGATATAAAAGAATAAAATAACAAAATAAATAAACACACACACCTGTTGTCAGGGATGCACGTATATCTATCTATCTATCTATCTATCTATCTATCTATCTATCTGTCGATGTTGTCTTAACAGCACTCAAGAAAATGCTGAATCTTCTAGCATAAGCAGCCGACAGATCTGGATGTATGAGGAACAGCAAACGGCCTTGCTGACTAGACAGACTATAATATCGTCAACGCATCGTCTGGAATGGAAGGAAGCCTTTTACTGAACTGCTGCTCGAACAGAAGCCCCAAGGAATATGAATGCCATTTGCTGTAGTGCTTTTTCTTTTTCTCCTGTCTGTCTGTCTGTCTCTCCTTGTCTCTGTTTGTCTGTCTGTCTGTCTCTGTCCGTCTGTCTGTCTCGTGTTTGGACTTGTGCCACAGAAACTTTCGTCAAACATTTAAAGCAAAAACAAAAATTCTGTTTTCACACTTTTTCTGAACATTAAAACAAATAGCAAAAAACAAAACAAAACAAAAAATTAAAAAAAAATGTTTTCGCGTTTCGCTCCTGTCTTCAATCCACGCTTGACGCACTAGAATTTTAAGCGGCGTTCTTCTTCCCCCCTCATCTTTTTAAAATGTTTTTTTCTTTCCAATTTTCTTTTCAGTACTGCCCCAGCTTAGTTTGTTTACAAACACTCTCTCAAGGACAAGTTAGCAAAGCAGGAATCCCATCAACGTCTCTCTCCCGCCCCTCTCCCCCCTCCCTACTAAGCCCCTCACTCTCACCCCCACCCCCCCTCAAGAAAAAATCCCCGCCCAAACAAACCAGCCCCCCCCCCCCCCCCCCAAAAAAAAAAAAAAAAAAAAAATCATAGCTTAAGTTCTCTGACAGACAGCGGCAACATTCTTCACAGTGTAAACTTCTCTTGCTTTAAAGAAAAACAAAAAGAAAAAAAGCAAGCACCCCCCAACCCTCCCCTCACTCAACCTGCTGACGAAGCTTATTTACTTGTACAGTTAAGTGCTGGAACACTGATCAGATCTACAAGGACAGTTGGGAATATGGAGAGGGAGTGGAGGGGGTGGGGGGGAGGAAGGAGAAGGAGAGGTTTAGGGGGGAAGGAGGAGAAATTGGGTTTACTACAGAAAGAGAGATAAAAAAAAATATATAGTACACGGCATGGAGTTAATCCCTTTGATGTGATGTGATGTGATGTGATGTGGTGTAGGCATTGTGTGTGTTGTGTGTGTGTGTGTGTGTGTGTGTTGTGTGTGTGGTGTGCACAGAGAGAGAGAAAAAAATATAGTGCAAGGCATGGAGTTAATCCCTTTGAAGTGATGTGATGTGGTGTGATGTGGTGTAGGCTTGTTGTGTGTGTATGTGTGTGTGTGTGTGTGTGTGTGTGTGTGTGTGTGTATGGTGTGTGTTGTGTGTGTGTGTGTGTGTGTGTGTGTGTCCGTCCACAGAGGGAGAGAAAAAATATAGTACAAGGCATGGAGTTAATCCTTTGAAGTGATGTGATGTGATGTGGTGTGATGTGGTGTAGGTTTTGTGTGTGTGTGTGTGTGTGTGTGTGTGTGTGTGTGTGTGTTGTGTGTTTGGGTGTGTGTGTCCACAGAGAGAGAAAAAATATAGTACAAGGCATGGAGTTAATCCCTTTGAAGTGATGTGATGTGATGTGGTGTGATGACTGTAGTGTAGGCTTGTGTGTGTGTGTGTGTGTGTGTGTGTGTGTGTGATGCTGCAGGGATGGGCGAGGCTGGCACGAACGACCATGTCTGGGGCCACTCGCGCACGCGAGAGCTTAAATGCGTCTACGTAAGAATTTACGTGCGCATGCACATTTTCTGGGTATTTTGATGAACACACACACACACACACAACACACACACACCCCTCTCCCGCACACCCACATCAAGACAAAATGCAAATCTTAAAACAAGTTCGTAGGGGAGCAGGCGTCAGAGACCTCACTTCTCTAGGGCCAGCATATTGAGGGCGGCGCCCATCTCCTCTCCTTCGCTGCTTTACCTACCCTGACCCTAAAGAGGGCAGGTACCCATTTACAGCTGGGTGAACTGTACTGAAGCCAAGGCGCGCAAACGGTCACCCATCCAACTGGTAACCACGCTCGACGCTGCTTAACTTGGCTGGGGGAAAGCGAGTGCTCCGACCAGTGCTATCCCGTCCCCATGACTTTAAAAAAACAACAACCCAACAACTTGTGTGTGTGCATTTTTTGTTTGTTTTGTTGAAGGCTAGCCAGTGCACCACGGGGGACATCGAGCACAGCCTCTGATCTGAAGACAGCCGCCAAGAGCACACACACACACACACACACACACACACACACACACACACGCAGAGTCTCTGATCTGACACAGCCGCGAATAGCACACACACATACACACTCGTGTCTAATATCACTTAATGTGAATAGACGTTAAATTGAAGAACAACACACACACACAACGTCGCCACTTCACCGCTGCTAAAAAAAAACAACCCACCCCAACACCAACGATGTGACGAGAAACGCAGCAACAACAAAACCCACCTCCCTCCATCCATCCCTCCCTCACAACCACCTCAGGTCCTGAGGGACACACACACACACACACACACACACACACACACACACACACACACACACACACCTTTTCCCTCTGGCACCACAATGTGGACGGCGCCCCCCTCGCCCCCCACACGCTGCTCTACAGCCATGCAGAGGAGGACGGCGACGACAGCGGCGGTGTGGTGGTGGTGGTGGGCGGCGGCGGCGGTGGTGACCCTCCTCACCCTCCTGCACTGCCCGCCCTGCTCCGCGCGAAGGGAGGCCAAAGTGCACGGCTCCCACTGCTCCTACACGCTGGTGGTCAACGAGATGGACGCCTCCAGGTGCCCCGTCATGCAGGCCGACGCCCAGCCCGGGCAGGAGCCTCTCCAGCAGCACTACCCGTGGCACGACTCTCCCGAGGCGGCCTCCCGCCGGCGCCTCCCGCCCTACAGCTCCTCGGGGGCCTCGCGCTCCCCGCGGTACCGCCCCCCGCGGCCCGACGCCTCCCAGCTGCAGGCCGACAGCGACAAGGAGATGGGCGTCCTGAGGACGCAGGTCAAGGACCTGGACGGGCGCCTCCTGGACGAGATGGTGCGCACCCGCGAGCTCAACGCCACCCTGGCGCGCCAAGGGGCGGCGCTGCGCAAGGCCGAGGAGCAGCTGGGCGCCTACACCTCCAACTTCACCGCCCTCTACAGGGCCATGGTCTTCGTGCAGCGGCAGCTGCAGAGGCAGCGCAAGATCAACAAGTCGCTCAACAAGAAGCTCTCCAACGTGCTGCTGGACGTGGTGGAGGTCAACAACGTGCTGACCCGCGTGCCCGCCTCCGCCTCCTCCGGGTCCGGGTCCGGCAAGGCCTCGGCCAAGGACTTCGAGGTGCACAGCGTGGCCAAGGTCCGCTCCTGCCCCGGGGTCACCGACCAGTCCAACACCTTCCGAGGTACGTGGCGTCCCCTTTTCCCGTCTTCTGCCGCCCACCTCTCCTCTTTCTCTGGGGTTTGGTCACCTAACTTGTCTTTTGAGTTCTTTTTCGGGTTCTACGCTTATTTTTTTCCCAAATGTGGCTCTCTAAGTCTGTGTTCTCTGTAGGCCTCTTCTTTAGCGAGCAACATTCTTTTTCTCGATATTTGATATTCGGGAGAGTATGATACTGTCTTTTACTGGTGTACTTAGATATGGCCCTAGTTGTCATACTTACCGTTTTCTTTAAAGTGCAAATGACTTCCTTCAATGTCTGTTCACCTACGGTGACATTGGACGGTTGAAATGACGACAAACCTACGCAAACCCGCATGCATTACATACATGCGCGCGCATACACACACTTAGTCGGTGCGTGGAGGGACATAACCAGAATTCCTTGAAGAATGATTTATTTGAAGGCCTGTTTTATTCTCTATTATTTTCTAATATTTACTTCCTCGATATACAAATAAACACACACCGACCCCACCCCGAAAACACATACACACAAAGCACACAAACAAACAAATAAAAAGCAAATGCATTGCTTATTCAATGAACTATCTGGAAATAAAAGTTTAGCCTGACTTCACACACACACCCACACACACACACTCTCTCTCTCTCTCTCACCACACACAAAAGGATTCGAGAAGGGGGTCGAAATTCACCTTTACCCTACAATGCAGTCTTTGGACATTCTCTCTGTGATATAATAGAAAGTCCACAGTATATGAGTCAGCATCCTGCCTGAAAGGCCAGCAAACCACCATTCTAGCCAGGGCCCAGGGCTTGAAGCGCACAGCACAGGGGCTGTGGTGTGATGGGGCAGGGGCAAAATTAAACGAAGTGCATGCAGTGACCTCTCACTTCCCTTTGAAAGCACCGGCAACCTTTCAGCGGCCTTGTGATGTCTGTCTGTCACCTTTGTGAAGGTCACGATAAATCATTATTTTCCCTGTCCACACTCCCTCCCTCCCTCCCCCGTCTGTGTGTGTGTGTGTGTGTGTGTGTGTGTGTGTGTGTGTGTGTGTGTGTGTGTGTGTGTATGTGTGTGTGTG
>CM054149.1:14907648-14920148 GCA_028751875.1 Rapana venosa
CCAGCTGTTTGTTGTCTATTGTTGTTGTCAAGCTGCTTGTCTGCCCAGCTTTTTGATGTTGTCTGTCATGGCTGCTGTTTCCCTTTTCTGTTGTTAGCTGTCTTGTAGGTTCAAGCCCTGGTTCAAAGCCTAGCTCACCCACACGACGCAAGTTGTCTTCACGGCTTACTGTTGTTGTTGTTGCTGCAGTCACACTGCTTTCATTGTTTGTTGTTGGTTGTTTTTTCCCCGGTTAGTAATACATCTTCTTCACTGTCATCTCTGTCATGACCCTCGTCCCCGCTACTCTTTTGAAGTAAAGGCCAGTTTTTGTGTGTGTATGTGTGCAAGGGTAGAGAAGTCTCTCTCTCTCCCTCCCTCTCTGTCTTTTCCCCTCCCCACTCTCTTTATTCCTCTCTCTCTCTCTCTCGGAGGCTGGGGTGATCTCCCTTGGATATAGGCAGGGCGAAATTTTGCTGTGTAAATTTTGTGTTTAAATTGCCAAATAAACCAGCACCATGCCAGTTGTCGGGTTACCAACAACGCTGGAAGTGACGCTAGGTGCCCTGCTGCAACAACACTGCATCACCTCATGGAAGGTCTGTGGAGAAGGCGAGCAAACGCCCTGTTGTGCTTCGACTGAAGGCTGGCTCAAGTGATGGGAAACATGGCGGGTCAACAAACACCTGTGTACTTCCGCAGAAAGCCTCCCAGTCAGACCAACAGGGACCGACGAAGGACAGAGGAGAGGAGACAGGCAGAGGAGAGGAGGCGGGCAGAGGAGAGGAGGCGGGCAGAGGAGTGGAGGCGGACAGAGGAAAGGCAAGAAGACAAGGCAAGTGCATTGTTCCCATTCGAAACTTCGCCAAGTTTGGTTTATGCCAACACCCCCCATCACCCAGTCTGTCTCACACACCAAACACCCCAGCCTTCCAAACCACATGCCTTCGCAATCGGTGCTTCCCACACATGATTATCGCCGTGCGTCAGGTGCTGTCACAGTGTTGGAAGCTGACACAGTCGCTGAACAACAAGGTGGAATTGACCTGGTTGAAGTGCCTGTACCTGACATTACGATGGAGGGGGAGGACTGTGACGAATATCTAGATCAGATTCGGGATGCAGGCTACAGTGGAGATACTATAAAGAACTATGTGGGTGGGCTGAGAAACAGATCCCTGCAGAGAAATCTCAGGGACGTTTCTAGAAACAAGGACTTTCTTAATGTGTATACCTCTGATGAAATACCTGATACTATCATTTGTGAAAGTGAAGATATGATTTTTCAGTTTATCTGGACAGATGACACTCACAACCCTGCTGATTACTTTTGGTTTGCAAAAAAGAACACCAGGCAACTGACTCAGGAGGAAAAAGACATTTATTCCAAGCTGCAGCTGTGGACACCTGCCGATCGTGACAGAATCAAAGACAGAATTAGTGCTGGACTGGATGTTTTACATGTTATGATGGATGCTATCAGATTTTTTCTGGGTTAGAAGTGACTGTGGTTGCCCGTATATGTGCGTGTGTGAGTGTGTGTGTGTGTGTGCATGCGCACCTCTTGTGCGTGCGTGCGCGCGTGTGTGTATGTGTGTGTTGTGTATGTTTGTGCATGTGTGTGTGCGTGCGTGGGTTTGTGCGTGCGCGTGTGCGTGTTCGTGCGTGTTGTGTGTTCGTGCGTGTGTGTGTGCGTGTGTGCATGCATATGTGTGTGCATGTGTGTGTGTGTGAGTGAGAGAGAGAGAGAGAGAGAGAGAGAGAAGAGAGAGAGAGAGAGAGAGAGAGAGAGAGAGAGAGAGAGAGAGAGAGAGAGGAGAGAGAGAGAGAGAGAGCAAAACAAGGAGGTTAGGCCATATTGTGAGTTAGGTTTTTCACGTGTTGGAAAGAGCATGAGTTACCGGATCAGACGGAATGTAGGGACAGGAAGCCCTGTCACAGACTCGGTGTTTAAATGATGTTTGTGGTTGTTGTTACCCTCCCCCTCCTTTCCCATTAGCAATGGGCGAAAGTGTTAGGCACCAATTCATCTGAATCGTAATGTAAAACACTTCACCATGTCGTGGAATCCATGCCATGTCGACCATTTGGGCTGTAGAAATGATACATCTGTATTTCTGAAAATACGTGTTTTGTGCCCAGTCCCCTTCCCACTGTCCCCTTGTAAATGGGCTTTAACAGCTTATTACAATAAAATATTGTCATTGTCATTGTCATTGTCTCTCTCTCTCTCTCGCTCTCTCTCACATACACACAGAAACAGCATTCAGTAGCCAAACCGACAAGAGGTGATAGTGTTAAGCATGAGAACTAGCTACTATCCCAATTTTTTTAAATTCCCGAAGTCGGAATGCAGGCCCCTTAATGGCGGGAAAAATCTCACTACTGGTGAATCTCGGAGCTCTAGCCGAGGAATATGGAGGGGGGGGGGGGGGGGGGGGGGTATGAATGTTATGTTGGGTCAAGAATGGGGGGGGGGGAAATGGGCGATAAGGGTGGGAAGGTTCGAATGTGGAGGGGGTGGTTGTGGAGGGGGAACTAAAAGGTGAAGGTCACACAATCTTACAATCCTACACGTCCTAGGTCAAGTTAATGTGCAGACCAGCTCTTGCTAGCTTCCCTCGTTCTCTTCGAGTATACACGCATTTCAAACATCAAATGTGCACATTGCAGATTCCGTCATTATGTCAGCATTCGATAGGCTGCAGACAGGCCAAACACCACCAAGCATCCTACACTTCATTAGCGCTGAAACATCTGCAAAACGGTTCATTTCTAAGCAGATGCATGTTTGTCCGTCGTGTTCGACGTTGACCTTCAAAACAGCAGAGGAGACAGTTGCTGTTTCCTCCATAAGGGGTGAATATGAATTAAATCTTGAATTAAATCTTGAATGTTAGAAATTGGAGAGAAATCTGAGTAAAGTGGATATGCCTTTCTCACAGTACATCCCCACTCTCTCGGGCAAGTGGGTGTAAGGACAGTCAGCGTTGGAGATGTTCTCCAAAGGCCAACCAGCCCCCAGGGCTGCAGCACATAAGGACTATGTTAGTCAAACCTCCTAGTCTGAGAGTCATAGTCAATCACTAAATACTAAGCTGTAAAGTGGGAATACCACAAGTGGGAAAGCCACTGGTCATACAGCCTCTCACTTTGCTGTTGCCCCCAGCGTCAATGGTTTCATCAAGAACTGTGAAAAAGCCCAGGCGCTGAAGGCATTAGTAGGCATAAGTAGATAACGGTATAATGTATGGAATGTTCCACAGTGTAAGAGAGATGAGCCAAGTTCTACGACGACTACGCGTTCTGAACAACTAAGCCTAACCCTATGAAACAGTAACAGAGCATACCGCCTTTACTCAATGATATCCTGTTCGTGTGACCTACAGCCCCTTGGCACACAGACACACATAGACACAGATACAGTGAGGTCTCTAGACCTGTGGCCCAGACTCACAGCATTAGGGATCAGTGCAGGTCTGGCAGACAGGCAGGGAGGGACATGAGCATGAGAGCAAGTTATGTCCGACACGTGGCATTAAGTTCACATCAAAGACGGCGGCGCAGCAAGCTCTACCTGTCTGTATCCCTCCCTAACCAGACACCTGCCGTCACTTCTTCCGACTCTCCCCCCCCCCCCCCCCCCCCCCAGCGCCTTTTGGCTGGATTGGGGGGGGGGGGGGGGGGGGGGTGCGCGCGCGGACACGAGCGCGCGTGAGCGCATGATTATACGCATGCACACACATAAATACGCGGACAGGCAAACACACACACACTCTCACATCCACTCTGTCTCTGTCTCTCTCCATCTCTCTCTCACTCAAACGCACAGACACACGTTTCACGCATAGAGCTACATACAGACTGACAGATAGACACAGACACACACAAACACACACTCACTTGCATTCACATATTTACAAGAGAGAGAGAGAGAGAAAAGAGAGAGAGAGAGAGAGAGAGAGAGAGAGAGAGAGAGAGAGAGAGAGAGAATTTTCATGGGGCATGAGGGCATATTACGGTAGGCACAATGCTCCTTCACACCAGAACCTCTTCGTGCCCCCCCCCCCCCCCCCCCCTCTCCTCACCTCCCCGTCCCCCGTCTCTCTCATCATCTCTTTTTCTCCAAAGCAAAATAATCACTCAATTCATCCATTCCAATATCAACATATGAGAGAGAGAGAGAGAGAGAGAGAGAGAGAGAGAGAGAGAGAGAGAGAGAGAGAGAGAGAGAGAGGAGAGAGAGAGCCGTCGTAAGTTTACTTAATGCCCTGTCAAACCTCAAGGTATGCTTGTATTTTTTGACACTTTTCTGGAATAAATTCTGCTTAAACCACAGAGAGAGAGAAAGAAAGAAAGAAAGAAAGAAGAAGAGAGAGAGAGAGAGAGAGAGAGAGAGAGAGAGAGAGAGAGAGAGAGAGAGAGAGAGAGAGAGAGAGAGAGAAAGAAAGAGAGAGAGAGAGAGGGAGAGGGAGAGAGAGAGAGAGAGAGAGAGAAAAGAAAGAAAGAAAGAGAGAGAGAGAGAGAGAGGTGAGAGAGAGAGAGAGAGAGATGAGAGAGAGAGAGAGAGAGAGAGAGAGAGAGAGCCGTCGTAAGTTTACTTAATGCCCTGTCAAACCTCAAGGTATGCTTGTATTTTTTGACATTTTTCTGGAATAAATTCTGCTTAAACCACAGAGAGAGAAAGAAAGAGAGAAAGAGAGAGAGAAGAGAGAGAGAGAGAGAGAGAGAGAGAGAGAGAGAGAGATAAAGAAAGAAAGAAAGAGAGATAGAGAGAGAGAGAGAGAGAGAGAGAGAACTCTGAAATTTAATGAATACACATAAACATTATTCTGACATAATATATAACATGATCAAGAAACACAATACTGGTACTACATGAACATGTTCACTGAAAAAAATAATCAAACAAAACAAACAACTGCTGAGTTCAGATGGAAACAATCTTAATCCTGGAGGTGATTCACTTTTAATTACTCATATTTTCAATTAAGTTCTGTCTGAGTTTAAATGCAGCTAAAAGGAATTTGGCGAGATTTACTAGAGTCGTAGAGATGCTTGTGAATTGCAAGCTAGTACACTGACAAGCGCTTGAGAGAGACAGAGAGAGAGACCCCCCCCCCCCCCCCCCCTCCCAGAGTTCACAACAGTGCAGTGCAGAAACAGTGACACGCTGAGATGAGAAACAGGAAAGGAAACGGGGGGGGTGGGGGGGGGGGGGTGGGGGGCGGCGGACAAGGTTGCTGGTATGTATGGCTGGGATGCCACAGATAGGATCTAGCAATGCAGCAGCAGCAGGTAGTAGACATGATACTGTTTGCTGTCATTTACACTGGCAGCCTCGCCAGCCCCGCTCCACACTGTCTGTACAAACACCACCACCAACACCACCACAACCACCACCACCACAACAACAACAGACCTGCTCTTCTGTTTTCAAACCGACACTGTCAACACAGGCGAGCTCACGTAGAACATCTTGCGTGTACGTTAAAAACCTCCCTTCCGCCTCTCGAAAGAGTGTGCCATTTCATGCCACTAGGAACGGATTTTTCTTCTTCCTTTTTTGTCATGTTTCTCCCAGGGGAGGTTTGACATTGATGAGCCTTCTCCATCTCTCTCCGTTTTGAGCTTCCTCCTTATTTATGCCCCTTTCTCTAAGGTCATCTGCAACACAGGCAGCCCAGGTTTTGCTAGGTCTTCCCTTTGGTCTCTTTCCATCCACTACGAAGTTCATTGCTCTTTTTATGATGTGGTGGTCTGCTTTCCGTTGAACGTGCCCAAACTAGCGCAGTCTATTGCTACTAGCTACAGACTTCAGATCATCAACTTTGCACATTCTCCATAGTTCTTTATTCGTGATCCTGTCTTCCAGTAGGAACGGATTATAAAATTAATAATAATTAAAAAACACCAACACCCCCCCAACTCAAAACGCATGCACACAGGTATCGTGTTTAGACACCACTCCTGGAAGTCGGAATGTGGCTACCTAAATGGGAAGGGAGGGGGGGGGGGGGGATGGAGGGGAGGAAGAGGGAACGGCCGCTTTCGCAAAAGTCTCAACAATGGTGCTCTAACCCAGGGCCTACTCTCTCCCCGCCCCCTCCCCTCCACCCCTCAAAAAAAAGAGATCCCACTGGACATAAGAATTGCAATTCTTCAGATGCTGGGAGCGTCTTGTTCAAAGATCAGATACTAACACCCTGGCTGTGAACAGACTGCGAGAAAAAAAACTACTATACTGTTTCTACGTACAGACACATGAGGAACTTGGGGGTGGTAGGATTAGGCCATTTCTTGCTCCAGGCAAGCACCATGGTAGTTCCATTCTCTTTTATCATTCCGACCTTGTTCTGGACTATCCATGGTACTGTTAATAAGCCTGCAACGCAGTACTGAAAATAAGGTCATTCGCCCCGAAACAGTCTTCTATCATCATGGCAGTCAATCTTTTCTGAGGTAAGTTCTGGTAGCTGACAGTTTCACTTCACTCACTGTTCACTGGTCCCGTAACCCGCCAGGGTCGTAGGGGCGCTGCATGGTGGACGAACGGTGGACCAGCTGGCTCCACTTAGCACGGTCGTGGGCAAGTACCTGGGTGAAACTGAAGTCCTCCCCTGTCCAATCACGGATGTCGTCGGCCACTTTCTCCTCTGTCTGGGCCCGTATTCTCTTCCCTGGACGTTCCTTGCAGGATGGTCTTTGCAATCCTTCTGAGCGTGTAACTGCCAATACCACTGAGTTTCCTCTTTTTTTCGCCGTGGTCAGTAGGTCTTATAGTCCCGCACTTGTTGAGTGATCATTCTGCGATTATTGTTGTGACAAAGGTCCTTGTTATGAGATGCAAGAAGCTTCTGAGGCATCTCATTTCTTACTGCTTGGATCCTCCTTGGTAGGTCTGCGTTCAGTGTCCATGCCTCACATGCGTAAAGCATGATTGAGGTGACTAAACGCGTTTAGTAACTTTACCTTGGTTCCGAGACAGGTTTAGGACACAAAAAACAAACCAGAAAGACAAACATTAAAAATTTGTCAGACATAAGATAATAAAACTACCAATGAAAAGGGTCCACAATATCTTTTTGTGTAAATTACATACTAAGAGTCAAGTCCACCTGGTACGTTTAACTTAACAGAATTAAAAAAAAACACAACACAACAAAAATCACGGTTGAACAGAATAAGAAATAGTATCCCCAAACTTGGAATGCGGCTATCTTAATGGTGTGGGGGTAAAAACGGTCGCATACGCAAAAAATCTCACCACTGGTGAACCTCGGAACTCTAGCAGAAGAACTGAAAAAACAATCTCTGGATGTTTAAAATTTACTTTTCTTTATCTGTTTTGTGTGTGTGGTGTGTTTTGTGTGTGTGTGTGTGTGTGTGTGTGTTGGGGTGGGGTGTGCGTGTGTGTTTGTGTGTGTGTGTGGTGTGTGTGTGTGTGTTTTGTTTTTTTGGTTTTTGTTTCATAGCTTAATGGTTCGTTTTCTTTTTCGAAGTTTCTTTTAAAACTTTTTTTTTTTGGGGGGGGGGGGGGGAGGGCATGACCGATGAGTGTTGTTAGTTGTGATACCTCGTACACACAGAGGGCAGGCAGGCAGGCTATGGGTGCAAGGGGCTGAAGGTGGAGAGACATAATGGGTACAGCCAGCTACTGAAGCACCAGCTTCAAAGTGCTGTCTGACAAGTTAACTAGTCCTGCTCATTTTTCGCTTCCGCTTGTGCTGCACAATAAGAACAGGGGGGAAAATTGCTGAAAAAGTCAGAGAATGATTATGGCATGACCATGAGACTGAAAGTGCTTGGTGTGTGTGTGTGTGTGTGTGTGTGTGGTGTGTGAGAGAGAGAGAGAGAGAGAGAGAGAGAGGAGGGGGGGGGGAGAGAACTCTGAAAAGGATTTATTCATAAAAGGGCGTAGCCCATATACTATGAAGGGGGTTACTGTGTTTTGCTGATCAATACACTGAATAATGATAGGATACAGAGAGAGAGAGAGAGAGAGAGAGAGAGAGAGAGAGAGAGAGAGAGAGAGAGGAGAGAGAGAGAGAGAGCGAGAGAGAGAGAGAGAGAGAGCGAGAGAGAGAGAGAGAGAGAGAGAGAGAGAGAGAAAACAATGAACAAAATCTTTTACAGCATTACAAGCCAATCTGTAACATGGGAGTTACTCTCTAAAAAAAAAAAAAAAAATCAAACGTGACGTCAAAACTCCAAATGAAAACCACCACGTCAGTACAATTGGTCTTTAGCCTAAGATAAGACAGTGGAGAACAAAGGGGGCATTCACCGTGTGTGTTAGTCACTGAGTAGAGGAAAAAAACAACCTCAACCCAAACAGAACAACTGAAGACCGCCAAAGGTGTGTGGATGATGAGGTGAGGCTGCTTCTCCAGTCTCTGTGTTCTCTGTGTGAAGTATGGGTGGTGTTCCCTTTCCTCATGCCGGCCAGCTCCACACCTTCCTACTCCTCTAGCAATCCTGTTCTCTTCCTGTTTTATGTTCCAACAAACCCTGGCTATTATCTCTCTGCAATCAAGTGCACGTACTCTCTAAGTGCTGGCAGTGTCCTCTGACTCACAGAGAGAAAGAGAGAGAGAGAGAGAGAGAGAGAGAGAGAGAGAGAGAGAGAGAGAGAGAGAGAGAGAGGGAGGAGGGAGGGGGAGGAGGAGAGAGAGTGAGTGAGTGAGAGAGGAGAGAGGGAGAGAGAGTGTGAGGGTAGGAGGGAGAGAGAGTGTGAGTGGAAGAGAGATGAGAGTGAGAGAGAGAGAGTGAGGGAGAGAGTGAGAGTGGTGAGAGGAGGAGTGAGAGAGAGAGAGAGAGAGAGAGAGAGGGTAGGAGGAGAGAGAGTGAGAAGAGAGAGAGAGACAGACAGACAGACAGACAGACAGACAGACAAGAGTTCACAGCAGTGCAGTGCAGAAGCCACAATAACCTGCTGGGATGAGACAGAGGAAAGGAACGGGGACAAGGTTGGTGGTAGGTATGTATGGCTGGGATGCCAAAGATACGATCTAGCCATGCAGCAGCAGCAGGTAGACACGATACTTAGTCCTCATGCACCTGCACTGGCAGCCCACTCCACACTTGTGTACCAATGCCACCACCACCGCCACACCAGATGAGCTGATGTGGTTTTTAAACAGACCCTGTTGACAAAGATTCATTGCTCTGTGCCTCACGTCAGGCCAGAAATCTGCGGGAAAACAGTTCGCCACCGACAGCAGCCCAATACACGGAAATCTGCTGTGACTGTATCAGTATGTGTATGGTTCAACATTCAGCCTTACAGAGAAGCTAGTAAATAAAGTAAAAAAAAAAAAAAAAGATTTTGCAAATAAGTTCTGACAAGACAAAAATCAAACCCATTTATTATTTTCGGTTGGCGCATACTCACAAATAAGCTAAATACTTCTTACAACAATAACGTTATCAAATATCATTACTGCTTTCTTGTTGGTACAGAACATCTTATGCACAAGTTAAAACCCGTTCCGCTTTTCAGAAGGGAAGGCCATTGTGTGCAGGTGGGAACAGATGACAAAATGTACAAAACAACATACATACAGGGACTGGATGTAAAAAAGCACATGAGTGCTTATTCCATTATCCTCGAAATGAAGAAAAAAAAGTTTAAGTTGATACAAGTACAGCCTGGTTTTTAAAAAAACCAACCCTCAAACTTATTAATTTAAAAAAAAAAGGAATTACAAGAAAACACTTTCCAAATTTTTCCAGTGGGACAAAAGTAACGAGAGTTCTAGTTGTGCTAGGTTACATGGATAGAACAACGTACAGGTGTAAGCCATTGAAGGTGCAGAGCCATCACAGGGTGTAACGACTTCTGAACTACCTGTTCAAAGTGCTTTCTGAAGAGTTCACAGTCTCGACTCCCCACTTGTAAGCAAAGCAACGCAGGAGAAGAAGGCAGAAAGAAAAAAACGAGAACGATTATGGGGCTTGAACATAAGACCAAGCGCTTCAGAGAGAGAGAGAGAGAGAGAGAGAGAGGCGGGATCACTTCACCTGTAGCTGGGCCAAGAATGTAGCTCTAGATTATTTCTTCCCCTCTTTATTCTGCATGTGTTTTGCACGTTTCTAAAGTGCTGTCGGTGTCTGCATTCTGCATTTTTTGTCCTTCTCCTCTGATGTTCTCTTTAGTGTTTCACCCCCTTCTCACCCGCTCCTTGTAGCTAATAAAACACCATTGCTTGTCTGCACATCTCCGAGGCTCAGTATTATTGCCTCCCATTTTCAGAGCAGAGCTCAAAGCTCTGAAAACATTTTGCAGGCAGTGAAACCTGCAGTCAAAACACTGACAATGCAGCCGTCGGTACTACAAGGCAAAAGACTATCCATAGATGGGATACACCGCCACAGGACGAATCCCCGCCACACTTTTATGGCTGTATTTTGAAATAGCCCAAGCTCGCTTGTGTCTTAAAATAGCTCATGCTGCGACGACACGTTTACGAGGGGAAATAATAAGAAACAACCACGCGCGCTTTCCGATGCACTAATCCAATATTGCACTCCAAGCTCAGTGTTGGCTAGCTGCGCTATGTATGCCCCTTAGTAGGAAACAACAATCCACACTGGACTACTTCTCTAGTCTCACAGCTATCTTAAATTACCAGTCAACCTGAAGTGATCACTGCTTGCAGGCACATCCCTGCTATAGGGCGGGGTCTGCTTCAGTATTTTCGAAAACATGCCATACCATAACCCCCCCCCCCCTTCCAAAAAACAAAACAAAATACACCCCCAAAAACCCCCCACAACAATAAAAAAAAACCACACAAGCAAAAAAACCAAAAGGGCACTGACTATATAGTGTTCATAAAAATGTAAAATGCTTCAAAAAAAAAATTGACGGCTGGTTGCAAGGCGAGTGCCTATGTAAAGTATACACATAGGGTGGGGTGGGGGTGTATCTATATAAGAAAAGTGTTTCAAATACCCACATTCCCCCCCCCCCCCCCCCCCCCCCCCCCCCCCCCCCAGTTCAAATATCCTACATACCGTGAATCTAAACAAACAACAACCAAAAATGGAGTTCAATATCTCGCATACTTATGGCTCTCCTGTTCCTTCAGTTTGAGGCCACTGTTGATAGTTACTTCCACAGTAGAAATGAACAATTTCTTCCTTACTAGCCGAGCACATTAAGATAATAAAACAAACCCTTCCAAACAAATCATAAGCAAAGCCTTTGTCAAGCTGTGTGACTGACTCTCTCTCTCTCTCTCTCTGTGCAGTTGATGGAGTGAGATATTATAAAGTTGTGGTACTTAGCCAAAGAAATACCCCCTCCCCCTAAAAAAAAACAACAAACAAAAACCCCCAACCAAACCAAACCCAACCCCCCAAAAACAAACAAGCCACAAAACAAAATAAAACCCCCAACAAAAACACCAATCCCCCAAAACAAAACAAAACACTAAAAGTAGCAAGAAAAACTTTAGAAGAAAAAACCCTAGAAAGGTTCTAGAACGAAAATAACAATTGTTTCCAGGCGACATAGCCTGGTGGCAGCCCATAGAGAAAATTCACAAGAGGATAGGTGTCATTTCTCTTCCCCTTTCTTAGTTTATTTTTTATCGTTTGAAAAGAAAAGTTTGTGCGTGCGTGCATGCACGCGCACTCGCGTGTATGCGTGCATGGCACATGCTACCTTGCTCTTGTTCCCCCATCATTTCTGCGTGTGCAGCTGACTCACACACACAGACACACACACACACACTCTCTCTCTCTCTCACATACACACTCTTTCTCTCTCTCCACACACATACACACACCACACACACACTCTCTCTCTCTCTCACACACACTCTCTCTCTCTCTCTCTCACACTCTTTCTCTCACACATACACACACACACTCTCTCTCACACACATACACACACACACACACACTCTCTCACACTCTTTCTCTCTCACACATACACACACACACTCTCTCTCTCACACACACTCTCTCACAGACACACACACATCCTCTCTCTCTCTCTCTCTCACACTCTCTCTCACACACACACACACTCTCTTTTCACAGACACTCTCTCACACACACACATACACACACACACACACTCTCTCTCTCACACACACACTCTCTCTCTCACACACACACACTCACTCTCTCTCTCACACACACAAACAAACAAACAAACACACACACACACACAGATATTCCACATCAAACAAACAGTCACTGCTATGTTTTATCACGTCAATCGGCCTGGCTCTTGGGGATGATTCCATGCGCCAGTGGAATAAACACTAGTGGGCCTCCTCCTCCTCCTCTTCTGATTGTAAAAGCGCACTATACACATAAACGATCAACTTAATTGTTTACCCTGCATCGCACATCTCTCATAACACCCCACCCCTATCTATCAGACTTGTTTGGCTGTTCAGGGTACCCGGTAACAAAACATAGTTTATCACTCAGTCTGCACAGAAAACACAGTAGGGGGTGGATATCCACCCATAAGTGAATGTCTTTTCCGGGGCCTGTATGTC
>CM054149.1:14927648-14930148 GCA_028751875.1 Rapana venosa
CCCCCCCCACTTCCGCAAACTCACACAAATATACGACATACATGCATGTATACACATATATACCCCCATACACACACGCACGCACACGCGCACACACACACACAGCACACACACTCACGGTTGGCAAGTGAATCATCAATGAGAATGTATTTGGTATTCGAACATACTAGGCCCACTACGCGATGATGCAGGTAAAGGTTTTATCATAAGGGTGAGTAAATGGAGGTGTGAGGAATGAGGAAACTACACTTGACTTATTACCAGTGTGTATGACTCCTGCTGCTTGATTTGTTACCAATGTGTATGACTCATGCCGATATCCGACTTGCTACTACTAATGCACGAGACATTTCTACGTTCTACTTTACATACTCAACTCTCTCTCTCTCTCTCTCTCTCTCTCTCTCTCTCTCTCTCTCTCTCTCAGTTTACTCCTGGCATGCTATAGCACAGTACTAAACAAGCGGCTTTATACATGGTTAGAAGATAATTATATGATCTCTGAAACTTATTTCATCTTAGTATTAGATATCAATGCTTTCAGTGCAGATTTGTGTCTAATGTGTATTTTTGCTTTACTTTGAAATTTTGTACAAATTTGTTGTATACACGCACATACACTCCCCATCTCCCTCTGCATTTGAATTGTGGCCCAAGGCTGATGTTCAATAAAAACATTTTCAATTTCTCTCTCTCTCTCTCTCTCTCTCTCTCTCTCTCTCTCTAGCTGCTTACTCCATCTCTTGTTCTCTGACTTCCCTTAACTCCCTAAGGCGTCGTAGTTGGTTGGGACTCTGCACTAGTATCATGCACTGCACAGGGTTTGCAAACGGCAAAAAGTCCTACTGCACTGTAACACATCTCCACAATATAGACATACTAATGCAGAAAGAGTAGTGAAGGAAAACAAGTGCGGGTAACCACTTACAACTTCTCCATCATTTTTGAAAATGGTTTTCAAAGATTTGATTTAAAAGAAAAAAAAGAGATATAGCTACTATATTACTGTCATGAAAACATTCGTTTTCTTCAAGTCAAGTCAAATTTTTATTTCCAGATTGAATTTTTTTCATTGAAAATTATTTCCATTGAATAAGCAATGCATTTGCTTTTTTCCATCAAGCCATCTATCTAAGGAAAAGGAAAGTTCTTCAGGAAAAGGCAGCAGAATAGAAAAAAACCAACTTATTTTTATTTATTTGTTCTTTTATATCGAGGATAATGGAATAAGCACTCATGTGCTTTTTTACATCCAGTCCCCGTGTGTATGCGGTTTTGTAAATTCTGTCATCTGTTCCCACCGGCACACAATGGCCTACTCTTACGAAAAGCGGAACAGGATTTAACGTGTGCGCAAGATGTTCTGCGTGCGTTCGCACACAGGGCCTCGGTTTATAGTCTCATCCGGACTTTTGGGGAGAGTGGAGTCTGCACTGATGTTAACTCCAGGGGAAAATATCCCCTGAACGGAATCGAACCCGGGTCGTCAAATTGCGAGCGCAATGTTCTGACCACTAGGCTATTCCCCCCCCCCGCCCCCCCCCCACCGCTCGCTATCTTTCCAAGGCCAAAGCTTACCGACCAGCCAGCTATTCAGGACAACCCACGACCGTCGTAAGGATCAGGGTTAAGTTTTGTAGATGTATGCATAGAATGTACATAATATGTTCCTCACCGCTGACTGATGCCTGCAGCTTAATGCCTAGTCGGCCGAGGTCTTAAGGGGCTCTTTTGAAGCCACCTTCCATCACCAGACCTCTCAGTCATTGCAAAAAGCACTATGCTGTGCGCAGGCACTAACTAGTGTCTCCTTGTGTTTGCCCAGAGGGAGCTGGCTAGCTAAAAGTGTCATATATCATATGGTCAGAACTAATATGTAGCTGCCCTTTTTATTCGTCAACCGCTTGGGGTGACTTTTGTGCTGGGACAAGAAAAAAGTAAAGAAAGAAAGATGAAAAGAGAAAAAAAAAATCAAACCCGCTTCTCGCGAGCCACCTTCACTAGATATGCCAGCACAACGCACGCAATAATACACACAAACACACACGTACACACACGTCTAGGAACAGATGACAAAATTTACAAAACCACATGCACACGGGATAACTGGATGGATGTAAAAAAAAAAGCAAAGCATATTTTTGCGTATTCCATTATCCTTGAAATAAAAGACTACAATAAATCATACACATACACAAACACAAACATGCTCCCCACCCGCACCCCAACACAGCAAAAACAAAACCAAGTAAATCTAATTAATATTACAACAACAAAAAAGAAGTAAAAACGCTGAAACATTTCACCTGATGTTCATCTTTCAGTCTCTTTTCTAGCCAACAAGAAAACGTCCTTAGAGACGAAGCAAGTTACAATATCGAATGGACTGTGTGTAGCTTCAGAGACAGTCATGACTTGTAATGTTGTTAGTTCCCTTGTATGGGGGGGAGGTGTGTGTGTGTGTGTTGTGTGTGTGTGTGTGTGTTGTGTGTTGTGTGTG
>CM054149.1:14934996-14937496 GCA_028751875.1 Rapana venosa
GGTTTATTTTTTTGTTTGGGTGGGGTTTTTTGTTGTTGGGTGTTGTTGTTTTTTGTTGTTGTTTTGTTTTGGGTTTGTTTGTTTTTTGGGGGGGCTGTTTGGTTGGGTTTTTGTTTTAATTTCTGAAGGGTCGCTATTTATGGAATGGAATGTGCACCTCATAAAGATACAGTTTCGCGCTGTCCTGGCTTTATCCTCCAGTTGCCCTCAATTATCTCTTGCTGTTCAGGCTCTTACCAGTTTTCCGGGAGTCTCGGGTTGGTGCCATTATGTAAGTTTAGGAATGTGTGTGTGTGTGTGTGTGTGTGTGTAGGTTCTTACGTACAGGACGGAAATGGATCCGAGATTGGTTTCACGTGTCATGTTACGGTGACCTTTGCATTTCCACTGAACCATGCTCTCTCTCTCTCTCTCTCTCTCTCTCTCTCTCTCTCTCTCTCTCTCTCTCTCTCTCTCTCTCTCTCTCTCGCACGCACGCACGCACACACACACACACACACACGCACACACACACACACACACACACACACACACACAACACACGTGAGCACGCGAAAAGAAAGAGAGGGAGTGAGAGAAAGAAAGAGTCAGGAAGACCAAGAGAGAGAGAGTGAGGAGACAGACAGAGAGATGAGGGGGGGGGGGGACAGAGAGAGAGAGGGGGGGACAGAGAGACAGACAGACAGACAGAGAGAGAGCGAGAGAAAGAGAGAGAGATGGGTGGGACAGAAGGGCACATTATCACAGGTTTAGTGTCAATTTATGGAGTACTGGGTGCTACAGATGGAGTACTGGGTGCTATAGCCCAACAGTGCGTGGCCACAGTTGTGTGTAAGGGAAGGCGGTAGCCTGAGTGGCGTTTTTACACGGGCCATTAAAAACCTGCCCCCTGTCAATAAAGACATCCAGAGGAATTAATCACAAGAATGTCTCCAGACAGGTTTCACTTTTTGTTTTTAAAGGGGGGCAGTCCGGACCAGCGTATGAGAGAGGTGGATGAGTACACCCACTGCGATTAAAAAAAAAAATTCAACAATAAGGGGCCAAACAGATAATGTAAATGAATGGGTTTCTAAATGAGTTAAGTGCAAACAAATACATCAGATAGAGAAGATCATTCTTAATAATGGTTTTGTTCACATCAACAGGTGTTTAGAAACCGCGATTACCTTTTTTTTTCTTTTTTTCTTTTTTTTGCTTTTTAAGTAAAAATATCATCCCCATCTTCTGGAAATTCTGTGCTAGAAATTTGTCTTTTTCTGTCGCTCTCTTAGTTTGTCTTCTTTTTCCTTACTTTTTTACCATCTATCATCTCTCTTGCTTATTTCCTGCCTTCCCAGTCTATTCTCGAGCAAGTAATACAAATAATTTTCTTTCCATACGTTGTATAACATTAATTTTGCCTTATTGCTTGGTTCTGGCCACCAGGTGATGGTATTGTCAACACTGGGATGGGCACAGGACCTCCATTCTGCAGTGTTGTCAGCCCGTATGGCAGTTTCCCCTTTATTATATTTCTCTGTACATTGGAGTGTTCATTATCCCTTTTTTGTTGTTGTTGTAACCTTGGGATGATGAATTAAGCGGAATGGCTGGCGTCCTCAGCACGGCCTGGTTTTATTTAGCCTTTAAGGAATAAAATAATGGTATTTATCATTTCAAAAATGTTGGGGTGTTTTTTCAGGTTGACAGTGTTAGATATCTGAAAGGAGTGTGATAGTGTTGATTTTCAACTGAAGATGAAAGTTATGGGAGTTGCTGAATTTGGAATTGATATAAGGTGACAGCCTTGGTATGGCCTTTGTGGTCGGCGGGGCTATAAACAACATGAAGTGAAATGAAATGCCACTTTTCCTCCTCCCCCCCCCCCCCCCCTTCCTCCCCCTCCTCCCAGGTAAGAAGTGTGGCACTGCACATCTGGGGTACATGTTGGGTGTCTCTGAGTGTCTGGCTTTGTGGGAGTATCTCAAATAACAAGTCTCTCCCATACCGAAGTCGGATTTCGCTGGGCCTGATTTGTCAGGCGCTTAACAGCAGCGCAACGCGTTTTTCGGTCATTTTGCGCGTTTTGCTGTCTGAGCGTTCAAGGAAGAAGAAGAAGAATCTCTACCTCATTTTCTTTTCCATTTTTTCCCCATCTTACATCATAATTATAGGATTCTTTTAGATGGCGGAGTGGCTTCTATCGTGATAGTGATATTGCGCTGTGCAGTCTGTTAAAGCATACCTGTAGTTAAAGATTTCAGAAGAAAAACATCATGCGGTGACTAAGAAGGTAGAGGGTTTGATTGGTGATGTAACTTCTTTATCTTTAATCTGTTCATTGCAAGCTGAGGTCTCTGATGTCTCGCTCCCCTACAACCACTTAAGTTATGGGACACCTTCACCTTTTAAATTGTACGGGTCAATTTTTGTCGTCATCTTGTAACAAAAATGATAGAACATCAGCTTGACCATCGACAGAAAAGGGTGCATTATCACATGCTCTTCCGTTTTAGTT
>CM054149.1:14944996-14994996 GCA_028751875.1 Rapana venosa
CATGTTTCATTGTGTGTGGGGTTGGGGGGGGGGGTGTGATTTGATTTTGGTGGGGGGGGGGGGGGGGGGGGGGATTTTAGGGCAGGATTTGGGGGGGGGGGGGTCTGATTTTTAGGAGGGTGCAGTGTAAAGTACGTGCCTTTTCACAAAACTCTTGGGATGAGGTGGGGAGGGTGGGGGTTGTTTGTTGGTTGGGGGGGGGGGGGGGGGGAGGTGTCAAATATTTCCAGAGGTCAGTGAGAGGACTAAAAGAGCAATGTCAGCGGCCAGTGGCATCAGCATCTTTTTTGGAAAACAATCTGAGAATCGTTCTTACAGGGTGGACAGTTAAGGAGAGATTCATCTGTAAACGATCGTCGTCAGCTGTACGATTGGGGTTTTTTTTGTTGGTTTTTTTTTTTTTTTTTTTTTTGGGGGGGGGGGTGTTCTCGTGCGGTCTTTTGATGATGTTATCATACGTGCTTTTTTTGAGGAAGTTATCATAATTGCTTTTTGAGGAAGTTATCATAATTGCTGTTGATAAAGTTACAATTCTGATGAAGTTGTAATTGCTTTTGGAGGAAGTTATCATAATTGCTTTCTGGGGAAGTTATCATAATTGCTGTTGATAAAGTTACAATTTTGATGAAGTTATAATTGCTTTTGGAGGAAGTTATCATAATTGCTTTTCATGAAGTTATCATAATTGCTTTTCATGAAGTTATCATAATTGCTTTTTGATATGAAGTTATACATGTTCGGAAATTACCAGAATATGTTTTGCAAGAGAAGAAAGGAGTGTAATTGAAGTAGAATGAGCATGAGATTGATGAGGGTATGCAGTTTGTTGGGGGGTTTTTTTGGGGGGAGGGGGTTACTGTTCGCATCTCGAAGTAGAAGAACGCTGTTAACTACTTTCGCCAAGTTCCTTTATAAATTATCATATTGTCATGAAAATACATTATATACGTCATTCTTACTGGGGGAAAAAAAGTAATTTATCAATGCGTTTAAAAGAAAGCTGCTTCATACCTGTGTACGGTAACAGCGTCATCTTGAAGTGAGGAATCTGATTTTGCAACCACAGTGCATGTCCAGTTGTTGCGATTCATATTTGATATACAAGAAGGATGGTGGCAAGACGGTTCGCCTGCCTAACAAGTCAACCATGAGGTTCTAGGTTCCATTCCCAGCCTGGCCCTTTCTTCCCAGTTTGACGAGAAAATCGAACTGAATGTCAAAGTTCTTAGGGTGGGACTAGAAACCGAGGCCTTGTGTGCGAATGCACGCAGAACATCTTGCGCACACGTTTAAATTCCTTTCCGCCCTTTGGAAAGAGTAGGCCATGGACTGCCGGTAAAAAAACCGTTGACAAAATTAAGAAGAAAGAAAAAACATGTACACAGGTGTCGTGTTTAGACACCATCTCCGAAGTCAGAATGCGGCTACCTAAATAGGGGGCGCGTTCACAAAAACCTCATGATTAGTGAACCTCGGAGCTCTAGCCAAGGAACGAAAAACAAGACGTATATTTGATATGATTGCAGTACTGGTGCGCTGGTTGTGTGTTTTGTAATTGTTTGGGATGTCTTGTTTTGTTTTTGATCCACGGTGTGAATACTTTCTTCACTCCCGGAGCAGCGTCCCCTGTGCAGGCTTTTTCTTCACAGTTTGCCTGGTCCCTTATGTTCAACGTTCAGTTAGTACGATTGGTAGTTTTGGAGGGTCAGCCCAAAACGGCCCCCTTAACTTTTTTCTTTTTATGTTTTCAAAATTGTAACCTGAGCAAGGTTTATTTCACGCTGTTCGACAATATTTGCCTCTGATATGATCTGTCATAATAGTACTGGATGAAACTATTATGGATCTCCAACAATATAAACTGAACTAGGCTAGTCATTGGCTTGAGCAGGCCACTTATTCAAGAAAAAAAAGAGTAGAATATACAAAAATACATCCCAACCCCCTCCCCTCCCCTGCGAACGAACTCACTACACACATTACAAAATCAGCAGTACTATCTTCGTTATCTTGTACCGGTTAATGATGTATGTATCTAATCGCAGGCCAACGTGAAAAGCTAGAGCTGTAGAGAAATCGGTAGGAGTTCTATCACTCAAGCCACCGGCTCTGATCTGTCTCCAGGGTTTGTAACTTGTTTTAATGAAGTGCTCTTAATCTTCCTTTCCTCTCTTCTTCCCCTCAGCCTGGTAACCAAGGATCGGGTTCCCATCCCATCAGGTCAACCGTCAACGGGCAGCTCTGTCTCTGTCTGTCTGGCTGTCTCTCTCTCCCTCTCTCTCTCTCTCTCTCTCTCTCTCTCTCTCTCTCTCTCTCTCTCTCTCTCTCTCTATCTATCTATCTCTATCTCTATCTCTTTGTGTGTGTGTGTTTTGCTGTCACAGTGACCTTTGGGTTTCTAATTTCCATTTCCAAAGATTTCAATCTCTTTTCTACTACTCGTGTTCCTTCCTGCTTGTGATGAATAAGGGAGGAAGGTGGCAGGATGGTTAAGACGTTCGCCTGCCAACAAGTAAACCGTGAGGTTGTGGGTTTGATTCCCAGCCTCGCCCTTTCTTCCCAGTTTGACCCAAAAAAAAATCGAACTGAATGTCAAAGTCCTTCGGATGAGACTATAAACCGAGCCCCCGTGTTCGAACGCATGCAGAACATCTTGCGCACACGTTATATCCTGTTCCGCTTTTCGGAAGAGTAGGCCATTGTGTGCCGGTGGAAACAGATGACAAAATTTACAAAACCGCATACACATGGGGGGGACTTGTGTAGAAAAACCACATGAGTGCTTATTCCATTATCCTCGATATAAAAGAAATTAAAAAAATAAATGAATAAAGTCCGCGCGTGTGTGTGTGTGTGAGGGGAGAGAGAGAGGGGGGGGGGGACTGATTTCAGTTCAGAGAGGGGGTGGGGGGGGGGCGTATCAAAGAGAATACGTGTAGTAGGAAGTTGGTTCCTAACTAGACGTTAGAACAATGAACGATTAACAATATAGAGGGTTATAGAATAAGCATAACAATAGCTTTTTTTTTTAACATCCAGCCCTAGAGAAGATGCTAGTTTACAGTCCCACCGACCACAAAGGCCTTTATCAGGACTATCACCTTATATCACTTTCAGCAACTCCAGTAACATCCACCTCAACTTCAAAACCAACACTTGTCTAATCCCTTCAAACACCATCAAGATTGGGGAGGAGGGGGGGGGGGGGGATGAACAAACACTAAATGACAAAGTATGTTCACTCTTTCATTCCTGAAGGCCTATAAAAACCAGGCTGTACTGGGGACGCCAGCCATTCTGCTGAGTTTATCACCGCCCAGGTGACCAACCACAACAAAAGTGGAGCTGCCTGGAAACCTGTAATCAGAACCTCTTAGTTCATTAGCGGGTTTGTTTGTTTTTAAAGGGTTCCACACTGCCACAGAGGGAAGTCCTCTCTCTCTCTCTCTCTCTCTCGCTCGCTCACTCGCTCGCTCTTTCTTCTCTCTCTCTCTCTCTCTCTCTCTCTCTCTCTCTCTCTCTCTCTCTCTCTTCTCTCATATTGTTATCCTAAGTCATATTTTTGTAGCTGACTTTTTGTTATACAGTAACATGTTGTCGGTTGTTTTTTGTTGTTGGGGTTTTTTGTGTTTTTTTAACTATTGCTTTTACCCCCACCAAAATACTAAGCAGTTCGACAACCCCCTTCATGTATGGGCCAATGGCCTTTTTGTGAATAAATCGTTCGAGTTGAGTTCGAGTTCTCTCTCTCTCTCTCTCTCTCTCTCTCTGAAATATCTTCACCCCCAAAATATTCTCTGTCTCTTTCTTTGTGTGTGTGTGTGTGTTCTCTTATTCTGCATTTTCTTTTTTTTTTTATCTTTTATATGCGGATTTTCCCCCATAAGTCCTTTTTGTGTGCTTTTTTTTTTTTAAATCAGATCTTCCATGTTTTGTCCGTTCACTTAAAGCAATGTTGTCTCCAATTATGAGTGCAGTCGACTTTTAAAATCTCTCTCTCTCTCTCTCTCTCTCTCTGATTGGTGGTGGTGGGGAGGAGGGGGGTTCAGGGTCCTATACTAATAAGCACCCCCCCCTCCCCACCTCCCTTTTACTGATGAGCACACACTTTATGAGAGTATAGGACACGTGAAAAAGCAATATTCAAATCTGCAAACCCGCCAGTTCAGTAAAGGAAGTGATTTTTGAGAGAGAGAGAGAGGGAGAGAGAGAGAGAGAGAAAAGCAACAGCCACGAAACATACTGTTATGTACTACATTTTACTGTGCAACACTCATGCAGGCAAGAATAGATTTACGGACTCGTGGAAAGTGCAAGCAGAGACACACTTTTGAGGCTCTTAAAACAGAACGCGTTTGTTTTAAATTAAACAGCGTTACGGAGTGACCTTTGCAGTGGACAGTTTTGGGTCAAGATTTTTTTTTTTTGGTGGAGGAGTGGGTGGTGGTGGTAACTTTCTTTTTTTTTCTCCTAACTGACCTATAAATTTGGGGAGCAGGAGGTTCGTAAAGGGAAAGGGAGGGGGGGGGGGGGGGGGTTAGACAGATGAACATGATATTTGAACAGTGAATGACATGACTGCTGTTTGTAAGGTCACTCTCACGTGTAAGTGAGTGGGTGACCCCTGATTGATGGTGAGAACAGCGGAAAATAGCCACCCTGCCCCCCCCCCCCCCCCCACACACACACACACACCCACACCCCACCCCCACCACCCGGTCCTGGCTGTCGGAACTGAAGGTCACACAGCCTCACTGACATTTCTGGCGACAGTTCGAACTTTCGTGGGGTGGTGGTGTGTTGGGGTTTTTTTTTTCACGCATTTTTGTTTGAAATGAATGGTCAGGCTACATTTTGGACCCACCCGCCTGGCTGATTGAAGGCCTGGAGAAGAGAAGACCGGGGTGGAAAGGTCTTTGAGTATGGCTGGGAGAAGAAGATACAGGAGGGCCGGAGGGGAGTGGAGTGCTTGGAAACTTTATCAGAGATTTCTAGCGATTAAAAGGTCTGTGTTCTTATTGTCTTTCGGTGTCATAAGAGCAGCCAGTTGTCAGCACGGGGTACGGGATAGCCTGGTGGTATGGGTGTCATAAGAGCAGCCAGTTGTCAGCACGGGGTACGGGATAGCCTGGTGGTATCGGTGTCATAAGAGCAGCCAGTTGTCAGCACGGGGTACGGGATAGCCTGGTGGTATCGGTGTCATAGGAGCAGCCAGTTGTCAGCACGGGGTACGGGATAGCCTGGTGGTTAGAGTGAAGGGCATTGGGCTCGTGATCTGCTGACCAGGGTTCTAATCTCGTTGAAGGGAATATTTTCCCCTGGAGTTAACATCAGTGCCGACTCCACTTGCCTCCCCCCTCCCCCCCCAAAAAAAAAAGTCCTTCGGATGAGATTATAAACCGAGGTCCCGTGTGCGAACGCACGCAGAACATCTGGCGCACACGTTAAAACCCGTTCCGCTGTTCAGAGAATGTGTAGTATAAAAAATATAAAAAGTAGAAAATCCTGAAAGCTTTTGCATTTTTAATTGGTTGGTTGGTTGTTGGGCGTTGTTCTGTTTTGTTTGTTATTTGTTTGTTTTGGTTTTGGGCGGGTTTTGTTTGGTTTGTTGTTTGGGGTGTTGTTTTTTTGTTGTTTGTTTTGTTGTTGTTGTTGGGTTTTTTTGGGGGGGTTCTGACATGACCATTAGAGTCACAAAAAGTATGCCTGGGATGTGAACAAACATACATCACAAAGATTCCAACAGGCACGCAGAAATTCTGAAAGGGAAAAAAAATACTGGCTGATGTACATACATACAAGTTAGTCTACATACCGTAGTTTTCGTCTGTCAAAGCTGCTTGCGTGTTAGCCTCTTGTGGCAAAAACTGGTCAGCCACCCTCACTCTTCTTGTCATCCTGCTGCAGTTAGGGGTAAACTCTCCCTCGTGGTTTTTGTTTGAAATGGTTGGACTGTTTGGGGGAGAACTCTCTCTCTCTCTCTCCTCTCCTCCCTCGCCCTCTCTCTCTCTCTCTCTCTCTCTCTCTCTCTTATGCAATCGTTCACAGTTGGCGAGTGAACATTTTGCAGGGGAAAAAAGTCGGCATTGTGTGTTACGTAAGGGAATGGAGTTTGGGTTTTTTTAAGGGATGGGGAGGGGGGAGGCCGGCGCCTGTGTGATTACCCTTGTGTGTGCGCTACAAATGAAGGACACGTGGAGGAATGCGGCTAAGGTCATTAACTTCACACCAGTCTCAAAACTCCCTCTCCAGTCTCCCTTAAACTGCTGACGTGTCAACTTTCCTCTCGTCGGCCACCATCACCGGCCCAGCCAATCGCTGACGTCTGTAGTGTTTCCTTTCTATTGTGGAAAAAAGTGCTGTTGTAGACTGTTATGTATGTCTCAACAACAACAAAAAGTTGCACTTGACCCAATGATTTTTCAAGGACGGAATTGGAGAGGGGTGGTAGGTAAGCTCATGACAAAGCTGCTTTTCATCGTATGTTACTTGGTCGTAGCTCATGCAGAGGTAATGTAAACTACGCAGACGCCTTGCCTTTCTTTTCTTTTCTTTTCTTTTTTTTTTTTGTACCCCCATCCTGATGTAACAGACAATATGATTGCATGAGCAATGACAAGCTGAGAGAGCGACAGGGAGAATCACAGACAAAATTAGGTAGATAATGAGGGAGGGAGGGAGAGAGAGAGAGGATGGGAGGAAGGCAGACATGCGGGGGGGAAAAAAAGAAAAAGAGCTAAAGTGAAACACAGCAAGCATGAGTACCAGTACAGATCCCAGGAGAACACCACATTGAAAATATTCCTGAAGGACATTCGTAGCCATCAGTGGAAAGAGGTAAGTTATGGTTCGACAGGAAAACGATAAGATGCCAAAGGTTTCGTTAAAATAGGTTCAGCAACACGAGTTAAATGAATGTAGTGTACCATTGTGTCAAAAGCCACAGACAGGTCAAGCGGAGAAAGAACAGAAACTTGGTCGGTCGATCATCCATAGCAGAGAGTAGATTGTTGATTAGTTGTAAGAGAGCTGTGCCAGTGCTTTAATCCCCGTGTTGTGACGTGTTGATTTGTTTGGAAACAGAAATTTTTTTGTGGACAAAGTATTGACCGTTTGAAACAGATTCTTTTTTCTTGTGTTTGAAACAAAAAAGAAGCATTTGGAACTGGTCATGGTAGGCTCCTAAAGTTGAAGTTATAATTGTTATTGCAATAAAGTGAGACCTGCTTTTACTAGAACAGAAAAGTGCCTCTAGCTGCAGGTACTGGTAGGTGACAGTGGTCAGATTTCTCTCACCTCACCTATCCTGTAGTTCCTTGGACCGTGGGGGCACCACTGAAGATTTTGCAACCAGCTTCCTCCACTCCCCACGGTCCTCTGCTTTCCGTAGCAATTCGTTCCACTCCAGGCCAGTCCACACTCTGATGTTGTCTTCCCATCCTTTTCTCTGTCTGCCTCTTCGTCTCCCTCCTTGCACTGTTGTTCCCTGTAGGACAGTCTTGGCCAGTCCAGATGTTCGTGTGACGTGCCCGTACCATTTTAGTTTGCGTCTTTTCACTGAAGTCAGGAGCTCTTCATATGGTCCAATTGCGTTTTAAATGCAGGCCTTTTTTTTTTTTTGGTCGAGTGAAGGACGAAAAAACCGTCAGCTGTGACGTATACATCTCTCAAGAAACACGTCACTGTTGATGTTCTGACTTCCCTACCACCATTACTAATCAGTCTTTACGCTGCAGCACTCTCTCTCTCTCTCTCTCTCTCTCTCTCTCTCTCTGTCTCTCTCTTTTGAAAGCACAGTTGTAAAAACCGTTACTCCAAAAGCCTGCGCTCGACACTAATACCTTTCCAACTTACAAACCAGCCTTGAAAATAATCTCCCTTTTTCGGTTTTAAAATCAGGAAGCAAAATCGTTTTCAAACCTTTCTCTCTTTTATTTTCAACAAAAATTTCTTCCTCGAAGAACAACTTTTGTTTTCGAAACAAAATCGCCGCTCTGCAGTAAGTAGCCTATAGGTAGGTCTTGGTGGCCACTGTTCTCTCGAAGAAAAACAGGTTAACGATCTGCTTACTCTACGGGTGATGGAACATAATAAAACGTCCTCCCCTGTCTCTGGACCCCTTTTGCTGCTTTTTTGTCACAGTTGACAAATGCTGGACAGAAAAAAGATTTTCGACGGCGCCATAGATGTACCGACACCCCTCTCCCCCCTTCCCCCTCCGTTTTTTTTTGTTTTTTGTTTTTTTTGTTTGTTTTTTTTGGGGGGGTGGGTTTTTTGTTGCTGTATGCTGATGTGGCAAATTCCCAGTGCCTGAGGGTCAGTCAGCTCTAGTCCATCAGACAGAGGAGGACAGCCGGCAGTGGTACAAGGGTTACACAGCGGGAAACAGGCTTTGAAATGACAGCCAGAGATCTCGTCTGTCCGTCTGTCTGCCTGTCTGTCTGTCTGCCTGTGCTCTGTCTGCACTGTAGCTACTTACTCTGTGTGTGTGTGCGTGTGTGTGTGTGTGTGTGTGCGTGTGTGTGTGTGTGTGTGTGTGCGTGCGTGTGTGTGTGTGTGTGTTTCTCGGACATGGAGTGACCCCGGTCAGGGCCATATGTCTTTGAAAACGAAAAAAAAAAAAAAGCACACACACACACATACACACACACACATACACCAGAACCCCACAGCCCCCGGTTTTCTTTACATTACTTGGTAATCACGCAGTTTGGTAAAGGGATGTCGTTGTTGTTTGGTCTGCGTTTCTAGGTGTATCTGTCTGTGTCTGTCTCGGTGTGTGTGTCTGTTGATTTAATTCAGTTCATGCTTGAGCAGACTTTCAAGGTTCTTTTATTTTTGCTGGAGGAAGGGTGTTTTGTTTTGTTTTGGGGGTTGGGTTTTTTTTTTTTTTGGGGGGGGGGGTTGTTTGGTGTTTGTTTTTTTGGGGGGTTGCTATTGGATATTTATGGAATTCCACTTTAGAGCTTAGTCTTCAGTGATTGACTGTGACGCCCTGACTAGGAGGCTTGACTCGCACAGTCCTTATGTGCTGCTGCCCTGGGGGCTGGTTGGCCTTTGGAGAACATCTCCAACGGGCAAGGCATCCCCATTATAATAAATTTCTGCCCAATTTCCGAAACAGCAGCTGCCTCCTCTGCTGTTTTGGAGGTCATCGTCGAACACGACGGACATACATACATACATTTCTTTTCTTTTTCTTTTTTCTTTTTTTTTTGGGGGGGGGGGGGGGGGTCAGTGGTGTCTCTGGAACTTTTCCTTTGACAAATGCGTTTTCGTTGTACAGCTACACACCTCATGAAAATGGGAAATGAATTTCTTAAAGGTATACAGTTGTGTGTGTGTATGCGCGCGCGCGCAATCAGTCGAAACCTCATAAGAGAGGAAATGAATTCCTTAAAGGTATACAGTTGTGTGTGTGTGTGTGTATGCGCGCGCGCGCAATCAGTCGAAACCTCATAAGAGAGGAATTAAAGCTCTCCTCAGAGCAGCAGGGTCGGTTACTTCACTGCATAAGATGAATGTGGACATCTGTGAACATCCTCTGCCCACACCCCTTACCTGTGTGCAGTCAGTCATCTGGGTGCTCCACTGAAGACTTGTTCCCCACATTGCTTCATTTAAGTACCCGTTGTATGCCAAAATCGGAGTCTCTGCAAAGAGTGTTTTCCCCCGTCCATTCTGTTATGGTGTCGGTTCACTGTTTTTTATCTTTTGTTGGTTGTGTTGTTTTTGTTGTTGTTGTAAAACAGTTAAGAATATTACAAATAACTTTTAAATACAGAAGAGGGTGGAGGATGCAGGAAAGAAGGGAGAAGATGGCCGTGAAAACACAACTTCTTCTTCTTCTCTTTCTCCTTCTTCTTCATCGAACGCTCAGGCAGCAACTATTGTTGTCTTGTCATATGAGCGAAAATTGCGTTGTGCGTTGCCGTTAAGCGCCTGACAGGTCAAGCCCAGCACATCCTACTTTGGCGTGGGAGAGAGATTTGTTATCTTTGAAGTCTTGATTTATGGGTTTTTCCCCCCTCCAGTTTGAAATGTAGCCTAGCTAACCCAGGAGGATGTAAGTAACTATGTAGTCTGAGATAAATTCTGCTTGTTCCCTTTCTGCCCTTCGTGTTTCCTGTTGTCCTTTACAGTCATCACTGTATCAGTGGCGGTGTGAACAGAGTGGAGGAGGGAATTATGGTCAAGGTAAAAGTGTCCCATAACCTATAAGGTCGTAGGGGAGTGAGGCATCACAGACCTCAGCTTTTCCAGGGGCCAGCATATTGAGGGTGTCGCCCATCTCCTCTCCCTCGCTGCTTTACCTTCCCTGACCCTAAAGAGGGCAGGTACCCATTTACAGCTGGGTGAACTGGGGGAACTGTACTGAAGCCAAGGCGCGCAAACGGTCACCCATGCAAATGGTAGCCTCGCTCGATGCTGCTTAACCTAGGCTGGGGGGAAAGCGAGTGCTCTGACCGCTGAGCTGTCCCGAGAGAATTACGGGGTACTGAGAGAGACTTGCTAGTTCGATTCTGTGAGCATGGCCCAGGCCAAAAGCTTCCTCGGTTATCGACGTGAGCAAAGTGTCCTAGGCCTACAGTGAAATGTTTGATATTAATGCGCTATCTGGATTTGTTGTTGTTCAGATGATTGTCATCTATGTCATGCTCTTAGCGCAGCAGCAACAACATGTACTCTCCATTAATTGAAGTGGCACATATTCTGAAGTATGGCTGTTTGCATAGCGAGGTAGACAGACTTGAAAGCAGCCATTCAATGCTTAACTTTTCATGCCGTGTGTGCCAATGGTTACACGGTGATATAGATAGATAGATAGATAGATAGATAGATAGATAGATAGATAGATAGATAGATAGATAGATAGATAGATAGATGGATGGATGGATGGATGGATGGATGGATGGGTGGGTGGGTGGGTGGGTGGGTGGTGGGTGGGTGGGTGATTGGGTGGGTGGATGGATGAATGGATGGAGAGTGAGTGAGTGAGTGATTCCCAAGTGGGATGAGTGAGACAGAGTGTCATGTTCTGTATGATCCTCAAGGTGGTGTTAAGCTGGCCAACAGCAACAGCAGATTTCCTCAGGCTGAGTACAGGCTTGGAAAGGGCACGTCAGCTGTCTTCTGCAACACATTCAGTTTGACAGTTCAACTGCAGAATAAGACGGGGGGAGGAGGGGGGGGGGGGGGGCACAGTGGGTGGATCAGTGTCCTAGAAGCAACACACCCATCTATTCTGAGGGTGTGTGGGTTCGCTGCCTGGTTGAACCCAAATTTTTACTCCTACTCTCTAGACCTTGGTTGGGTTGGTGGTCTGTGTGCTAGTTTGTTGGTTTTTTTGGATGAGACGACAAACCTATGTCCCGTGCACATTGTACATTTTAGCGCATGTAAAAGAACCCACGGCACCAAGAGAATCCGTGACAAAATTATGTAGTAAAAAAGGGGTTTTCTTTTCACAGAATGCACACTGTCCACAACAACAACAACAAAAATCATGCATACCAAAGAAATAATAAGTAATGGTGGCGCTGCGGTTGTGGCGACGCGGTTTCCCTAGAGAAAGTAGCCCCCATTTCCTGCAGAGAAGTCTGCGGTCACTGAAAGTGATACAATAGAATGCAATACAATACGGTACAATACAGGACAATACAATACAGCAATACAATATATGTTACAGTCTTCACAAACGGGATATCGCTGTTGGTTCTCTTATAGGATACACACACACACACACACACACACACACACACACACACACACACACACAGACTGACAGACCATCAGAGACAAGCAGACCATCAGTCAGACATACAGACAATCACACACACATACACAGACCATCAGACAGACAAGAAGACCATCAGACAGTCATACAGACAATCACACACAGTCAGACAGACCATCAGACAGTCATACAATCACACACAGACAGACCATCAGACAGACAAGCAGACCATCAGACAGACATACAGACAATCACACACACACACACACACACACACACACACACACACACACACTCACACACACAGAGACCATCAGACAGTCATACAGACAATCACACACACTGACCATCAGACAGACAAGCAGACCATCAGACAGTCATACAGACAATCACACACACTGACCATCAGACAGACAAGCAGACCATCAGACAGTCATACAGACAATCACACACACTGACCATCAGACAGACAAGCAGACCATCAGACAGTCATACAGACAATCACACACACAGACAGACCATCAGACAGACAAGCAGACCATCAGACAGTCATACAGACAATCACACACACTGACCATCAGACAGACAAGAAGACCATCAGACAGACAAGAAGACCATCAGACAGACAAGCAGACCATCAGACAGACAAGCAGACCATCAGACAGACAATCACACACGCACAGACAGACAATCACACACGCACAGACAGACAAGAAGACCATCAGACAGTTATACAGACAATTACACACAGAGACAGACCATCGGACAGACAAGAAGACCATCAGACAGACAATCACACACACAGACAGACCATCATACAGACAAGAAGACCATCAGACAGACAAACAGACCATCAGACAGACATACAACCACACACACACAGTCAGACAGACAAGCAGACAGACACACAATCACACAGACAATCAGATTGACAATCAGACAGACAGACTGACTGACAGTCAGACAGACAGACCAACCAAGACACAGACGGCTCAGTGTGCTGGTGAGTGATGGCCTCCCCCCCATCATCTCAGTCACTTGTCTTGTCCGTTAATGTTTTTTGACTGCTGTAGTGGAAGTGGTCATTAGCTGTCTGCCGTCTTGTCTGAACAGTTGCCCGCCTGGCTTCATCCTCCCTCCCCCTTATGTGGTTCTTGCTTGAAGAGAAATACACACAGCTGCGCGCGTACGTGAGTGTTCACATGCATATACATGCACGTACGCGCGCGCGAAAGCAAGAATGTTCGCGCACACACACATGCACACACAACGCACACACAGCACACACAACGCACACACAGCACACACAACGCACACGTGCACACACACACACACATGCACACACAACGAACACCCGTCTAAAATCACTAAATGTGAATAGACGTTAAACTGAAGATATCACACAACGAACGCGCGCGCACACGCACGCACGCACACACACACACACACACACACACACACACACACACACACACACACACACACACACACACACACACGCATGCACGCACGCACTTGCGCGCACGCACACCACACACACGCTCGCGCATGCACGCACCCTCCCTCCCCCCCCCCCCCCCCACAACACACACACACACACTCTCTCTCTCTCTCTCTCTCTCTCTCTCTCTCTCTCTCGCTCTCTCTCTCTCTGTGGACGGGATAGCCTAATGGTTAGAACATTACGCTCGCAATCTGATGACCCGGGTTCGAATCCCGTTCAAGATTTTTTTTCCCCGGGAGTTAACATCAGTGCCGACTCCACTCCCCCCAAAAGTCCCTCGGATGAGACTATAAATCGAGGTCCCGTGTGCGAACGCACGCAGAACATCTTGCGCACACGTTAAATCCTGTTCCGCTTTTCGTAAGAGTAGGCCATTGTGTGCCGGTGGGAACAGATGACAAAATTAGCAAAACCGCATACACACGGGGACTGGATGTAAAAAAAAAAGCATATGAGTGCTTATTCCATTATCTTCGATATAAAAGAATAAAATTATTATAAATAAATAAATCTCTCATACACACACTCACATTCATAAAGAAACACACACACTCACACACACACACACTCACACACACACACACACACACACTACACACACACTACACACACACACACACTACACACTCGTCTAATATCACTGAGAGTGAACAGACGTAAAATCGAAGACAACAACAACAACACTACACACTACACACACACACACACACACACACACACACACACACACACACACACACACACACACACACACACTACACTACACACACACACTACACTACACAAACACACTACTACACACACCACCTTTTTTTTTTTTTTGGTATATGCCTTAAAAATAAGGAACTCGCCATATTATGATAATGTCCAGCAGCTCGAGTGGGACATGTGGACACTGTATGCAAATCCGACGTCCACACGAGCCGAGCGTCCACCTGATGTATGGCTGCCATACATCCTCTCCAGGCCCCCTGTCTCTCCATCCCCCCAACCCCCACCCCCACCCCCCCCCCCCCCCCCCCCCCCCCCCCCCCCCTGTCCCCTCTCCTAACCCCTATCCTGTACTCTACCGAACCATCGCCCCTCCCCTCCTCTCCTGTCCTGTCCTGTTCTCCTTCGCCGTGCAACCCCATGTAATCTCTGTGCCTTAATCCGCAGGAATGTGTATCTATGGAGTTGGCTGTCTTGGGGGACATGTTGCTGAGGGGATTGGTCAACTGGTGAAAAGTTGTTAGTGGGGTTGGGGGAGTGGGGGTGGTGTTGTTTTGTTGGTGGTTGGTGTTGTTGATGGGTTGTTGTTGGGGGTTTGGGGGTGGGTTTTTTGGGGGGATAGGGGGGGGGGGAGGGTTGTTTTGTCTTGAGTTTAGGGTTATTTTGGATGGTGGTGGTGTTTTTGGTGATTTGTTTTCTCTGTCTCTGTGTATCTGTGTGTGTCTGCTCTCTCTCTCTCTCTCTCTCTCTCTCTCTCTCTCTCTCTCTCTCTCTCTCTCTCTCTCTCTCTCTCTCTCTCTCTCTCTCTCTCTTTTGTCACTGTTTCTCAGTGCTTCTGTTTAACCCCCCCCCCCTCCCCCGGGCCCTTTCGTCCTTTCCTTCTCTGTAATTTGTAATCATTTACTAATCCATAAGGATTTTTTTGTTTTTGGTCTATGGATTGTCCATCTTGGATGATCTGTGACTTGTTTTAAAAGTGTTAAGTTATCCATTTTGCAAGATTTGTTTTACAAGTATCAGGGCTTTATTTAGTTCCGTGCATTATTAGTATTATTATTATTATTATTATTATTTATTGTTATTATCATCATCATTATAATTATCATTAATATAATCATTATTGTGGTCGTTAATATTATTATTGTTATTAAATTAATGAGCTTTTTTTTTTCCTTGGTGAATTTTTTTCTCCGTCTTTTTTTGTTTGTTTTTGGGGGGGCCACAGTCTTTATCTCTCAGTGCTTTTGCCTTTTTGTCTGCCTGTCACCTTATCCTACCATAGTTCTGCTTTTCTCCATGGACACATTGCAGTATGTAACCCGACCTTAATCCACCGGAAAATGCCGAAGTCGGATGTGCTGGGCCTGACTTTTGAGGCGCTAAATGGCAGTGCAACGCATTTTCGCTCATATGACAGACAACAACAGTTAGTTGCTATCTGGATGTTCGACGAAAAAGAAAAAGAATCCGCTGGAATCTTCATCTGTAGTGTTGCAGTCTCGGACAACCTGGAACTGGAGTTTGTTTAACTGTTAAGGTTTTCATGGAGGGAGGGGGTGGTAGTTGTTTTTTCTGTCGCTCTTTGTTTTAAACCAAAATTTGGCTTATAAAAGATTGAGAGTATTTCAATCAGTCAGAAGAATTTGACAAAAGTAGATGCTAAAAATGCATTATTTACACCAGTTCAAGAACCATGTTACTTTGTGATGTAAGTCACGTTTACGTTTTGTTTTCTTTTATTTTATTGTTTGTTTTTTGTTAAGTTCTTATACCTGTTGTTGTTGTTGTTTGTTGAGGGTTTGTGCCTGCTTTGTGTTGCAGGATTAGAGAGGTGGTGAAAGATGTGGCCCAAAACCAACGCGAAAAATACCACAGGTAAGCTGTCTGTTTATGTATGTCACTGTTCATTTACACTGGCTTCTTTTCTTTTCTTTTTTTTTTCATTCCCCAGCAAGAGCTCCCAGGTTCACCAATGGTGAGATTGTAAATTGCATGTGCGACCGTTTTTGCTCACCATGAAGGTAAAATATCGGCATTCTGTCTTCGGGAACATCACTGTCATTTAAAAAATGTCATTAAATCTGAAATTGCTGATAGTATGGTCTCTTTATTTTGTTCTTTCATATCACCTGATTGAAAGAAAATAGCATATGTGGACTTCTGAATGCAGACGTCTTGGGGGGCTGCCTCATCTTCTGTGACCTTCCTGTTCTCAAGCCGATTCCAATCTCTCTTCCCTAGCCACACCTTTGGCTTGTCATGTCATCTCCACTGAGACAGGAGTCCACAAGAAGCATATCAATGCTGGGCCGCCCCAAGGCCACCATCCAGAAGGGCCCTGCGCTGCTGATGCGCTGGGTTATTTTGGTGGTGGTAAAAGGCATCTCTTTTGCTAGATGAAGACATTGTTGAGTGTCGTTTGTATGAAGAATTTGTCTATGGTCTTTAAGTATTGTTTAACCTTCAGAACTTGAATTTTGTGTCTGTTTTTAATTCACATTTTTACACACACACACACACACACACACACTCACTCACTCACTCACTCACTCACTCACTCACTCACTCACTCACTCACTCACACACACACACACACACACACACACACACACACACACACACACACACACACACACACACACAAACAACACACACACTCACAAACAAACAAACAACACACACACACACACACACACACACACACACACACTCACAAACAAACAAACAACACACACACACACACACACACACACACACACACACACACACACATAACTACCTGTAATGAAATGAAACGCTTTGATTTGTCTTTGCAAGATATAGCGCTATATAAGTTCCATTTATGATGATGATGATGATTTACCTGTTCACCCCTGACCATACCTCCCTCCCCCCAACCCCCACCCCATCACCCTCCCCCACCCTACCCCACCTACCCCACACCCCCCACTGCAGCGAGTTTCAGTTTCTGTGGATGGGGGAGATAGAGACGGTGAACACCATCACCTTGTCCTTCCTGACTGCCCCGGTGCTGCTGGTGCTGCAGGTGGAGAGCCAGCACTACTTTCTGCCCACCTTCCACCCCGACAACGTCACCGTGGCCGCCTTCACCGCCTTCCTGGACTCTGTGCGCCAGGGCTCGCTTCCAGTAGGTGCCTGCCTGCCTGCCGTGTGTGTGTGTGTCTGTGTGTGTGTGTGTGTGTGTGTGTGTGTGTGTGTGTGTGTGTAGTATAGGCTTTGAGGGCTCCTTTTTGGGGGGTTGGGTTGTTGTTGTTGGGTTGTTGTTTTGTTTTGTTTTTTTAAATCTTTGACATTTGGAGATTCTGTTTTTAAAAACACAAACTCTCTTCCATTACAACAGCTTCAATAGAACTTGGCAATACATCAGTCCCTCTATCCACTGCTGTGAAGTATCTAGGTGTTGTTATCGACAACACACTCTCTATGAAAAATTTCATCACCCAGACCTGTCAGTCATGCTACTATCAATTACGGCGTATTAGTGCAATTCGAAAGTACCTGTCCACTGATGCAACAGCCAAACTTGTCACTTCTCTCATTCTTTCACGTCTGGACTATTGTAATTCTCTTTTGTCTGGTCTGCCAGCATCATCTGTCCACTCCCTTCAACGTATACAAAATTCCGCAGCTCGACTAGTTCTCAGAAAGAAAAAATCTGAGCACATTACCCCTCTCTTGCGATCTCTCCACTGGCTGCCTGTGCCACAGAGAGTAAATTATAAGATCAGTACCCTCTGTTACAAATGTCTCCACAAAACTGCACCCTCCTACCTCTGTGAATGTCTTAACCTGTACACTCCTTCACGTTCCCTCCGCTCTACTGCAGATACCTTGTGCCTACGAATACCTAGATTCAACCAATCCACTGTTGGCCGCCGCTCTTTCTTTATTTCGGGTCCATCGACCTGGAATGAGCTCCCTCTCTCTCTTCGCCAGAAACCTAGTTATGACACTTTTAAATCCAGCCTCAAGACATATTTATTTCAAACCTAAGATTTCCCCCCTCCTGTTTCATATCAGAGCTATCCCACGTTCACTAACCCATGTCCTATCACCCTGCTAAAGTATAGGACCTAAGTGAGTGTGTGTGTGTGTGTGCTTTTGTAAAACATTTGACTATTGACATTCTATTTCATAGATTTTGTCTGCAGCGCACTATGTTTGTAGATATCTGTTTGTTTAAACTATTTATCATTTATCATTGATTGCATGACTGTGTAAGATTAGGTTGAATGCATGCGCTTTGATTTGTCTTTTCAAGATATAGCGCTATATATGTATTATTATTATTAAGTGTGTGAGTGCCTGTGTAGTGTATATAGGCTTTTAGGGCACACATATTCTTTTTTTGTTGTTTTTTGGGAAAATCTGTGACTTTTTGAGATTCTGGTCTCTGTGTGTGTGTGTGTGTGTGTGTCAGTGCCTGTGTATTGTATGTAGGCTTTTAGGGTTCCTTTTTTGGTTGGGGTTTGGTATTTTTTGGAAAATCTGTGACTTTTTGAGATTCTGTGTGTGTGTGTGTGTGTGTGTGTGTGTGTGTGTGTGTGTGTGCCTGTGTAGTGTATATAGGCTTTTAGGGTTCCTTTTTTGGCTGGGGTTTTTGTTTTTGAAAATCTTTGACATTTGGAGATTCTGTTTTTAAGTGTGTGTGTGTGTGTGTGTGTGTGTGTGTGTGTGTGTGTGTGTGTGTAGTGTATATAGGCTTTTAGGGTTCCTTTTTTGGTTGGGTTTGTGGGTTTGGTTTTTTTTAATCTGTGACATTTGGAGATTCTGTTTTTAAGTGTGTGTGTGTGAAGTTCAGAGTGATTTTAACCTTTTCCCTACGGGTAACCCGCTATAGGGTAACCAACTATCTACTAACCCTTCCCTCTGTATCACCCACTACTAGGTTACGGTAGCAATCAAATGTGCATAGTGCATATGTACTGGGAAAGAGGGCTTCTGTCCCTTAACGTAGGGATAGTGTGTTAAAGGAGGCTTTATGTGTGTGTGTGTTCTTAAAGAGTGGTTTGCATTGAATATGTTGTTGTTGTTGTGCGTTCCCCAGCTTAACACTCTGGGGGTCACCCAGAATATGTGCACCCACTGACTCACTACTCATCCCACCTGGGAGGAATCACTGTGAGATTGAAATTGCACACTGAAGTTTGCGTGTATGACTGTTTTTAAGTACCTCGCCATATAGGCAGCCATACTCCGACTTCAGAGGATACACGCTTTTTTTTTTTTTTAAATTCTCTTTGTGAGATGATAAAGTATTTAAATTTAAAATGACTTTTTTTTTACTGTAACACTTAACTTTTTGATAATCTGTTTTTTAGTGTGTATGTGTGTTTAAGTCATAGTTTTTAGCACAGATTTGCCCAGTGATTTCAAAGTGTTTTGGGGTTTTTGTTTGTTTGTTTTGAGGGGGGGGGGGGGGGGGGGTTGAAAAGAGTGCTTTGCATTGAATGTAAAAGTTGCTTTTTGTTTATGGGGTTTGTGTCTTGTGGGTTTTGTTTGGTTTGTTGTGTGGTTTTGTTGTGTTTTTCTTTTTTGGGGGGTGGTCTTGTTTCAATTTTTTGTTTGTTTAGTTTAGTATTTTTTGTGGGGGTGCTTTTTTGTTTTGCTGTTGGGGGAGGGGGTAGTTTGGATTTGTTTTGTTTTTGTTTTGTTTCTTTTTGTTTTCTTTGGATTGTTTTTTTCCAATAAAGCTGTACACTCATTCAACCGCAAAGCGGGTTTGTCGATTTCTTTTCTTTTTTTTAACGGTTTTGTCGATTTCTGTTGTGTTTTTTTTAAATCAAGGGAAGTAATTGTGTATTGTTATTTTAAAGCATAATTATCCTGTTGTTAAGTCTCTTATAGATATAGTTATTGACTTTGGATTAGTAGGGTGTAGAGGGTTTTTTAATGTAAAATTATGTTGTTTGTTTGTTCATTTGGGGTGGGGGTTTTTTTTACATTTTGTACATTAGGTCTGTTTAGCCCATCTTCACTGTGGGTTTGGGGGAGGTGGGGGTTGCCGTTATTTTTTCTGCTGACTTCCTTCATTTTGCTAACACACACTGCAAACACCAACAAAAATGGTCCTGTTCCAAGAGAATCATCTAGCATTTGCCTTTAAATTTTCCTTTGAAAATAGCCACGTGTTGTGCAGTCACTGTGGCCTGTGGTCTGTATTTTACAGGCGTACGGAGGCACTGGGATTATCCACCGGTTCAAGCGACTGGCTTACGACATCATTTCTACCATTGTGGTGAGTTAGATAGACTGGCTTATGACATCATTTCTACCGTTGTGGTGAGTTACGAGTTATGAACTTAACGTAGTGACGATCTTATGACATCATTTCTACCGTTGTGGTGAGTTAGACAGACTGGCTTATGACATTATTTCTACGTTGTGGTGAGTTAGACAGACTGGCTTATGACATCATTTCTACTGTTGTGGTGAGTTAGACAGACTGGCTTGTGACATTATTTCTACCGTTGTGGTGAGTTAGACAGACTGGCTTATGGCATTTCTACCGTTGTGGTGAGTTAGACAGACTGGCTTATGACATCATGTAGCGTTGTGGTGAGTTAGACAGGCTGGCTTACCACATCATTTCTACCGTTGTGGTGAGTTAGACAGACTGCTTACGACATCATGTCTACCGTTGTGATGAGTTAGACAGACTGGCTTACGACATCATGTCTACCGTTGTGGTGAGTTAGACAGACTGGCTTACCACATCATTTCTACCGTTGTGATGAGTTAGACTGGCTTACTACATCATTTCTATTGTTGTGGTGAATTCCTAATGATGTAATGTTTTCTCGCCCTTGTGATAACAGAGTGGAGCGCACTGTCTTATTGAAAATGGTGGGGATTTTGTTTTTTCTTTGTTTAATCTAGGTTTCTTTGATAGTTGGCATTGGCATAGACACAAAAGTTTTGTTTGTTTTTGCTTTGTGGGTGAGTGGGGGGAGAGTGTTGTGTTCATTTATTTGTTTCTTTGCTTGCTTGGGATTTTCCCTTCCTTTCTCACGGTGTAGAGGTGATGAAAAAGACCAGAAAACTGTCAAGACGAGTTCCTTGTAGAAATGGTCATCAGACTCTGGTGAACATCGTTTTCACTGTTCTGTTTTACTGCTGTCTATTGGCATTTCAGACTCTGGTGAACACCATTTATACTGTTCTGTTTTACTGCTGCCTAATGGCATTTCAGACTCTGGTGAACACCATTTATACTGTTCTGTTTTACTGCTGCCTAATGGCATTTCAGACTCTGGTGAACACCATTTATACTGTTCTGTTTTACTGCTGCCTAATGGCATTTCAGACTCTGGTGAGCATTGTTTTCACTGTTCTGTTTTACTGCTGTCTATTGGCATTTCAGACTCTGGTGAACACCATTTATACTGTTTGTTTTACTGCTGGCCTATGACATTCAGGACTCTGGTGAACATCGTTTTCGCTGTTCTGTTTTACTGCTGTCTATTGGCATTTCAGACTCTGGTGAACACCATTTATACTGTTCTGTTTTACTGCTGCCTAATGACATTTCAGACTCTGGTGAACATCGTTTTCACTGTTCTGTTTTACTGCTGTCTATTGGCATTTCAGACTCTGGTGAACACCATTTATACTGTTCTGTTTTACTGCTGCCTAATGGCATTTCAGACTCTGGTGAGCATTGTTTTCACTGTTCTGTTTTACTGCTGTCTAATGCCATTTCAAACTCTGGTAAACTTTGTTTTTACTGCTGTCCAATGACATTTCAGACTCTGGTGAACATTGTTTTCACTGTTCTTTTACTGCTGTCTAATGAACATCATTTTCACCGTTATGTTTTACTGCTGTCTGATGACATTGCAGACTCTGGTGAACATCCTTTAAATAATTTTATGTAACACAACGGGACCTCGGCTTATTGCCTCATCCGAAAGACTAGCACCAGACCACCACTCATGGTCTTATGGATATGGGAAAAGTTTTTGGCCCAAACAGGGATTGAAACACCGCACACTTCTAACACAGACTTTTCACTTTTAGAAGGCTGTTTACTCTTAAACCCAATCCACATCTGCTGAATGCATTTCATGGCAAGACAGATATATTATTATTATGGCATGTTTGCTCAGGTGATACTTGAGGAAAAAACAATTTTGAACATGAAAACACACACAACATGTCATGATTTGTGTTGTTCAAGGGATCTGGCAGCCTCGCGGGGCTGTTCCGCTTGATGTTCGGAAGTTCCCCATGTACATCGCAGTCAATCTGCTACAGCTGATGCTGCATGAGACGGTGGAATTGATGGTGGAGGGTCTGGAGGACAGCGACAGTGAGACAGAGGCCTTGGACAGGTCGGGGGTACCACTGATGCAACCGGTCAAAGGTAGGCCACCTCCTCTGCCTGCCAGCTGTGGGTGTGTGATGGAAGGTGGTGCGGATAGCATCATGGTCAGAGAAGGTCCACTACATGGCATCATAGTCAGAGAGGGTCCACTATATAGCATCATGGTCAGAGAGGGTCCACTACATAGCATCATGGTCAGAGAGGGTCCACTACATAGCATCATGGTCAGAGAGGGTCCACTATATAGCATCATGGTCAGAGAGGGTCCACTACATAGCATCATGGTCAGAGAGGGTCCACAGCATAGCATCATGGTCGGAGAGGGTCCACAGCATAGCATCATGGTCAGAGAGGGTCCACTATATAGCATCATGGTCAGAGAGGGTCCACATCATAGCATCATGGTCAGAGAGGGTCCACTACATAGCATCATGGTCAGAGGGGGTCCACTACATAGCATCATGGTCAGAGAGGGTCCACTATATAGCATCATGGTCAGAGAGGGTCCACTGGTCAGAGAGGGTCCACTATATAGCATCATGGTCAGAGAGGGTCCACAGCATGGCATCATGGTCAGAGAGGGTCCACAGCATGGCATCATGGTCAGAGAGGGTCCACAGCATGGCATCATGGTCAGAGAGGGTCCACTACATAGCATCATGGTCAGAGAGGGTCCACTATATAGCGTCATGGTCAGATGGTCAGAGAGGGTCCACTACATAGCATCATGGTCAGAGAGGGTCCACTACATAGCATCATGGTCAGAGAGGGTCCACTATATAGCGTCATGGTCAGATGGTCAGAGAGGGTCCACTACATAGCATCATGGTCAGAGAGGGTCCACTACATAGCATCATGGTCAGAGAGGGTCCACTACATAGCATCATGGTCAGAGAGGGTCCACTACATAGCATCATGGTCAGAGAGGGTCCACTATATAGCATCATGGTCAGAGAGGGTCCACTATATAGCATCATGGTCAGAGAGGGTCCACTACATAGCATCATGGTCAGAGAGGGTCCACTATATAGCATCATGGTCAGAGGGGGTATTTATAAAGGTAGAATGCTGATTATACAGATGTTGTTAAAGATCTCATTTACGGATGAATGGCTGGGAATTTAATGATGAAGAAGAAAGAAAAAAAAATCAATTCCAACTCTGGTCCTATGCAGGTTCTTTTAAGTGAGGCTATAAACAGAGGTCGGGTGTGGGAATGCATGCAGAACATCCTGTGCACACATCAGTACCCATTCCACTTTTTGGAAGAGTAGGCCATGGCCTGTTGCTATGAATGGATGACTTTTTTTTTTTAACGCTTTACACACCCATGTCATGTTTAGACATTGTCCTCAATGTCGGAATGCGGCTACCTTCATAGTGGGCAAAAACGGTCGCATACGCTAAATCCTACCATGGGTGAAGCTTGGAGCTCTAAGTGAGAAATGTAAAAGAATAAAGAAAGATAAATATTTGTCCATGTCCCCCTCCCCTTCCTCTCCCAAAGTAACCTCCTGACATTTTTTTAGATCCTATATCATATGCTCTGTGGAGACTGAGAGGAAGAGAGTAGTGTGTGTGTGTATGTGTGTGCGTGGATGTGTGTGTGTGTATGTGCGCTTTCCTTTGTGTAACGTCTTTCCACTACTAAAGATATTAGATGATGGGAAAAGTGGGGAAATGGTGGGATTAGCAGATACTTACTATATTTGTTGGGGGAAAAAAGAGAAATTGTGTGTGTGTGTGTATACATGTGTATGTGTGTGTATATATACACGTGTGTGTATATCATGTGCCTGTGCATACATGATGCATGCGTATGCCTTTGTGTTTCAGATCAGTCACCAGAAGGAGAAGGAGAGAAGAAAAAAGAGGAGGAGGTGGAGGAGGAAGAAGAAGAGGACGGGGACCCTAAAGGCAGAGAGGAGAAGAAGAACGACTAAAACGCAGCAGGAAGTGGGGAGACAATTCTGCAGGCAAACATCGTCATGTCTGCCTTATCTCCCTTGGATTTGGTGCACACCACATGAATGACCAAAGGCCTTAATGACAGCTTCCGCTTTTTCTTCCTTCTCATATTTAATTCACGTCTTGATGTTTGTTCCTTGTGGAAGACGTTTACCCATGATCTCTTCTTGCATTGACTGGGATGGAGGAAACAAAAATCACTCGCATATGACGCTGCATGCAGAAATTATGAATATGGGTCAACATTCAGAAAATTAGATTGAAGTGTCATCTCAAAGAAGAAGAGATTGCTCTGAATAAGACACAAGGAGCAGATTTTGTTCTGAATAAGACACAAGGAACAGATTTCAGTTATCTGTATTACTTTTTGAGATACACACACGTTGGAGTCTCCAGGTGATCAGTGACCGCGGCTTTAGTGGCCTTCACTTAAACAGCGCGCAGCATGAAACTACAGCTGGCGACTTAGCCATGATTTTCGCATGCAGTGTCATATATATATATATATATATATAATCATTTCTGTTCTTGATGTTATGTATTCTTTGAAAATCCAGGGAAAATAGGCTGTCTGGTTTGGTTGCGTCATAATTGTAGCAAAAATTCTTATATTTATATTATTGTCTTTTAACATCTTAATATTGGAATATCATCATTCTCAAAAGAAAAATATTTATATTGTCTTTTAACTTCTTAATATTGGAATATCATCACTCACAACAACAACAAAATATTTTTGGCATGCTCTGGGTACAGTCATAACTACAATCATCAAGGCGATTTTTTTTTTTTTTTTTTTTTGGTGGCCATAATAGTAAAGGAAGAATCTATTTTGCTCAGAGATGTGGGGACAAGCGAAAAAGGCAGTTTATTACTGTGTGCAATATTGTGTTGATGCAGTGTTTCATCCGTGTTCTTCTTGCGTACTGATCGATTATCAATGTTCTTCTTCCATTCTACTCCTCACGGGCTGCTTTTTTAACTGTTATTCCCTGTTGTCCACGCCAGTTGAGAGTATTCATGCTAAATTATTGTGGTCAGTGTATATGTGTGTATATTTGTGTGTGTAGGAATGACTTACTCTCATCGTGTGCGTGCTTGAGCAAGCTCAGACAGGTAGCTCATTGAGAGAGGTTTGTGTGTGTGTGTGTGGGAGGGATGATGACTTACTCTCACCATGTGCGTGCTTGAGCAAGTTAAGATAGGTAGCTCGTTGAGAAAGGTAGGTAGGTGTGTGTGTGTGTTAACTGTTAAGGATGTATGGGTTTGGGGGTTTTTTAGGTCGGTGTCAAATATTCCTGGTCATCAGAGCGAAAGATGATATATTTCAGTCTCTGATATATTTCAGTCTCTGTGCTTGTCCACGCATGATACCTTTTGTTATTGCTGTTGAGAAGTAGGTGCAGTGTTCAGGTCTGTGTGAGTACATACAGGTGGCTGTCAGCAACTGACAACAGTTCCTTCAGCTGCGTGGTGGGAGTCACACGTCAGTGCGTTACAGCATCTTCATTGTCACAGACCTGCTTGTACAGGGATTCTCCACTTTTTGAAAATCCTTGAAAACTCACAACTCGTGAGCTGTGGATTTTTAAAGCTTTCAATCCTCTCATCCCTGAAGTTGGAATGCAGCTAGCTAAATGGAGTGTGAGGGAGGGGGGGAAATCACATGTGCTAAAATCTCACCATTGATGAATCTCGGAGCTCTTAACCAAGGAACGGGGGGAAAAAGATAATACAAAAAATAGAAATCCTCTTGAAATTTCAGACAACAAACAGATTGTTTAAGCCATAAAAGCCTTTGAAAGTAAAGCAGAGAACTCTTTGGGGGGGAAAAAGTTCATAAAAATGAAAGAAAAGGTTCTGATAGGTGTAAAAACATGATTAAAAACGTGTCACATGAACATCTGGACTGGCCAAGACAGTCCTACAGGGAACAGTACAGGGAGGGAGACGAAGAGGCGGACAGAGAAAACGCTGGGAAGACAACAGCAGAGAGTGGACTGGTAGCCTTGAGCGGAATGACTTACTACAGAAAGCCGAGAACCACAAGGTGTGGAGGAAGCTGGTTGCAAAATCTTCAGTGGTGCCCCAACAGCTGATTAGACTAAGGGGTAGGTGAAGGTGCTTTCATCAGAGCAGCATCCCCACCTCTACCACTCTCAGTTCAGGAACTAGAGTATTTTATTTTTATTTATTTATTTTATTCTTTTATATCGAGGATAATGGAATAAGCACTTCTGTGCTTCTTTACATCAAGTCCCCGTGTGTATGCAGATTTGTGAATTCTGTCATCTGTTCCCACCGGCACACAATGGCCTACTCTTACGAAAAGCGGAACAGGATTTAACGTGTGCGCATAGAGTAGTGTAGTGCAGTGTATTGCAGGGTAGTGTAGTGCAGTGTAGTGTAGTGTAGTGTGGTTTGTAGTGTGAAAAATAAAGATAAGCCATTCCATTCCCACCTCAACCCTCTTGACTCTCTCTCTCCCCACCCCCACCAAAAAAAAAAAAGAAGAGTAATAGGAAACAATAACAAAAATCATAGCTTGCAAAATCAGTCATTTTTTGTCTTTTGCCGTTAATTCCATCACAGTATATTTTCAACCAGCTGAAACATCTGACATCCCTGATGCCTCTGGGTTTGGGGGGGGGGGGGGGGGTGGGGAGGATTTTTTTTTTTAAGTCAGTCTGTGACATCATCTTGGTTACATTATCCAGTCCATCAGTGTGTGTCTGTTGTTTTATCCTTTTTTCTTGGTTTTCTGACAAAAAGACTCATCTTATTACCCAAAACTTTGTCTTGGGTGTTTTGAACTTTTTTTTCTCCTTCTTCTTCTGTTTGATATTGAGTTTTCTTACTTGAGAGAGTGGTTGGCTGTAGTCGTGTCGCTCGTTACATTTCAAACTCACGTGACTTTTCAGCTTCCACCTCACAACGGTTTTCAGTAACCTCGTAATGCTCTACGCTTTTGATGTTACGTTTTGACATTGGTTGGGTATTAGCATCTTTGGTAGTACTCTTTCTGTGTATTTGTGTTTGAGTTGGGTTGGATGTTACATGTAGAAAACGATGGGAAGACAACTTCAGAGAGTGGACTGGCCTTGTGCGGAACGACTTGCTTCGGAAAGCTGAAAACTGCGAGGAGTGGAGGAAGCTGGTTGCAAAATCTTCAGTGTTGCCCAGGACTATGGGATAAGTGAAGGATGTTATTGTTGATGATGTTTATTTTGGGTTGTTCCTTGGCCAGAGCTCTGGGGTTCGTTCACCAGTGGCAAGATTTTGTGGATGCGACTGTTTTAACCTTTCCATTAAGGTAGGTGCATTCCAACTTCGGGCTGTTGGTGACTCTGAAAGTGCTATGTAGCTATTGTCAAAAACTGCAGTCACAGGTGCCAAAGTGGTCATGTTTGAATGATTGTTGAGCTTCTTTTTTTTTTTCTCCACAGGAGGGGGATTTACTTTGTGTGTGTGGGGGGGGGGGCATACTTTTTGTTTAGTTTTGTTTGTGGGGGGGGGGGGGGGGGGGGGGGGTGTGGGGTGTGGTTAGGGGCACAATGGAGGGGTGGTGTTGGGTTTTTTAGTAAAACTTACTAGAGATTATGTCAGGGTACACTCTCTCTCTCTCTCTCTCTCTCTCTCTCTCTCTCTCACTCTCCCTTCTCTCTCTCTCTCTCTCTCTCTCTCACTCACTCTCTCTCACTCTCTGTCTCCTCTCTCTCTCTCTCTCTCTTTCTCTCTCTCTCTCTCTTTCCTTGTCCCCAACATAGATGATCTTATTTTGTTGTGCAGAAAAAGACAGGTGGTGGTGTGGTCTCCTAAGAATGGCAATCACTCCTTCATTCTTCTTCCGGAGGGAGGCAGTGGGGGGGGTTGCTTCATTTTTTCTTGGTTTGTATGATATACCAATATTGCCACTGTCACACTACACATCCAGAGCTGACTGCACACTGCCGCATGCACACTCATTCCACCATAACCTCCTCAGCAGCCAGCTGTTCCACAGGGAAATATCAGCACCAGGCCTCCATAGGGTCACCAGCTAGAAGGGGCCCAGACTGGCACCACCATGAGACCCAAGGTTCCTGTGCATGTGAAAGAACCCACAGCAACAACAACAGTACTGTCCTTTAGCAGTTGTGGTTTAGGCACATTGTTGTAAGCACAGTTCTCCAAGGTAAGGTTAAGGGCAGAAGGAAAACAGGCAGATCACCAACTTGCTGCATCACCAACATCACTGACATCAGTGGTCTGGGAGGGCTACAGGAGATTGTAGAACTTAGCAGAGACACAGAGAGAAAGATGATGAACCCTAGTGCTATTGCATGGAGCTCCTACCGATGACAGTGGCGATGGCAACAGGTGAGCTGAGTCAAAATCAAGCAGATGAACCCACCAAGAGGCCAAAATAGAATAAAATGTAATTGTCTTTGTAGTTCCTAGTGTGCCCAAACATGGGAAGAAACTCAAAGAGACTGATGCTATGATGTAGCAGTTTATTACTTCCCTTGGCCTTTGAAATGGGTGGAGACGTGTGAGAGAAGGAAGTGGAGGGCAGAAGGATGCAGTAATACAGTTATGGTAGGATCGGAACCAGTCTTGTGTTATCTTCAGTGTTTGCTGTTGAAGGATAATGCTGATGAAATCACAACTATTTCCTTGGGGAGTGGGGTGGGTGGGGTTGCAGGATAGCCTAGTGGTTAGAGCGCTGAGCTAGTGGTTGGACAGCATAGGTTCCAGCCTCACAGGCACCTGTTGGAGGGAATATTTCCCCTGGTAGTTAACTTCAGCACTGACTCCACCACTACCTGGAACGTCCTTCATATGAGACTATGAACTGAGGCCCCTCGTTTGAACGCACACAGAACATCTTCCGCACACACACACAAAAAAACAATCTCTGCCTTTCAGAAGAGTAGGCCATTGCATTCTGGTAGGAACAGATGACAAAATTTTAAAAATGAAAAGAAAAACTGCATGTGCACTGGTGTCGTGTTGAGACACCATACCCGAAGTCGGAATGCGGCTACCTTAATGGTGGGGCCCAAAAAATAAATAAATAAATAATGATAAAATAAAAAGTCGCATACACAAAATCTCACCATCAGTGAACCTCACTGAGCTCTAGCCAAGGAATGAGAAAGAAAACATCAACCTATGTGACAGGATGAACATGAGTAGCATAGCAAGAAGAAGATGGAAGCTTGTATTACCATGTAGTAAGTAGTACAGGTGCAACATGACCATCGATTTTATACAGCCCAGCAGCTAATGATTCCTGTAATATCATTTTGTTATGACGACATTTCGCTCGTTCGTTTCTTTGAATGGGTTTGTAATGAATATATCGTCAGGGTCTTCCCCCCCCCCCTACCATATCAAGTCTAGTCTATAATTAACTCATAACCTTATCAAATATTGCACTTTTTTCTTTGTGTGTGTTTTGTTTGGTTGTTTTTTTTAAAGTCTTGAAGAATTTTTTTTTTTTCAGTGGAGGATTTATGTTCATCTAATTTTGTTTGTCATCTATATGGTTGCTTGTTTTCTTTAGGGGAGTTTTGTTTGTGTGGTGGGTGTTTTTTTTTTGGAGGGGTTGTTGTTTTGTTTATCTACTTTCAAAAGCAAACCTCTCTTGTTGGATTGCCTGTGGTGTTCAATGTTGAAACGTTGAGTTTGTCAGTAGTAAAGTTACAGGTAACAGTTGACTGGAAAAACGAAGTAAGTCTCACTTAATCTTAACTGACTTACATTATTTTGTTTGATTTTTTTTTTTAACAGATCAGGGACTAAAAAAAATGTTTTTAAAAAGACATAAAAAAACCCCAGTGATGTTTGTATGGAGTCATTGTTGTTTGTTGTTGCTGTGTGAATGGAAAATGTCGCAGCAGATATTGTTAAGGAAAGAAAGGGGAGGTGAGAAAAAGCAGTGTGTTGGTGGTAACCTCACTTATGTGGGCTGCATTCTGTTTCCTTGTTGTGATGCAGTGTATTGTGTGTTACAATAAATGTTCTTGCCAGCTAAATGCAGTACAAGGGTGTGGCGTTGTTACTGTCTGGCTGTCCTCCTCCTATTCCTTTTACACACACACACACTCTCGCACACACATGTACTTATTTACTACACAGATGTGCAGGTGTGCGTACGCACTCGTACACATGAACATGCGCACATACACACACACACACATTAAAATCAGTTCTGCTTTTTGGAAGAGTAGGCCATTGCGTGCCAGTGGGAACGGTTGACAACATTTACAAAACTGCATACACACGGGGACTGGATGTAAAAAAAAAAGCATATGAGTGCTGATTCCATTATCCTCCATATAAAAGAAGAAAAAACACATATGCGCACACAGGCACACACCCTCCACTTTTGCAAACTCATGCATGCAGGTATACATGTGCATGCACAGGTACATGCATGCCTTAAACTTCATCCATCAAAAGAAAAACACTTCCATGTGTAAGCAAATATGCACAATCCTTTTTTGTTGTTTCCTTTAATAGCCAACACAGGCATATGTGTACAAAAAAAAAAAAATTATTTAAAAAACGCTTACAAGCATTTTCAACTTTAAAAAGTGTAACCTTTCTGGTGTAGAAAAAAAATGTAACATTTTCGGTGTAGATAAAGTGTAACTCTTTATGTTGTAGGGGGAAAAAAGTAACACTTGCAGGTGTAGAAAAAAGTGTAACCTTTCTGGTGTTGGAAAATGTAACACTTACATTGCAGGAAAAGTGTAACCTTTCTGGTGTTGGGAAAATATAACAGTTGCGGTGTAGAAAATAGTGTAACCTTTCTGGTGTTGGAAAAATATGACACTTGCGGTGTAGAAAATAGTGTAGCCTTTCTGGTGTTGGAAAAATATGACACTTGCGGTGTAGAAAATAGTGTAGCCTTTCTGGTGTTGGAAAGTGTAACACTTGTTTCTGGTGTAGAAAAAAGTGTAACACTTGTGGTGTAGAAAAAGTGTAACATTTCTGGTGTAGAAAAAGTGTAACACTTATGTTGATTTGTAGAAAAAGTTTAACACTTGTGGTTTTGAAAAAGTGTAACATTTCTGGTGTAGAAAAAAGTGTAACATCTCTGGTGTAGAAAAAGTGTAACACTTAATGTTGATTTGTAGAGAAAGTATAACACTTGTGGTGTCGAAAAAGTGTAACATTTCTGGTGTAGAACAGGTGTAAAATATCTGGTGTAGAAAAGTGTCACATTAATTTGTGGTGTAGAAAAAGTGTATCATGTCTGGTATACAAAAAGTGTAACATCTCTGGTGTAGAAAAAGTGTAACATTTCTGGTGTAGAAAAAAATGTAACAACTGCAATGTAGCAAAAGTGTGAACTGCAGTGCAGCAAAAGTGTAACAACTGCAATGTAGCAAAAGTGTATCAACTGCAGTGTAGCAAAAGTGTAACATCTCTGGTGTAGCAAAAGTATAACAACTGCAATGTAGCGAAAGTGTAACACCTTGCAGTGTAGCAAAAGAGTAACAACTGCAATGTAGCAAAAGTGTAACAACTGTAGTGTAGCAAAAGTAACAACTTGCAGTGTAGCAAAAGAGTAACAACTTGCAGTGTAGCAAAAGTGTAACACCTTGCAGTGCAGCAAATGTGTAACAACTGCAGTGTAGCAAAAGTGTAACATTTCTAGTGTAGCAAAAGTGTAACAACTTGCAATGTAGCAAAATTGTAACAATTGCGGTAGCTAAAGTGTAACAACTGGCATTGTAGCAAAAGTGTAACAACTTGCAATGTAGCAAAATTGTAACAATTGCAGTGTAGCAAAAGTGTAACACCTGGCATTGTAGCAAAAGTGTAACAACTTGCAGTGTAGCTAAAGTGTAACAACTGGCATTGTAGCACACCTTGCAGTGTAGCAAAAGTGTAACACCTTGCAGTGTAGCAAAAGTGTAACAACTTGCATTGTAGCAAAAGTGTAACACCTTGCAGTGTAGCAAAAGTGTAACAACTTGCAGTGTAGCTAAAATGTAACAACCTGCAGTGTAGCTAAAATGTAACAACCTGCAGTGTAGCTAAAATGTAACAACCTGCAGTGTAGCTAAAATGTAACAACCTGCAGTGTAGCAAAAGTGTAACACCTTGCAGTGTAGCAAAAGTGTAACACCTTGCAGTGTAGCTAAAATGTAACAACCTGCAGTGTAATGTATGTGTGTGTGTGTATCATTCCTCATGAGGTGACACCCTTCTCTCTGAAACTGACTGTATGGTGCAGTTCTAGGGTAGAGCCAGTATAACATGATAATTTGTGTGTGTGACGCGGTAGTACAATTTCACATTAAAAACAATAATAACCTTTCCCCCACTAAAAATCCACTTATTGTTACAAAAAGTTCACCATTACCACTACCACCACCAACAACAACAACAAAAGCCCTAAACAAACAAAAAAAGTATGCTGGCTGAATGTAGAATTTTTTTTTTAATAGTTATAATATCCTGAGACAACGACCGCATAAAAAGAAAGAAAAATCAAATTTTTTTAGATAGGGATTATAAACATAGGTAGAATTATTCAATTATTTGTATTTTTCAAAAAGAAGAAAATTTTCTTTTTCATAACCTTTTAAGTCACGGCAGATTTCTCTGTGTGAAATTCGGGTTGCTCTCCCCTGGGAAGAGCGCGTCGCCACAAGAGCAGCGCCACCCATTACTTTTTTTGACTTTTTCTGTCTTCAAATGTACGTGTTTCCCTATCAGAGTGGCTTTTTTTCCTACAGAATTTTGCCAGGGACAAAATGTTGCCACTCTCTTGTTGCCGTGGGTTCTTTTACGTGCGCTAGATAATTTTGTGCAACACACGGGACCTCGGTTTATCGTCTTATCCGAAAGACTAGCAGCCAAACCACCACTCATGGTTTATGGATAGGGGGGAAAGTTCTGGACCCAAACGGGGTTCGAAATAACAATTTTATTTTTAAAAATGTAAAGAAAAGCAGAATGAATTCTCTATCTAAATCAACAGTGAAGAAACAAAGGCAGCCAGAATGACATGGGCCGAGCTGAAGAGGATCTCCCAAACCGAGTTCGTTGGAGGGGTGTTGTTGCAGCCCTATGTTCCCCAAGGAACCAAGAGGCATAAGTCAAGTAAGTCAAATCAACAGTCATTCAAATCCTTGTGAACAAGTTTGCTGACATGACACAGCACCAGCGCTGTCTGTAAACTCATGACAGGACAGAACAGGGACAGGATATAATGAAACAGCTGCAGGCTGAAATCCTGAATCAAGTCATTCGCATGCACCATGACTCAACAGCTCAGTAAGAGGAAACATCGTTACCCACACTAAGTGCACACAGATTTGTAATAGGTGTGTCACGGTTGTATCTCATTTTGTTGTTGTTGCTTTAGGTTTCTGTCCTTATACGGGATTAAGTTTCGTTGTTGTAATCATCTATTCTTATTTTTTATGTATTTATACCACTTTAAGTCACGGCAGATTTCTCTGCGTGAAATTCGGGCTGCTCTCCCCTGGGGAGAGCGCGTCGCCACAAGAGCAGCGCCACCCATTTTTTTTCTTTTTTTCTGTCTGCAGCTGTATTTGTTTCCCTATCATAGTGGCTTTTTTCTACAGAATTTTGCCAGGGACAACTCTCTTGTTGCCGTGGGTTCTTTTAAGTGCGCTAAATAATTATGTGTAACACACGGGACCTCGGTTTATCGTCCCATCTGAAAGACTAGCGCCCAGACCACCACTCATGATCGAATGGATGGGGGGGGGGGGGGGGGAATTTCGGGTCCAAACGATTCGAACCATCGCACACTTCCGACCCGGACTCTTCGCTTGATGATGATGTTAAACTGAAGATATCACTCTTTGCTTTCTAGACAGGCGCGTTACCTCTAGACCACCGATCCACTACGATCACACACACATACGCTCAAGCTGAAGAACGAAAAGAGTTGTATCTGATTTTGTTGTTGTTTGGGGTTTCTGTCTTTCTACAGGGTTAAGTTTCATTGTTGCAATATTACACACGCGTGCTCAAGCTGAAGAAGGAAATGCGGAACAAGATATCAATGGATTATCCCCGAAGTCGGAATGTGGCTACCTAAATGGGATGGGGGGGGGGGGGGGGGGGAGACGGTCGCGTAAGCAAAAATCTCACAGTTAGTGAACCTGGCAGTTCTAGCCAAGGAACGGGGTAAAAAAGCCAAGAAGGAAGGTGGCAGGACAGTTATGACGTTCACCTGCGTCAACAAGTAAACTGTGAGGTTCTGGGTTCGGTTCCCAGCCTTGCCCTTTCTTCCCAGTTTGACGGGAAAATTGAACTGAAAGTCTTTCGGAGGAGACTCTAAACCAGTCGGACCCGTGTGCTTTTCGGACTCGTGCACATCAAAAGAACCCACGAGAGCTGAAAATCGAAAAGAGCAGTTGGATACCTCCAGACTGTCCCGGCAAAATTGGTAGATTCAATTCGTAATTGTATCCCTGAAGTCGGAATGCGGCTACCTTAATGGCGGGCAAAAGCAGTCAAATACACAAAAAATCTCACTATTGGTGAAACTCGGATCTCTATCCCAGGAAGGAAAAAAACCAAAAGCAGGAACACAGTAACATGTCATGAAATGAATGCCTGGCTTAGGAACACAATACTGTAGTGTTCTACCATAACAGAAGCAGTTCATCATGTTTCTGATTACTTTTTTTCATTCCCTGGTTCTCGGCTAGAGTTCTGAGGTTCACCAGCGGAGAGATGTTTGTGTATTCGACCGTTGTGGCCCACCATGAAGGTAGCCGCATTCCGACTTTGGGGATTATGCTGGGTATGTTCGTGTTTCCGTAACCCACTAAATGCTGACATGAATTACGGGATCTTTAATGTGCATATTTGATTTTCTGCGTGTGTATAGTATTATACAGAAAGGGAATTAAGAGAGAGAGTCATAGTTATGTAGTGTAAGCAGATAATATCAAATGCAATTCTCAAAACACAAAAACCATCATTATTCTGTACGATTATAGTCGTAAAAAAGAACATTATAACCCTACTATAATCACGATAAATACGATTACCACACTAAATAACAGGATAATAAAATAAAACATTCATAAAAAGAATTCAGTCGCAATTGTCACACACATTACCAACTGAGAAAAAAAGGATATGAATAGAACGTTAATTGGGAGATAATAGTGAAGGCAAAGATAAAATTCTTAAGTAAAACATTCTCAGACAGACAAGTCTGGGGAATCAGAATTGAGGCAAACCCCTACTGGTCTGTCTAGACCTGTAGAATGCCCTCTTTCGCCACGTTGCCATGTCAGTTAAACCATTTTCTCAGTCCTCTATGTGATCTCACTTTCAATCTGCGCTCTGTGGCCTTGACCCTTCTGGTAGGGGGATGTCAGTTTCACCATGTCTGCATACCTCGCCATCTTCACGTGCAATCCGAGCTCTTGTGGCTTTGACTGTCTGGTAGGGGTTGTCAGTTTCACCATTTCCGCATTCCTCGATTATCAGTTCACGTGCAATCCATGCTCTGTGGCCTTGACCGTCTGGTAGGGGTTGTCAGTTTCACTGTTGCCGCGTCATCTTCACGGGCAACCCGTGCCGTGTGGCCTTGACTGTCTGGGTTTGAGAGGAAAAGGGGAATCCCCGTCCCATCTTGCTCTACCCTGCTGCCGTAACTGCTGCCACTGAGGGGAAGGAAGAGGGGAGTGAAATCCCTATTGCGGTGTCCTCATAGCTAGCTACCTGTGACTGTTCAGGGCCCTATTGCAGATGGCTGTTCAGAGATCGTAGTGGTTCCAGCAGTGACCCAGGTTTGTGGCATCAGTGAATTTACTGGCAATGGCTGGGAGAGAGAGAGAGAGAGAGAGAGAGGGGGGGGGGGGGAGAGAGAGAGAGAGAGAGAGAGAGAACTCTGAAATTTAATGAATACAGGCCAACAGCCCCTTTCATGGGGAGAAACATAAACATTATTCTGACATAATATATAACATGATCAAGAAACACAATACTGGTACTACATAAACATGTTCACTGAAAGAAAAAATCAAACAAAACAAACAACTGCTGAGTGCAGATGGAAACAATCTTAATCCTGGAGGTGAATCACTTTTAATTACTCATATTTTCAATAAAGTTCGAGAGAGAGAGAGAGAGAGAGAGAGAGAGAGAGAGAGAGAGAGAGAGAGAGAGAGAGACAGACAGACAGACAGACAGACAGACAGAGAGATAGAGAGAGGAGATGACCTTTAATGCAATCTATTCTCATTGGCCAATTTGGTTTTTGACACAGAGAGACACAGACAGAGAGAGATGGGGGGGGGGGGGGGTACATTTTATGCTTTAACAATCTATTCTCATTGCCTAATTTCGTGTTTTGGTAGACAGACAGACACAGAGAGAGATTCGGATTCGGATTATTTATTCATGTTTAGGCCACCGCCCTTCATGAAGGGGTTGGTGAAAGAAAAGAAGTACAATAACACTCGATAAAAGAACAATGCATCAGTCACAGTTAACAACATGTTGAACAGCAATCATCTATGACGTTGCAGTATCTCGAAGCTTAAATGCTTTATGCAGAAAAAAAGAAAAATTCCAAACATCAGTATGCCTTGTAGATGCCATCAGCAAACTTAGCTTGAACATACAAGGTTGTTGATAATATTTTACTGGGATAAACCGCTGTCTAAGTCTATTTAAAGTAAATAGACAGAGAGGGAGAGCGTGTATGTGTGTGTGTGTATGTGGTGTGTGTGTGTGAGCATGTGTGTGTGTAAGTGTGTGTGTGGTGAGCATGTGTGTGTGAGTGTGTAGTGTGGTGTGTGTGTGTGGCGTGTACAACTTGTGTCATGGCTAACTCGGCTCCAGGGCACAGAACAAAGAGGGCTGAACAAGAAAAGCTAGGGAGAAAGACGGAGGGAGGGAGGAGTGGAGGGGGGGGGGAGGCTTTATATTTCGTTTTCTCCTTTCTTCTCTCAACGTTTTGACAATTCCCTCTCATTCATATTTTGTGCTTTGTTTTATACTTAAATATTATTCTTGTTGATTTCTTTTTATATGAGGGTGGGTTTTTTTCATCCTTCCGTGTCTTGTCTCTTAGTTGTTGTTTTTTTGTTTATGCTCTCTCTGTCTCTGTCTGTCTGTCTGTCTGTCTGTCTGTCTGTCTGTCTCTCTCTCTCTCTCTCTCTTCTCTCTCTCTCTCTCTCTCTCTCTCTCCCACACAGATACACACACACACACACACACACACCTAGAAGTAGGTCAAGACGGCAGTACAGTTTTGGTTATTTTCTTCCTGATTTTCAGCAGTTCTCTCAATCAAATGATATTTAGTTAGGACGGATTTAGCCTACCGGCAGGGACCCGGGATTTGAACCGCAGAACTCTGGAGGTGCTGCTGCAAGGTATTCCGTCTCTCGGACACGTACAGTTTGTTTCTTGGGTCGTGTGGATGAATTTGATCATTTTTTATTGTGGGATGATTGAATGTATGTAAGCGTGATAAAAATCGGAATAGACTTTAGAGGCAGAGTTTCAAAAGTAGACTTTGTTATGAATAATATATCGAAGAAAGAGAGTTGATTTGTTGACAGGCGATTTTAGAAATGTGAATTGTAAATATGAGGAAGTTCAGCCAGGAAAACCGACCATACCAGCCGTCATATGTTCGGAAAGTAAGTTCTTCACTTTGGGTGTTGTCAAATGGTATGGTAGAGCGACAAGAACAAAGAGAGAGAAAACTGTTGGAATGAAAATTGTTAATCTAGCGTTGGCTAGGGGTAAAGAAGCTCGACTGGGCGTGACGTATTTTGTCGGAATGGAAAAATAAACGTCATTTTGTTTTGTGGTGTGTTTTTTTGGTGATAGAACGATTGTTTTCGCCATTCAAAAAAGCATGTTTTGCCGATAATTGGGATCGTTAGGAACTACATTTTAATAATTATACACCAGGGCCTCGGAGTTGATAAACGATATAATGTGTTAGAGGCCGTTTTGTTTTTCTATGTGAGCGACTGAAGACAAAAGTCAGTGTCTGTATTCTTCTCTGTGTTTTGAATATGGCTATAAAATGGAATATTAGCTTATTTGATTTTGAGGAGGGCCGGCCCAACTCCATGAAAGTTTCAGGGGGGAGATGGGGAAGGGGTTGTACCTAGCAATGGTCGCGAAGATGACTTAGGCCTTCGTTATGGACGTCTGCCCAGATGAGCTGTGTAGGGAGGGGTCTGACAGCCTGCTGAAGGGACCCTACGTCCTGGAGGTGAACTGGATCAGACGTCACCCGTGGTTGACGGGCGGGTTGAATAAAGTCTGCCAACTACCCAGCGCTGCAGCAAGTGCTACTTCCCATAGCTGCTAGGTCGCCCTCAGGTCCCTCTCCCCCTGAAGAAACTGTGCATCCTCCCTATAGGTTGATGTGTGTGTGCGGGAGTGATTCTGGGAGGAGCACGTGCGTCTGTGAGCGCGTGTGAGTAAGACTGTGTGGTTAATTAAAGAATGAGCCATTCATATCTTTATCAAGGTTAATTTATTGTTAAGGGGGGGATAAGCGGGATTAGGGAACTGTCGTCCATTCCAGTGAAGTACTTGTGTGCATGCCGTTGTTTTGTTTGGGGGAAAAAAAGGGGGGGGGGGGGGTTGTTGCTGTTGTTTGGAAGGGGTTTTTTTTGTTTGTATGTTTGTTTTCAGATATTTTTTGTCCTTGTCGGATCAACCTCTTCCATACCTCCTACCCCCTTACCACTCCACCTCGATCTCCGTCATAAAGGAATCGAGGCCTTCAGGAACTGACGGAGGGAGGAGGAGGGTCTTTAACCCTCCCCCCAAATAAAACGCCGACCCATCCCTGTATGGAAGAGGTGTCCCTATGTTTCTTTATCCCGCTTCCCCCCACTGGCGGGGGAACTGGGAGGGGGGGAGGGAATGGGAATTGTGTGATGTTTTAGTTAGTGGATCTAATATTGATAGTTCGTGTGCATGATTGAGCTGTAATAAAGTATTGTTTGTTCAACCTGGCTTGTGTTGTACCGAGTCGTGCCTGGAGGGATTGAGCTGTGTTTCCTTAGACAACGGTCTGCCCCAACTCCCAACAGATTCCTGAGGGGATCTGGACGGCAGCCGCGACAGTCAGTCTCCGTTCTTACCGACACGAATGCTGGGTATGTTCGTGTTTCCCTAATCCACCGATTGCTTACATGAATTACGGGATCTTGAACGTGCATATTTGATCTTATGCGTGTGTATATATATACACAGGAAGGGCATTTAGGCACAGGTAGGTCTGAACTTGAAGTTGACCTGGGGGATGGAAAAAATCCCCCACCCTTAATTCACCAGATACTGCCGAGATTCGAACCCACGATTTCATGGACCCGTAGGATTGAAGTTGAAGGGTCCTTACCACTCGGCTATGGCGTCCGTCACTGGGTAACTGATTCAGCCCACAACCTAACCACCTTGAACATCTGGTGTCTGCCAGCACAGCTTATTCACAAACGAATATTGAGCCATTCCTCGTCCTTTGCTCATCACAAAACAAAACAAAAGAAACTGAAGGCTTAACGTCAGTGCTTGTCTGTGTTCCTAGCAACCATCTTAATTAAACGGAATGGATTGCATGAAGAGACGGTTTGTGCTCCTTTTTCTAAAGTTGATATGTGTCATGAAGCTGTGTTTCGTTCTCTTTTGTTTTCATACTTCCTTTCTTTTATATATATATATATATATATATATATATATATATATATATATTATATATATTTTTTTTTTTTTTTTTTTTTTTTTTTTTTTTTTAAATCTTTTATCTCGAGGATAATAGAATAAGCACTTATGTGCTTTTTTTACATCCTGTCCCCGTGTGTATGCGGTTTTGTAAATTCTGTCATCTGTTCCCACCGGCACACAATGGCCTACTCTTACGACAAGCGGAACAGGATTTAACGTGTGCGCAAGATGTTCTGCGTGCGTTCGCACACGGGGCCTCGGTTTATAGTCTCATCCGAAAGACTTTTGGGGGAGAGTGGAGTCTGCACTTGATGTTAACTCCAGGGGAAAATATCCCCTTATACAACCAGAGGAAAAGCTGGGGGGGGGGGGGGGGGGGGGTGGTGGTGGGGGGGCGTTGTAATCCAGTGATCAAAATGTTGCGCTCCTGATCTGACGGCACTGGATCGAGCCACCACAGAGGCGACCGTTTCAGGGAATTTTGCCCTGGAGTTAACATCAGTACTGACTCCACTCCCCGCCCCCCCCCCCCCCCCCCCCCCCCCCCCCTCCAAAAGTCCTTCGAATGAGACTACAAACCAAAGCCCCGTGTGCGAACACACGCAGAACATCTTACGCACTCGTTCCGCTTTTCGCAAGAGCGGATCATGGTGGGAGCAGATGACAAAATTTCAAAAAACGCACGCACACAGGTGTCGTGTTTAGACACCCATCCCTGAAGTTGGAATGTGGCTACCTTGATGGTGGGTAAACACGGTCGTATAAGTAAAATGTCACCACTGGTGAACCTCGGAGCTCTGGCCGAGGTTCCATGAAAAAAACCACCAGACGAACTTCCTACAGTTACGGTTTCATTCCCGGATGTGCGCTTATCTTTGTACAAAATACCCGGATACGAAACCAAGGTCAAGGACTTATTTCTCTGAATAAATCTTGAGTATAATGCAAACAAGTACAGAAGCAAAATGTGTTAGCAAGTTTCATACAAATAGTAGTCTATATTGTTATCCATCTGAAAGGAAAAAAACAGCTAAAGATAGATATATTAGTTTTAGTCTCTCTCTCTCTCTCTCTCTCTCTCTCTCTCTCTCTCTCTCTATATATATAAATATATATATAATATTATATATATATATATACATATATATATATATATATATATATATATAATATATATATATATATATATATAAACTGGATGTAAAAAATATTTTTAAAAAGCGCGTAAGAGCTTATTCTATTATCCTCGATATAGAAGAATAAAATTAAAATAAAATAAACAAAATTTTTACAATTTTTTAAAAGTATATATATATATCAATACATATATATACTGGTGTGTTTAGACGTCATCCCCGAAGTCGAAGTACGGCTAACTTAATAGTATGAAAAAACAGTTCCATACCCAAAAATCTCACCATTGGTGAACCTCGGAGCTCTAACCGAGTAACGAAAAAAATTTTAAATTAGAAAACGATGAAATAATATAATCCTCTCTAGATATTTGTCATCTCTTTGAGATTTGATACAGATTCGGAAAGAGGGCAAGAATACAAAGCCATCATCATAGCTGAAAGTTGCCTCATTCAAGTTACGCATTAATTCATTAGACGTATACGCAAGACGAGCAAAGGAAGCGTCCAGAATTGGCCAAACACGAAATTACAATTTTGGTCTGCTCAATACAAACATGAAAATACCGTTATTGTGCGTGTATTGTAATCCTGAAATTGCTTCAACCCCCCACCTCAACCCCTCCACCCAACCAACACGAGCAAATAAAGGACTTAAACACTAGCAACAAAAGTAACTGAATACGAATTTTTCATTTTTGTTTTAAGTTAAATCAAATACGTTCTAAGTGGCATTAAACAACGGTTTTCTGATAGCAGGATAACTTTTTTTAAAATTTAAAAACCAACACAAAACAGAATAAACCAAAACAAACGCTGAATAAACACACGTTTCCCCGGAAGACAGAATGCGGCAACCTTTAATGGTGGGACAAAAACGGTCACATACGCAAAAATTCTCACCATTCATGAAACCTCGGAGCTGTAGCCCAGAAAAGACCAAAAAACCCAATAAAATAATTATATAAATAAATAAGTAAACAAACGTATTTTAATGGTAATAGATGTGACCACTAACAAAAAATTATTTTGAAAATAAATATTCTTCAAGAGCTAACGTTTTAGATTAATTCATCTCGATAGTCAATTTGTATTTTGGAGGTGTGTGTAGATTTCTTGCTTATTCAGTTTTCAAATAATGCATCTGCTTCATCAATAACAGATTGTCCGTGATGTCTTTGACCACAATAAAACAACAAATTAATGTTTCATATCTTTTCTGGTCACTAGTATCATATGACACAGATACTGATATATATATATATATATATATATATATATAGAGAGAGAGAGAGAGAGAGAGAGATTAGATAGATAGATAGATAGATAGATAGATAGATAGATAGATATAGATAGATAGATAGATAGATAGATAGATAGATAGATAGATAGATAGATATATGCTGCCTTCAAAGTTTTATATTGTGGTAATTCTTATGGGAATGAAGTTGTAATTGGTTACCTGCACTTGCTTTTCCTCACTATTATTTTCTCAAATATATATATATATATATATATATATATATATATATATATATTATATATATATATATATATATATATGCGCTAACCACAGAAAAATGAAAAATCAAAATATTACAATACACAGATGTCATAACACGTTGAACCTGTTCCGCTTTTCGGAAGAGTAGGCCATTGTGTGCCGGTGGGAACAGAAGACAAAATTTACAAAACTGTATTCACACGGGGACATCATGTTAAAAAGAAAAGTACTAGAGTGCTTATTTCATTATCCTCTAAATAAAAGAATCAATTAATTTTAAAATAATAATGAACCAGAAATCAGTGTGAATGCTAAGAAATTCAAAATTCATACTTTTAACGAGAGAACAGAGGTGAAGAAACGAAGGGGGAAGGGGGGTGGGGGGGGGGGGGGGGGGACCGGACAGACTCAAGCCACCTTTTGCTTTCGTTCCTAGGCTACTAGAGGTTGACCAATGGTGCCAGCGTGGACGGCTGACCCTGAGTATACCATGCCATCCTGAAGTGTCCAACACCATTCCCTCCCAATATTAATTTTAGCCGTGTCAATCATAACCAATATGCGAATGAAACCATCTTCTTCCTCTTCTTAGTAGTAGTAGTAGAAGTAGTAGTAGTAGTAGTAGTAGTAGTAGTAGTAGTAGTAGTAGTAGTAGTATGATTATTATCATCATCATCATCATCATTATTATTATTATTATTATTATTATTATTATTAATCATCATCATCATCATCATCATACTTGTTGTTGTTGTTGTTGTTGTCGTCGTCGTCGTCGTTGTTATTATTATTATCATTATTATTATTATTATTACTGTTGTTGTTGTCGTCGTCGTCGTTGTTGTTGTTGTTGTTATTATTATTGTTATCACCATTATTGTTATCATTGTTGTTATACCACTAGTAGTAGTAGTAGTAGTAGTAGTAGTAGTAGTAGTAGTAGTAGTAGTAGTAGTAGTGTTATATCATTATTATCATCATTATCATCATCATTATTATTATTATCATCATCATTATTGTTATTGATGATAATATTGTTGTTGTTATAACATCAATAATATTACTATCGTCTTTGTTGTGATGGTGACCATAGCAATAACAAGGGTAATAATAATAATAATAATAATAATTAAGAAATGATTGTGACAATACTTCCTACTGTTGCTCCCTGAAACCCCGAAAGTAAACTAACGATTCCCTTGATTCAGCCTTGCACTTATCCACCAACACGTATTCCTATATACCTGTCACAATAGTTAATCGATTACATACACACACAAAAACCAAACTATATCACTTACGGGTCATTGGCATCAAAGAATCAGAAATAACTTGAAACTGACGATAGGCCTTATTTTGGCACACATTACAGGTCCTTCCACCGAGCTAACCGAAGAATATCCAATTCTGAGCACACGACCTGAGAAACACATATAAACTACGCTGTCATAACACTCAGTATCGGGAGGGGGGGGGGGGGGAGAGTTAAAAAGGAAATAGGAAGAAATGGAGAGAAAAAAAATCGTAATACCTTCGAAATCGGTTTGGTTCTTAGAACTCAACCACTCTTGCCCCCCCCCCCCCCCCCCCCCCCCACCCCACCCACCCCACCCCCACCCATCCCCCACACACGCCACCCCCCCACCCACCCCCCACCCCACCCCCACGCCCCTCAAGAGCAAAAGTCAATGAAAATTTTTTCTCTAAGTAATCATGGTAGCAGGGGCATTCAGATAAGCTGAGCGGACTAGGATGTGTGCAGCGATTTCATTGGTGGGCTTCACAGGCCCCGGATGTGAAGCAGGATCCGTGAGGTCCGAAGCTGATAAAACAACGAAACAAGCAGACACAACAGTCTGTCTGTCTGGTCAGTGATTGTGGCTGTGCGTCCTGCCCGTCTGCATGCGTGTTCATCCAATTTGGTTTGGACGAGGTAAAAAAAAAAAAAAAGCAAACCTATACAGTATCAAACTACCATTGTGTGGATTTGATTCTCTCTCTCTCTCTCTCTCTCTCTCTCTCTCTGGTTTTATTTTACAATTATTTTGAAATTGATATACTGTGTACACGTATATATTCTTTTTATCTTTACTATCTAAAAGTTTGTGTTGTTATAGTTGTTATTAAGGACCGAGGACCAGAAAAAAAATTACCCACAAAAAAGTATGTGAATGCGTTTCTGTAACCCTGGGATTCCCGAAGTCGGAATGCAGCTACCTAATAATAGTAGGGAGTAGTTCCGGTAAAAAAAAAATCTCGCCATTGCTGAACCTTGGAGCTCTAACCGAGGAATGAAAAGAAAAAAAGTAACTCTTGAAAATAAAGATTATTCTTTTCTCTCTCTCCAAACAAAAATTGTTCCTGTTTTGTTTTTGGGTGTGGTTTTTGTTGGTTTGTGGTTTTGTTGTGGGTTTTCTGTTTGTTTGTTTTTTTTGGGGGGGATTGCTGTTGTTGTTGTTGTTGTTGTTGTTTTACTCAATTGACATTTAAGAAACAAACTATGTGACAATTTGCATGAAATGGGGGGGGGGGGGGGGCAACTTTTGCTAACTTGTGTGTTTTTTTGTGATTTGACATGATTGTAATGATGTAGGGATAGACAAAGTGTTGTTAAGTTCTTGTGAATGGTGATGTTCTGTTGTTATTGTTATTGTTGTATAAAATTTAAAAAAATTCATATAACTTCATATGATTTTATATGATACAGCATGACACTATGACACAATGTTATACAAATATAGAATTTAATATAACTTGGTATGCTGTTATGTAACGATATGATGCGAATTGATATATGTATCCCAAGTAGTTGCATGGGGGGAAAAAATAGTCGCGTTATCAAGCAGATTAGATTTTTAGCACAAAAACTGCGTTGTTTTAATTGGAGGTTTTTTTGTTTGTTTGCTTGTCTCTTTGTTTCTTTGTGTAAAGAAGGAAGGTGGCAGGATGGTTGAGACGTTTGCCTGCCAACAAGTAAACCGTGAGGTTCTGGGTTCGATTCCCAGCCTCGCCCTTTCTTCCCAGTTTGACCAAAAAAATCGAACTGAATGTCAAAGTCCTTCGGATGAGACTATAAACCGAGGCCCCGTGTGCGAAAGCATGCAGAACATCTTGCTCACACGTTAAATCCTGTTCCGCTGTTCGAAAGAGTAGGCCATTGTGTGCCGGTGGGAACAGATGACAAAATTTTTAAACAACCGCATACACACGCATAAATAATAAATAAAAAATATTTTAAAAACTGTTAAGTAATCTGAGCGCTTTGATTGGTTTACAAGATTCAGCGCTATATAAATTCCATACACTATTGTTGTTGTTGTTGTTGTTGTTGTTGTTGTTGTTGTTGTTGTTGTTGTTGTTGTTGTTGTTGTTGTTTTTGTTATTATATTATTATTATTAAATAATGTCAAGCCTGGGTGTGTTTCTTGTACATAGAAGATACTTTGGTAATACCGTCGTTAAAACATTCTAAGGACTTCTTTTTTTTTCTTTCTTCTTTCTTTCGCTTCTTGGCTAGAGTTCAGAATTCCTGCCAATGGTGCGGTTGTTGCGTATGCTTTCGCGTTTACCTCTACCATTAAGGTAACTGCATTCCGTCTTCGGGATTACATTTGGGAATTGAGCCTAGCAATGTTTTACCAGGACGGTTGGGAGGTGCCTCCCTGCTCTTTCCGATTTTCTACTGTCGTGGGTTCTTTTGATGTGCAGAAGTCTGTAAGCACACTGTTAGGACTGGTTTAGAGTCTCCTCCGAAAGACTTTGACATTCAGCTTGATTTTCCCATCAAACTGGTGGGGAGGGGAGGGGGTGGAAGGGGCAAGGCTAGGAATCGAACCCAGAACCTCACGGTGTTTGTTAGGCAGGTGAACGTCTTAACCATCCTGCCAACTTCTTTCTTGCGGGGGAAAAAAAAGGCTTTTGAAATGCCAACTTTTGCAAAGTGTGTCTTTAGAAGAAGCCTCTTCAGAACAATGGAGCTGTAGTAATATAATGTTTTCTACACTTTATCCCCTCAGTCCCAAAACATGGTCAGTAGTAGATAGTTCTTTCTTCCAATAAGAGGATTCCGCACATGCAAACGTGACGTGTGTGTGTGTGTGTGTGAATTCCAACAGTCATATCTATCAGCACATCCGGTTATTCAACATATCCGGCCGTGTAACGGATTTAGCATTAAAACAGGATTTAACGCAACTGCGAAAGACAAAAGATTTACTTTTTCTTCACTTATGTACATAAACCTGCAGTTGTTCCTCTTTCTCCCACTCCCTGTCAACAACCGCCCCCCCCCCCCCCCCCCCCCCCCCCCCCCCCCCCCCCCCCCCCCCCCCCCCCCCTACTGTCCCTCTGCCAACCATAAATAAAATGTAGAATAGCTTGTTGTTGTGTTCATATAAGCTGATGACCAGGATTTTTCTTTTATCAGTGTGTGTGGTGTGTGTGTGTGTGTGTGTGTGTGCCTTTCTTTTTATATTCAAGTTAAGGTTTGTTTGTTTGGTGTTGTTTGTTTGGTTGTTTTTCTTTCTTTCTTTTTTTTTTTTTTGGGGGGGGAGTATTTGTTTTATTTTATTTTGTTTTGTTTAAGTGGAATGCCTATTTGACGGTCACTCAGAAAAAGAAAACATCCTAGATCCGGTGTACATTTTCTAGCTGTCCTGCGCGTGTAGCCCCAGTTTATGCTTTGTGTGGCAAAACCAGTCTGTGTTTGCTAATAAACATGGTAACACACCTCGTTTTATCTGAAACTAGTTGCCTATCAAAGTGTGTGTGTGTGTGTGTGTGTGTGTGTGTGACAGACGATTGACGATGTGTATGGATACTCGGGAATGTGTTTTCTCTACAAATCAATCTCTGACGAGCCACGAATGTAAACGAAACGTTTTTGTTTGTTTTGAATAAATGACGATTACTGAATGATAACTCCATTGACTTGCTTATTAAAGTGCTGATACCAGCCCATTGTGCTGTTTGGTGCTGAAGTCTTGGGGGGTTTGGATGCAGCTGTAGCACAGAGGGAATCAGTGCATCTTTTTAGCTTTAAAACAGATTATAGGTTTAGATAAACATATTTAGTTTATTTATTTATTTATTCTTTTATATCGAGGATAATGGAATAAGCACTCATGTGCTTCACCAACACATCTTGTTTTTTAAGAGAAACAAACAGATATCCCCTCTCTCTCTCTCTCTCTCTCTCTCTCTCTCTCTCTCTCTTTGTCTGTCTCTCTGTTAACTCTTCTGTCAGATAGATTAGATACTGGTTTAAAATTGTGATTATGAATGAGAACAGGCTACTATTTAAGCATCATAGGATGCTTTTTATTTTAAATGCTTTATGGGGAAAACTGGGTTACAACAAATACGGACATGTTTATGTTAATTTGGTGATGGATTTGTTTGGCTGAACAAAGGTGTCGGAAACTGTACAGAAGTTACTCATGCTTTAGGACATAGTTTTTGTCGCCTGCCGCTGGAGTTGTTGTACCAAATGCAGCGGAGAGAAAGATATCAAATGTATTATAGACAATTTATAAGCTTATGATATCAAACCTCATTTGTAAACTTGATATGGATATATGTTTAAGAAGAAGTAAGGCCAGGCTAATTTCCATGTCAAATTGCTGTGTTTCATTTGCTTTTGTTTATATGTGAACTTAAAAAAAACCACTATATACACATAATATTTTTTAAATGTAACCCAAACAAGCAATCACATGTAAACCTGCATAGTATCAGTAACTGGCATAACATGTTGCTTGAGTGTCTTGTAAAGGTTTAAAAAAAAAAAAAGCAATGAATTTTGTTGATTGTTCTCTCTCTCTCTCTCTCTCTCTCTCTCTCTCTCTCTCTCTATATATATATATATATATATATATTATATATATATTATATATATATATATATATATATATATATATTATATATATATGAGAAGAGATATATATATATATATATATCATCTTATCATAGCTATGGCTCTCTTTTCCAGTTTCAGGCACAGCCAAGTTGCCTACACGAGTGAGGACGAATTGACAACAATTTTCTTTAAAGATCAACCACACACACACACACACAAAAAACCAGCAGCTCTTAACCCCCCAAAAAATCGAATTACCAACATTCCAAAAAGAGGGATTGAGAGACAACTAAAAAAAAGAAAGAAAGAAAAGAAGAGAGACTTTCCCCACGAGATCCCAGCTTGGCCATGTTCAAACGGAAAAACGTGGACATCACCACCCCCTCCTCTGCGGGGGTGTATCGCCCCAGCTCCACCAACTCCATGGAAATGACTGAGGGGCGTTCCAATCCCGCCTTCGTCTTGGACGCAGAGCACATTAGGATCCCCAGACCAGGGATCCATCCTCTCCCTGCCAGAATCCAGGCACCCTGACAACAGCAGCAATAGTTCCGGAGTGTCCTCCATCGAGGAAATCCTCCCGACAGCCAGACTGAGGGAGCCGGCACACCGCCTGGTGGCCGCAAGTGAGATAAAGTTATTTTTGGACGTTTACTTCTGTGAGGTTAATTGTTCGTGAACGTGGTTGTGTTGTTGTTTTTTCATCCTTTTGTTTAATGTCTGTTCTCCGACGTGGTAGAGACAAGGGACCTTTCATAAGAAGACAGATCTTAAAAGAAGGGGAGTATGCAGTGTGATACGTAGGACTAGCTGTGATAAAATATGTCGTTGTCATGGTGGCCCAAGTTGTCATCAACAAAGATTATCCCATTGTAAAACGTTCTGAAAACTAGAATGGGAGGGTTCAGTGGTGATTTTGTTGAGATTTTAAAGGTAATTGTTTTGTGAATTAATAAATTGATTTTTTTTAAAATATATACAAATAACAATATCAGATAACTGACAGACTTGGTGATTTTTTAAATGATGGCTCCTATATACTTATTCTACGAAATATAAGATTGCCAATTTGAGAAACTATCAGTATCCATTTTTTATGCTGAAACTTTTCCCTAAAACTTACTCACTACATGCAATCCTTATTTGAACGAAAGCTTCTTTGGTATGGGTCATTTTTAAATGTTTCACAGATATGACACTGGCTAGCTGATAATTTATTATAGGGTTGTTTTGGGGTGAGGGGTTTTCTCTAAGACTGGTCCAAAATTCATTTGCCATAACTAAATAGCTTTGTTCTGAGCGCTTACCATTGCCCATAAAGAAAGCTAATTTCTAAAGCTGCACAAAGTACAACTGGGAGCAAAAAATAAATTAAGTTTTCTGTTTGGTTAGTTGGGGGATTTTTTGTTTGTTTTGTTTTGTGTGTTGCTTGTTGTTGTTTTTTGGCGGGGGGGGGGGGGGGGGGGGGAGGGGGGATTGTTTTGTTTTTTGTGGGGGGGTTGGGGGGTTGGGTTGTTATTGTTGTTGTTGTGTTGTTGTT
>CM054149.1:15004996-15024996 GCA_028751875.1 Rapana venosa
TCGTACACGGGGTGTGTGTGTGTGTGTATGCGCGTGAGTGCGTGCGTGCGTTCGTGTGTGCTTGCGCCTGTATGTGTGCCTATGCATATATACGCGTTTTTCTTTCACTTAAACGATTACATTATTGGTGTGTGCAGACATTCATGCAAAGACTGTACCGCCCGCTGTCTATTCTAGTGGCCGTGTTTGTGGCCACCACTTCCATCGGAGCTTTGAATGCCTCCATCATGGGCCATTCCAGGTCAGTCAGTGTCTGCATGCTGGGTCTGAAGCAGGAGGAGTGGTAAATGGTAGTAGTAGTAGTAGTAGTAGTAGTAGTAGTAGTGGTGGTGGTGGTGGTGAGAGGAGGAGTAGTAGCAGTAGTAGTAGTAATATAGCAGTAGCAGTACTAGTAGAGTCAATGATAGTAGTAGTAGTTGTTATTGTAGTAGTAGTAGTAGTAGTAGTAGTAGTGTCAACGATAGTAGCAGTAGCAGCAGCACCAATAGAAGTTGCTGCAGCAGCAGTAGTAGTAGTAGTAGTAGCAGCAGCAGCAGCAGTAGCAGTAGCACTAGCAGCAGCAGCAGTAGCAGTAACAGCAGGGTAGAAGAAGCAAAAAAACAGCAGGAGTAGGGCTACTGGTGCGTGTGTGTGTGCGGGCGCGCGCGCGTGTGTATGTGTGTGTACAAATGTTTGGTATGCACTCAAGGGTGCAAGCCTATTAGTAGCGAACCTACCGATCAAAGAGTCTCAAAGTTGAAAAAGGTTGAGTGCGCATGCATAAACCTACGTGTGTGTGTGTGTGAGTGTGCGCGCGAGAGCGGCCACGCAACACGTGTTAGTAAGGATATGATGACTAATTAATTAAGAAAATACAGGTTTGCACCTTCTTTCTTTTTGTTGGTCACTGTTAGCCAGCGAAACCGGATCCCCGCCCACCACCACCACCACCATTTCTTTTTTACCCACCTGTAGGCTACACTCTGTCCACTGGCTGATAAATAACTCCAGGCTTTCAGTGCTGCATTTGACCCGGATCTTCACAATCCTCACGCGCCTTTTGTGGACTTAAGAAACCTGGCTTGAATAAAGTGACGCCAGGACATGCATGCAAAGCCCTAAGTGACGCTGGTTTCTACATTTTTGCAAACAAGAGTGTTGGTCGTCTGCGGGGCGAGTCTGGCTGCTGGAATGACGCATGCGCATGTTAGGCTAGTGTATAACCCGGATGGCGTTATATACATTTATATTGTTCAAGCTAAGCGAGAGAGTGTGTCACCGTAGTGCGTAGGCCCGTTCTAGGAAAAATGATGTTGCAGATTTTTGTTATCTTTTTGATAGGAAGAGACTGTCGGTTGAAGGGTCGAGGACAGAGAGAGGATGATTTTATAATTATTATAATCAGTGATACACTTTGTGTGTGTGTGTGTGTGAGGGGGGGGGGGGGGGCGTGAGTAAGTGTGTGTGGGAGGGGGGGGCGGGGCTGTCTGTGTGTGTGAAAGCAGTCAAATCAAATCCTTTTAGTTTGTGTGTCACATATTGCTTGATTTCTGTCATTTGAATATTTCTCATCTTCGTGAGAAAATCAAACAATATTTAATTGATTGGGATTACCTTTTAAAAACATTGCGATGGGATGAAAATGACCGCAAGACTGCTGAAAAATACCCTCAAATTGGCTCTCCTTCTCTCTCTCTCTCTCTCTCTCTCTCTCTCTCTCTCTCTCTCTCTCTCTCTCTCTCTATCTCTCTCGTTGCCTCTGTCCATTATATTATCTGCCTGTAAGCCTATGTTTGTCTGCAACCCCCCCCCCTCTCTTTTTTTTACATCCTCTTTTCTATCCTTCTCTTCTTCCTTCAGATCGTTTCAACCTCCAATCCAACACCCACCCCCACCTTCACCCCTTGTCATGTTCTTCGGACTGTTTCAAGTTCTTTCTTTCTTCCTCTGTCTGTTTCAAGTTCTTTCTTTCTTCTCTGTCTGTTTCAGTTCTTTCTTCTTTCTTCCTTTCTTCTGTCTTCCTCTGTTTCAAATTCTTTCCTACTTTCTTCCTTTCCTTCTTTCTTCCTTTCCTTCTTTCTTCCTCTGTCTGTTTCAAGGTCTTTCTTTCTTCCTTTCTTCTTTCTTCCTCTGTCTGTTTCAAGTTCTTTCCTTCTTCCTTCCTTTCTTTCTGTCTTCCTCTGTCTGTTTCAAGGTCTTTCTTTCTTCCTTTCCTTCTTTCTTCCGCTGTCTGTTTCAAGTTTTTTCTTTCTTTCTTGCCTTCTTTCTTCCTCTGTCTGTTTCAAGTTCTTTCTTTCTTTCTTCCTTTCCTTCTTTCTTCCTCTGTCTTCTCGTGACACTGATGTTCAGGGTTAGCAGTCGGACACTCACGTACACTTTATTTTTATTTTTCCTCTGTTCAGGTTGTTGTTTGCGGGAGCTAGGAACGGCCACATGCCTGTCATTCTTGGAATGATTCACCAGAAATACCTCACGCCTTGGCCCGCCATCTTGGTTCTGGTGAGTTATCGTTCATTATCATCACCATTATCATCATTATCGCATTCATTATCATCATCATTATCATCATCATCGTCATGGTTATCACCATCATCTTCTTCATCATCACCATCATTATCATCATTACCATCATCTGTTATTCATATCATTATCACCATTATCATTATCATCATCTTTTTTTTTGGTTGTTGTAAAGTTGTGTTGACCAGTTATCATTATCACCACTCTACGCATACACTTTTGACGCAAAGATACGACCTGCCCAGTGTGTTGATTTAAAAATCGTGGTCAAATCAATGAACAGGATATAAGGAGAGTCGGTCTTTGCCTTTAACCCCCACCCCCACCCCCCACCCCACCCCACCCCTTCTCAATATTTTTTTTCTGTTACAAAATCGATGTGGTGTGTATGATATATGACCGAAATATGGCGCACGAAATGGTACAGTCGTATTGATAATGCTTGTCTTAAACTCCCTGGCTGTTGTGTGGTGTATTGAACAATACTTCGACGTACATCACACAGTAGGCTGGCTGGCTGGCTGGTTGTCTTTCCGTTCTCGCTCTTTTTGTTTCACGTGGTTGTGGTGTGTGTGTGTGTGTGTTGTTTTGTTTTGCTTTTTTTGTTTTTGTTCCTCGGCTAAAGCTCCGAGGTTCACCAATGGTGAGGTTTTTGTGTATGCAGCTGGGTTGGGTTTTTTTTTGCCCAGTATTAAGATAGCTGCATTCCAATTTCGGGGAACGATTTTTTTTTTTTTAGTGGGGGAGGGAGACGGGGGGGGGGGGGGGGGGCTTGTCTTTCTTTTTTCTTTTTTCTTTCCTTTTTGGGTTTTTTTTTTTTTTTTTTTTTGGGGGGGGTGTCTCTCTTCTTTTCAAAATTTGTTATTCTGGTATGACTATAATAATCATGCCCCAATCTTGGCTCTAGTGACTATTCGGGATTACCCTCCTCCTCCTCCCCTCTACCCCTACAACAATTTCTGGAATCCCCTGATGACCCCTCTTCCGCTTTCTTTACCCTCACCTTGTCAGGGCCTCTCGCTCCTTCGACGACATCCGGTCAGGGCCTTTCCCACTTTTTTTTCATAGGCCTACCTTCCTCACCCACAACCTACCACACAAATGTCCACCCGCCCCACCCGTTTACTTTTTGCGGGTGTTCCGGAGTCCACTGTTTTTGCCGCCTGGCCTCTTCTGTCCCGTCTGCTCGTTTTCGGGAAGATCCTTTTGTGGATCCATTGAGGAGTGAAGTGGCTTGTAGGCCACCGTGTTTGGATCCTGGAAGTTTAGAGTTGAGGAAAAGTGGAGGAGGGCGTGGTGGTGTGGTGGTGTGGGGTGGGGGGGGGGGGGGGGTTGCATACAAACATTGGCTTACACTACGGTCAGGGATACAATGACAATGAGAAATTCTTTTATTTCGAGGATAATGAATAAGCACTCATGTGCTTTTTTTTTTTTACAGCAGCAGCACTAAGAGCATGACTTCAGTTGGCTGTCATGTTATCCGCTCCTTGCTCACACTCACCACCATTTTTTTTACATCCAGTCCCCGCCCGTAGGGATACATCTTGATAATAACCCAATACTCATACTCTCACATTACTGGGACAGAGGCATTTCCCAGTTGTTCTTTTCGGGGTGGGGGGGGGACTGTGTCTGACCCTACTTCTCTCTCTCCCTACTCTCCCCTACCCCCTTCCCATGCTCTGCTTTATCTCGAGCTCGCCCTAATCTTGGTTTGGTTGGGGGTGGAGGGTTGATCGATAAGCGATTTTGCTGATTCACGATAAGGTTATACATGCTAAGAGAGAGAGAGAGAGAGAGAGAGAGAGGAGAGAGAGAGAGAGAGAGTCTTGCTTTATGTAGATCCTGGTTGACTATTTTGTGATCCCGGATCTAGTGTATAAACCTGGCTCCGTCACTCTTACACAGTTTATCTTGTCATGCTTCTTTCCATCCGCCTAAATACCTGAGTCCCCTGCTGCCCCCCCCCCCCCCCCGCCCCATCCCTGTCCTAACTGTCTGCTTCCCATTTCTTGTATCTAACCTCTCCTCTGTCTCATTTGATGCGATGTTAAAAAGGCCACTGAAAAATGTTTGGATTCGCTGAGGTTAAAAGACGCAAAACCGGTTTGTGAAACTCGATTCTAAGGCGGAGTTTTCTCCCCTGTACTCACTGTTGGTTTGTTGACTGTGTCGTCTGGATGCCACACTGGGTGAATGATTGTCTTTCAAATGAAATGAAGGAATGGATGTCTTGTTTTGCAACACATACTTCAAGACTTAAACGCACACACACACAACACACGCACACACACACACACACACACACACACACACACACACACACACACACACACACACACACACACACACACACAAGTATTCATCCACATTTCATCTTTTGTCTAATATACTGAGTGAACAGACGTAAAATCGAAGCAACAACAATCATATTTCAGATCCATATCTCAAGACTTAAGAGGAGAGAAGACAGAGAGAGAGAGACAGAGACACAGAGAGAGAGACAGACAGAGAGAGAGACAGAGACAGAGAAAGAGAGAGAGCGAGAGAGAGAGAGAGAGAGAGAGAGAGTTCGCGTGGCAAAAATAATGTATTTTAAAAATGGACCAACAATTTAATTTTCATATCCTGCTGCCCTTGTTCGTTTGCCTTCCCCGTTTTGTTTTGTTTTGTTGTTGTTGTTGTTGAGTTGTTGTTGGTTTTGTTTGTTCGGTTGGGGGTTGTTTGGGGTTTTTTTGTTTTGTTTTGTTGTTGTTGGTTTTTTGTTGTTGTGTTGTTTTTTTTTTGGTGTGTTTTTGTGGGTTTTTTTGTTGTTGTTGTTTTTTGGGGGTTGCGTGTTCTCTTCTTCTTCTTCAAATTCTTCTCCGTCAAATTCTTCTTTAAATTCTTCTTCTTCAAATTCTTCTTTAATTAAACTCTTCTTTTTCTTCAAATAGGAGGCACCGTGGTCGAGTGGTTTAGGCGGTCAACTCGTGATCCAGAGGTCGCGGGTTCGATCCCCGCTCGGCTCGGTGTTGTGCCCTTGGGAAAGACACTTTACTCCTATTTTCCTCACTCCACCCAGGTGTACAAGTGGGTACCAGCTCTGCTGGGGAAGTATCTGGCGACAGACTAGCGTCCTGTCACAGGGGTGGTGAAAAACCATCAGTTCGCTTAACGCTACAGAAACCGGGATAAGCTCCGGCTCTATAGGCCTTCTGGCTTGAAAGAACATACTTTTTTTCTTCAAATTCTTCTCCGTCAAATTCTTCTTTAAATTCTTCAAATTCTTCTTCAAATTCTTCTTTAATTCAACTCTTCTTTTTCTTCAAATTCTTCTCCGTCAAATTCTTCTTTAAATTCTTCAAATTCTTCTTCAAATTCTCTTAATTAAACTCTTTTTCTTTTTCAAATTCTTCTCTTATTCTCATCCTTTATTTTTTTCTTCCTTCCCTTCTTCTTCTTTCTCCCTTCCTTGTTCTCACATGCTCCTCACTCTCCCACTACCATTCCTTCCAGTCCTCTTCCTCTCCTCTTCATCCTCCATCTTTTCGGTTTTTAGTTTTATTTTATTTTTATTGTTTATTCTTTTTATATCGAGGATAATGGAATAAGCACTTACGTGCTTTTTTTACATCAAGTCCCCATGTATATGCGTTTTGTACATTCTGTCATCTGTTCCCACCGGCACACAATGGCGTTCAAGTCGTATGCATGATTTTCGTCATCGTCCCTGTAAAATTGGTTGTTGGTTTTTTTCACATCACTCCAAAATCGGTCCCAGAGCCTACATCATTACTTCTCGAAGATGACATTGTGGAAGGTGCGGGCACACACGTAACAAACAGCATAATTATCGTTAACAAATTCTTATGACTTGTTGTGTACAGTTGGTGTGGGGTCTGGCCATGCTGTATTCGGGCAGTGTGACCTCCATGATGGAGTTCATCTCGCTCTTCTCCACCATCATGGGCATCGCTGTCGTCTGCTCCGTCTTCTATCTGCGATACACCAAACCTAACGAACACAGGCCCTACAAGGTCAGTGGAAATTGTTTTCCTTTTTTTTGGTCGGGTTTTTTTTTTCCGTTTTGCTGTTGTCTTTTTTTGTGTTTTTGTTGTTGTTTTGGAGGTGACTTTTTTTTTCTTTTTCTCTGTCACTGTTTTGTTGTTGTTTGTTTTGTTTTAGGGATTTCTTTATTTGTTTGTTTGATTTGATTTTTTTTTTTTTGGGGGGGTAACTTTCTTTTAAATTGTTATTTGATTGTTGGGAGGTTGTTTAGTTACTTGAGGTAGGGGGGGGTAGGGACTAACGAAGCCTTCAAGTTTGATGGAAGTAAGTTGTGCCTTTTTGTTGGGGGTCGTTGTTTTTGTTGTTTAGCTGTTGTATTTTTCTGTGATTTGTGTTGTTTTGGAGGTTTTTCTTTTTTCTTTTTCTGTCCTGATTTGTGTTGTTTGTTTGTTTTAGGGATTCTTTATTTGTTTGCTTTGATTGATTTTTGGGGTTTTTTGTTGGGTGTGGGGTGTAACTTCTTTTAATGTTGTAGTTGGTATGGTTGGGGGTTGGTTTTGTAGTTGAGGGATGTGGAGGCGGGGGGGGGGGGAAATTGTAGGGGCAATTTGTTTGGTTTAGGGGGATTTCTGTGTATGCTTGTTTATTTGTTTGAGAGAAGTTGATTGATGTGGAAAAGTTGGGTACTAAAATGCCTAAACGATAAGGGAAAAGGGAAAAATAGGGATTTGTTCTCAAACTATCACAACATAATACAACCTAAACGACGCAACCAGCAAACAAATAACATCATACTGCATCACACCACATCACACCACATACATACCTGATCGTGATACCAACAGTTGCTGTTTTCTGATAAGTAGCAAACCTCGCAGAACTGGTCTTAACATTAACCAGAATCAAGTAAGCCGTAAGGTTCTGGGTTCGATTCCCAGCCTTGCCCTTTCTTCCCATTTTGGCGGGGGAAAAAATCAAACTGAATGTGAAAACGCTTTCAGATGAGATTATAAACCGAGGCCCCATATGCAAACGCACGCAAAACATCTTGCGCACACGTTGAAAACGCGGTCCGACTTTTGGAAGAGTAAGCCATTGGTGCCGGTAGAAAGGATGTCAAAATTTTAAACGATGCACACAGGGTCGTGTTGACCACTTGAAGTCGGAATGCGGCTACTAAATGGGATGGGGAGGGGGGGGGGGGGGGGTGGCGGTCACATACGGAAAAAAAAAATTGCGCAGTTGGTGAATCTTGGAACTATAGCCAAGGAACAAAAAAAACCAACAATAACAACAACAAACAATACAACACACGCGCGCGCGCATGCGCACACACACACACACACACACAACACACACTCTCTCTCTCTCTCTCTCTCTCTCTCTCTCTCTCTCTCTCTCTCTCTCTCTCTCTCTCTCTCTCTCTCTCTCTTCTTCTCTCTAGCGCTATATCTCGCAACAAAACAAATCAAAGCGTTTTCTTTCATCCTACTCATTCACATGCAGCCAGTCTCGATTAATAGTTGTTTTTTTTACAAATTCAAATGTACAGCCACACGCTCGCACGCGCGCACACACACGCACACACACGCACACACATAAAGGTTGTACATTTCCGCACGGTGATGGGGTTTGGGCTGTTGAGGGCAGGGACAAAAATGAAATGGAACAAGAGGGGAGAATCTTAGCTTTGAAATAAATGTGTCTTGAGGCCCGATTGAAAAGCGTCATAAGAAGGCTTTTGGCGAAGGGAGAGAGGGAAGTCATTCCAGATCGATGGATCAGAAACAGAGAAAGAGCGACGGCCAACGGTGGACTGGTTGAATCTAGATAGACAGACAGACAGACAGACAGACAGACAGACAGATAGATAGATATCACACACACACGCACACAATAGATAGATACATACATACATACATACATACATACATACATACATACATACATACATACATACATACATACATACATACATACATACATACATACATACATAGATACACAGATAGATACATAGATAGATACATAGATAGATACATAGATAGATAGATAGATAATATCACACACACACACACACACACACACACACACACACACACACACACACACACACACACAATGTACACGTTGGGCCCTGTCATTTCCTTGCAGACGATGTGGTTCGTGCCCATCGTTCAGCTGGTGATCAACGTGGCCGTGCTGATTCTGGCGGTGTACCAGGAGCCTCACCGCATGGGCATCGGGCTGGCCATCCTCTTCGCCGGCATCCCCATCTACTGGCTGGGCGTTCTGTGGAGAGCCAAGCCCCCAGAGTTCACCCAGCTTGTTGGTAAGCGAGGGGAAAGGGATGGGGGGTAGAAGTTCTTCTTCTTCTTCTTCCATCGTCATCGTCTTCTTCGCATTCTTCTTGTTCGTCGTCTTTACTTCTTCTTGTTTTTCTTTTTTTTTTTTTTTTTCTTCTTCTTCTTCTTGTTTTTCTTCTTTTTTTTCTTTTTGTCTTCTTCTTCTTCTTCTTCTTCTTTGCATTCTTCTTCTTCTTCTTCTTCTTTGCATTCTTCTTCTTTGTCCAACTACTGTTGTCTGTCATAATTTATTATCAGCGAAAATGCATTGCACTGCCGTTTTAAGCGCCTGACAAGTCAGGCCCAATGCATGGGAGAGAATTATTATCTTTTCAGTCTTTCTGGGAGGGGGGGGGGAGGGCAGGTGAATGGACCAAGAAGGCAGAAAATAGACAAGATAGGGATGACAGGAAGGAAAGGAACAAGGCAGAAACAATGAGAGGGATAGAAAAGAGGAGATTCCTAGCACAGAATTTTCTAGAAGTTGGGGATGCTGTTTATACTGACAGGCCCCCGGCATCCCCACGGGGGAAGTGATAGAATGAAAGTTAAGGACGAAGAAGGAGAGAGAGAGAGAGAAGCTGTCGAAAGATGAGAGGTGATGGGTGTTGTTGTTTTAATGCATGTAAGACAAGGAGGAGTGGAAACAACAATATCAGTGGCAAGCAGCGGTGATTCTTGGATTGATATTGCAGCGGCACTGCAATCACTATGGTTAACTAAATATCAGTATTATTGTCAGCAGCTGTAATCTATATTTCTCTATTGAAACGTCCAAGGATTGTGGTTACGGCAGCAGCGGCAGTGATTACCATCATCGTTAAGTAATGCTAGTATTGTCATCAGCAGTGGTGTTAGTTACTGCTATTGTGAAGGGAATGGTGTATAAGAAGCACTATTGCAGCAGCAACTATAGTCTCTATCATCATCATCTTCATCATTATGTAACACCAGCATTGTAATTGGTACTAGTATTGTTTACTGCTGCTATGAAGGTTATTTTTTTTATTTTTTTTAGATAGCAAAGACCGCAAGTGTTATTGATTTTCTCCTATCTTAGGTAAATTGATTCTTTTATCAACAATTATTTGGACGAAGCCTCTCTGAAAGCAAACCTTGACTATGCAATCTTGTCTATCCTTCCAAATGATGGTTTACAAAGTGGCGAGGTAGAGTTTCTGACGTTTCCTTTTTTTTTTTCTTTTGATTTTCAGAGGGACTGACCGTCTTCTCCCAGAAACTGGTCATGCTGGTCAAGTCACAATGAGTCAGTCCTCTGACCACAACAAACTAAGAACCCCACCCCCACCCCCACCCCCACCACCCACGCCTGTCAAGTCCAGAACAACGAGATGATCTACTGTCTATGTCAGGAATCTTCATGTGATATTTACTGAACTCTTGTTTACGCTCCTGTGAAGATAGCAGACGTTTCAGCGTCGCATTCTTTGACTGCCGTGTTCGAGTTGATCGGTGCCTCAGAGTGGATGTGATCAATTTGCATTGAATACACACGCCTGGTGTGACTGGCAGTGTTGCTGTTCTGGCCCTGTGTACGCGTGTCTCTTCTTCGGGGAGACGACTCGTGGACGAAGCACAAGGATGAAGTGAATAAGTTCCCTTGCATTTGACAATTTGTGACAATTTTGTGTATATAAATGTATACGTGCATGAGTGTGTGTGTGTGTGTGTGTGTGTGTGTGTGTGTGTGTGTGTGTGTGTGTGTGTGTGGTGTACGTGGTGCGTGCGTGCGTGCGCGTGCGTGCGTGCGTGCGTGCGTGCGTGCGTGCGTGCGTGTGTGTGTGTGTGTGTGTGTGTGTGTGTGACGTGCTGTTTACAAGAAGAAATGTTATGTCACCTTTTTGACAGACACACGCGAAGACAATAATATTTGTGTACATATTTCAAAATGGCTCTAACTATGTGCATTCCAAAAATTGCCGTTTGTTGGCTCGAAGAATGAATGAATGAGACAGACAGACAGACAGACAGACAGACGCAGAGACAGGAGGAATGACAATTCTCACCTCTCTCATCAAAATATGCAGTGTACTTATGTGAAAATATTATACTGTGATATAATATAAACAGAGACTGAAAGAGTGTCGTGCTATTCATTTACCCAAAACACTACGAGAAATTGAGAGAGAGAGAGAGAGAGAGAGAGAGAGAGAGAGAGGAGAGAGAGAGAGAGAGGAGAGAGAGAGAGAGAGAGAGAGAGAGAGCTCTAAAGCTGTTTTTTTTTAAACTTTTTAATTTTCGTTTTGTATTTACAAAGAATTACAGACAAACGTTTCTTTTAAAAAAAATTAATTTTAGAGAAAGTACAAATACAATTCCTTTTCATAAACAAGTGATACCAACTGCTTTTCAAGTACTTAATCAACCAAAACACACACACACACACACACACACACACACACACACACACACACACACACACAAACACACACGCACACACACAAACACACACACACGCGCGCGCGCGCGCGTTTTTGATGCTACCTAAGTTAAAATAAATGCATCCTGTCAAACATGAGAAAAACAATTACAAAAATTATTTGTACGCCTCTGTCAATTCTGTAAATCTATTCACCAAAAGGCCATTGGCCCATACATGAAGGGGGTTGCTAAACTACTTAGTATTTTAGTGAGAAAAATAAGGAAAAGCACAAAAACAAAATGTTATTGCATAACCACAACCACCACAAGAAAAATCAGTTACAAAAAATATTACTTAATAAACGAAGATATCTCTTATGAGAGAGAGAGAGAGAGAGAGAGAGAGAGAGAGGAGAGAGAGAGAGAGGAGAGAGAGAGAGAGAGCTTTAAAGATCTAAGACATGTGACCTATTTCATAAAACTTTATGCAAACTTAAGTATCGATGAATGTGGGGAAAGAGAGGAGAGAGAGAGAGAGAGAGAGAGAGAGAGAGAGAGAGAGAGAGAGAGAGAGAGAGAGAGAGAGAGAGAGAGAGAGAGCATACTTATTTGCTGTTCCACGTGTTGATATGTTTTAGAGGTGCTTTCAGCTGTATAGTCTATTTAGTCAGTGCCAACTTCGGAGTGAATGAATGCAAAGGAACTCTTGTGTTATCAATGTTATTTTGTTGTTGTGCTGTTGTTGTTGTTGTTGCTATTATTGTATTTGTTTTAAATTTGATGACATTGACGATATTAACTGCATGAACTTGTGTGTGTGTGTTTTTGTGTGTGTGTGTGTGTGTGTGTGTGTGTGTGTGTGTGTGTGTGTGTGGTGCGTGCGTGCGTGCGTGCGTGCGTGCGTGCGTGCGTGCGTGCGTGCGTGTGTGTGTGTGTGCCTGTGTGTGCGTGCGTGTGTGCGTGCGTGCGTGCGTGCGTGCGTGCGTGCGTGCGTGCGTGTGTGTGTGTGTGTGTGTGTGTGTGTGTGTGTGTGTGTGTGTGTGAGAGAGAGAGAGTTTTCCGAGATCTGGGTTCCCCATATTCCAGATCAATGGGTTTTGTCTTCATCAGAATACTGATAGTCTATTCTTGAGTCTTTTTATTTTTTATTTCAGAGTGTATATTTTGATTACACTGATCGATGAGTCAATGTTGCCAAATATATGATTGTATTCTCTTATAAAATATGTATTGATTTTATGTATGGTTGACAAAAATATGTTCAACTTGTTTTGCTGTTGTGGAACTGATGAAATACAGACCTGACAATTTATGTCGACTGTTTATTAAATATGTTGCTGAAATAAAATCTGACACACACAAGTATTTGATTTCTACATTATTTATCTGCCTTGTTTGCTAGCCAGAGTGAAAAAGCGAACTGTCAAAGGATAACAGCAGTCTCTCTGCCTGCCTACCTGTCTGTCTGTCTGTCTGCCTGCCTCTCTGTCTGTCTGCCTGCCTCACTGTCTGTCTGCCTGCCTCTCTGTCTGTCTGTTTCTCTCTCTCACGTACACACACGCACACACACACGCACACACACACACACACACACACACACACACACACACACACACACACACACACACACCACAGAGCTCTTCTTTGGTATAATGTTTTAAATGTTCACTTTTGCAATGTAGGATATATATTATAATGTATATTGTGTCAGCATACTTGGACACTTTATGGATAATATTTCTTTTTTTTTTTTAAAGCAGTAGACTGTGGTGTTCTTGAGCTACATCATCCGGAATAACATGCCCTCCCAAAGGTAACCATCATTACACAGACGCCAACAATGCTTTCTATAAAAGATTATCAATGCTTTTGATTTAACACTTAGTGCAATATCAAATGTTGCTTACAGATTACTTGTCACCATAAGATGGATTTGAAAAAAAAATGTAGTTGATAATTTTTGCTTATATGACAGACAACAATAGTTGGGGTCTGAGCGTTCGACGACGAAGAAGAAGAATTTAATGAACCTATACGCCAGTTACCTCGTGACACTAACTTCCATCACACAGCTCATACTCTGCATTACACGTCACACTCTTTAACAGTGCCTTAAACAGGCTACTGCATGCATTGGTCATCTCCACATACCTGTATGCATGCGAATCATGGGCATTGAATGCAGATCTACAAAGAAGGATCCAAGCTTTGGAGATGAGATGCCTCAGAAGACTCCTTGGCATTTCATACACGGACCACATTACCGACGAAGAAGTCCGACAAACCATCGCCCAACAAGTAAAACAGTGCGAAAACCTGCTGACCACAGTCAAGAAAAGGAAGCTCAGATGATATGGACATGCGACAAGATCAGATGGGCTCTCCAAGACCATGCTGCAAGGAACAGTGCAGGGGAAGAGAAGGCGAGGCAGGCCGAAGAAGAAATGGGCAGACAGCATCACTGAATGGACAAGGAAGAGCTTCTCCACAACCCAGGCACTTGCCCACAACCGCCGCAAATGGAGCCAACTGGTGCAACGTTCGTCACTGCAGTGCCCATACGACCCCGGAGGGGGTTTTGGGAGCAGACGAGATGAGAAACAGGCTTTATTCAAACTGATGACACACAATGCTTCTTTCTCCTTCACCTATCCCGTAGTCCTGTGGACCGTGGGGCACCATTGAAGATTTTGCAACCAGCTTCCTCCACACACAATCATCTCACTAAAAAAAAAAATTAAGAGAAAATGAAGACGAAAATTCTGTGTTGTAACAGTGGTACTTGAGACACCAAGCTGACAACCGAAAAGCAACATATTAAAATGTCACCCACAATGCAGTGAAAGAAGTATCTGTGGTTTTCGTTTGTTTGTTTGGGTTTGTTTTGGGTTTTTTGTTGGGTTGGGGGTTTTTTTAGGGAGGGGGGTTGTTTTTATTTTATTTTTGTATGTTTGTTGCTGGGTTTTGGTTGGGTTTGTTGGTTGTTGATTGTTTGTTTGTTTGTTTGTGTTTTTTTTTGGGGGGGCAGGCACTCCCTCGTGTTACTGGAAGACACCAGAACAACATTCTTCTGGACAGCCATCTGGGGGAGGGGGGGGGAGGAGGGACGATCTAGCAATCTTTGTTGTTAGGGGAAAAAACAAAGACATTGTTCTTTGAAGGTTATTAACTTCAACCACTTCTCTGATGAAGCATCTAATACCAAATAAACAAACAAACAAACAAACAGTTTCATTAGAACATACTCAACGAAACATTCCCTTTTTGTTGTTCATACGGCCTCTTTCATTTAATTTTAACAAAAATGGTTATTTGTATGATTTTGTCATAATTATTATGACCTATTAATTTTAATTTGAACGTTTTAGTGGTTAAAATTCGTTGTATGGTCTATTTCATTTAATTTTAATATTTTGTCCGAAATAAAAACCCGCTTTAAAATAAAATAATTCATTAAAAAAATAAAAATATAGAAAAAAAACAACAACAAAAACATTCCCAAGCGGGGAATCGAACCCCGGCCGTCGCGGTGAGAGCGCGAAATCCTAACCACTAGACCACTTGGGAGATAACCATCAGCGCTTTATTTTAGTATATAATCTTTGTGTAATTAATAAACGATTTCTTGCTCTTCATCTATTTCGCTTTCCTGCAAGTTTGGTATTAAATGTATTCGGTGTAATGTTTTAAATGCCTGTTTTAAATAGTTTTTATTCAGAAATGAGTAAAAGCATTGAAAACAAACAGCATTTTGGAATCAGAGCAACAAGCTTGTAGCTATGGTGTGCTCAATTAAACAATGAAAATTAACGTGAACATAACGACTGCTGAGCTGCAAATGTAAACCAACAACAACAAACATTTTCATCAATTGCAATCTTTGCTAATGTAAGAAAAAATGAAAACAGCACATAGAAACATATTAATTTGCAGAGTAAATACACATAAAAAAACAAACAAACAATAGTTTGAATAGGAAAACCAGAGAGAGAGAGACAATGACAATGACAAATTCTTTTATTTCGAGGATAATGAATAAGCACTCATGTGCTTTCTTGCATCCAGTCCCCGCCCGTAGGGATACATCTTAATAATAACCCAATACTTATACTCTCACGAAGTAGAAACAAAGGGAAATAACCCTTCCCCCCCAAAAAAAAAACCCAACAACACAACAACAAAACAACAACCAACAAAAACAACAAACAAATCAAAGAAAACCCTAAAAAACACCCCCCCCCCCCAAAAAAAAAAAAAAACCCACCCAAAACAAACAAAAGAAAAAGAAAAAAACAAACCAACAAAAAGAAGAAAAAAAGAAAGAAAAGAGAGAAACAAATAACAACAACAAGAATAACAACAAAACCAAGAAAAATAACAAAAACCAGTGAGAGAGAGAGAGAGAGAGAGAGAGAGAGAGAGAGAGCAACTTAGGGAAATAACACCCACAAGGCCAAAAATACTCTTAGTTAATATAATACCAAGGGTATAACTTACATAAGCAGGACAATTATTAAATAAATCGTGTACTATGTCAGTAATCATTGCAAAACATTTATATTAATCATTACAAAATACTTCTTGCTTTCTTTTCAACAATCACACATCATCAGTGGAGAGCAAAAAGAGTTAATTAAGTACCTCCAGCCTGAATGAAGACAACCTCAAAATTTAATACCATCCGACAAGAAATTTTACAAAAATTTGTTTGAATCAGATATAAACTGGTGGACAATTTCAACAATAGAAATGTTTGTTTTCATACTGAATTCAGGGCTGCCTGTTAAAAGAATTTTAAATGTCTCATTTTAAAGCTGCTAGAACTATTTTTCTTAAGATTCCCCATTCCTTCTTTAAGAGTTATGTCCCTTACAAAAATGGTTGTCCCTTGTAGCCGGGTAGAGAGAATAATATAACAAGTGACTTCTAAGCGGTGACTAAGTGTGTTTACGTTCCGGAATATAACTGTTTAAATAGTGCAAAGGAAGCTGTTCAAGGAAATTCATAATGTCAGACCCATGGAACGACATCCTAACGGTCAAAGACCGAAAAAACTCCTTGCGTGCAAAGATGATGCAGCGCAAGAAAGAACGGGAGGGTTTGGTTGCGGAGCTCAAAGGAGAAACAAGCTCAGGAAACACTGCTACAGCCAGTTCAGCCACTGCAGCAACAAGCGCTTCAGGTAACAAGTCGACTGCACCTTACGTAGATATCCACCATTCCTTCAGGTCTTGTTTTGTTAAGCAAGCCTAGAACTTACAAACTAGACAGGAAACAGTAGTTACTAAGTTAGGCCTATAATTTAGATCTCAGAGAGCTGTGCCAGCGAGTGCAAAAATTGGTTCAAAATTCTTTTCAAGAGCAGTCATTGCCTGGGAACCATCTTAACAACGCTTTCAGGGAACAAAACTTGACAAACAGTTCTGGCTGATTCCGGAGATAGCTCTAAGAGCATGAACATCTGATTTAACAGTGATTGGCACTTACCTCACCTGGTGAGGTCTCACCTCACCTATCAGCATCAATGTACATTTCTTCTTCAGTGATTGTTCAACTTAATGATTCAGATTAAGAAACTGGATGGCCAGCAATAAGAGAGCTTTTTTTCCCAAATTATTATTATATTCTGTTGTGACTGATGGCGATACATTTTGGGCATTTGCTTAGAACTTTACTAGTTAAGTATTTTTGTTTATATCATATGTTTTTTTGTTGCTGGGGGGAGGGGGGTACCTTTGAGAAGGGGTGTGTGGGTGTGTCAGTATGTGTGGGAGAGAGACAGACAGACAGAGAGAAAGAGAGACTCGTAGAGAGTTTTCCACTTTGTGTGCAAGTGCGCACGTGTGACACATGGTGATGATGCGTTAGCTTGATTAACTCATTAAGTATCTGTAAGATCAAGAGTATGCATACATGTAACATTTTAAAATTCAAAATTTGTTTTTAATGTGTGAAACTGGAAGGTAAAGAAGCCAATTATTGATGTGTGTTTTGGTGGGGGGGGGGGGTTATTTTTCATTTGCAGACTCCCAGTCAGGTTTGTCTACTCAGTTGAACATCAACACAAAAACAGGGGACGGCAGCCAGCTCAGTGGATCAGGGAGTGTTTCATCTGCCTCCTCTTCTTCAGTGGAGGTTAAGGTGGATCCTGAGATTGAGAAAAAGGTCTGTACTACTACTAGAACTTTATCAATCATATCATAGAGTGATCAGAATTGATTTAGTGTAATTCCCTATATTTTTGGTGGCAGTGTGTTGTTATCACAATAGAAAGGTGAGCTCTGTGGTAACAAGTCAGAATTCTGGGTGCAATTATTGGCTGTTATAAAGAATTTGAGAGTGTTACTGTTAGGTATTCTGTAGCTTTAGAGATGTTTTCATACAGAGAACATTGGCAACAACAGTATGACTATAGTTTGGTGTTGAGTTGAGGAGAAGCAGGGTTTTCATGTTAATAACTTTTTGAGGTATTGGTAACATGTGTGTTTCTGATGTGTGTCTGTTTGCTTGGGGATGGGGTGGGAGGGAGGGGTCTGCAATCTAAATCAGTTTTACAAGTGACCTTTGTCATGTACAACAAAATTTATTTCCTTTTTTTAACTTTCTTTGGTGGTTTTGGGGGAAAAGGGGGTTTATAATGTAAACTGTATAACTTGTACAGTAGTAATTATAATATAAGACTTGAGCTTTAACAAATGTAAAAGCAAAACTTTACGTAGTTTGTAGTTTTAGTACACAGGCACTCTCTCACACATGCATATGCGCACACATACTCACTGCATAAACAAACTTTCTCATGAAAGAAAACTTATGCAGAAGTTGAGTCTGATATAAATTTCATGCAAAGGATCATTATGACTATGAAATAGCAGAGATTTGACTAGAATAATGCAAACATTTTTGTACGGCAAAGGCCATTTGAATAAAAGCAGTGGGTGATACAAAACTAAAATTATACAAACATGTCATTTATTAAATTGTCATTTATGACTCTCTGACTAGGAGGCTTGACTTGCACAGTCCTTATGTGCTGCAGCCCTGGGGGCTGGTTGGAGAACATCTCCAACGCTGACTGTCCTTATGCCCACTTGGCCGAGAGAGTGGGGATGTACTGTGGGCAAGGCATCTCCACTATAATCAAATTTCTGCCCAGTTTCCAAAACAGCAGCTGCCTCCTCTGCTGTTTTGGAGGTCTTCGTCTGACATGACGGACAAACATACATACATACATTTTTAAATATGATATCTAACATGTAAGTGTATTGAAGTTTACACAGCAGTAACAAACAGTCACTAATTCTGGTTTTTTGTTTGTCTGTTTTGTTTCATTTTTTCCTTTTCTTTTTATTTTGAGGATTATGGAATAAGCATTCATGTGCTTTTTTTCATCCAGTCCCAGTGTGTATGCAATTTAGTAAATTTTATCATCCGTTCCAAGCAGCACACAATGGCCAATGCTTCCAGGAAATGGAACAGTGTGTGCACAAGATGTTGTTTAGCTGTGGTAGCTGGTGAGAATGACCTCGAGAAAGCGGTTTTGTGATATCGTGTCCTCTGTCGTGACCTGTGCAGCTGTTGCTGGTGCTGTGTGACATCAGTCTGGACATCCCATCAGAAGCCAGTGTCATCGCTGAACACACAAGCCGCACGCTGGGCCGGGAGGTGGAACTCTCTTCAGTAGAGACGCTGCTGAGAAAATTTGCCTCTGACTCGCTGATCAGGTGTGTAGAACATTAGATAGGAGTGTGTGTGTGTGTAGGGTGGGGTGAGGGGTGCGTGCATGTGTGTGTGTGTGAAACTGACTGATTCAGTCTAGCTCTATGATTAAGCAATATTTGTATGATCACTCTCTCTCCAAGGCAAGGCTGAGTGCAGAAGATAAAGAGGCTGACCACCTACCAATATATTTTTTTTTTTATTGTATTCATGTCGAGGATATTGGAATAAGCACTTATGTGCTTTTTTTTTACATCCAGTCCCTGTGTGTATGCAGTTTTGTTAATTTTTGTCATCAGTTCCCACCAGCACACAGTGGCCTACTCTTCAGAAAAGTGGAACAGGTTTTTAATGTGTGCGCAATGTCATGGAGTTCAGAAGGGCTACAGGAGGTCATAGAACTCGGCAGAGATAGAGATAGATGGTGAACTTTGGTGGCGTTATGTGGAGCTCCTACCGACCAATGACAGCAGCAATGGAAACAGTTGACAGAAATTAATCAAGAAAGGATCTAGTAGGTATGTCCTGCTTATGATAGATCAGAGCAGGCACAACTGAATACCACCAAAATAACTCAGCTGTACAACGTAGCTAGCCTCTTCTCAACTCCGGTGGCGCAGAATTGACATTTTCCAGCCAACTGCTTGCACTGTGGATGCTGCAGAAGAATTTAAGTAGGACAGTAGTGAAATTGGGATGGGCATCACAGGATTTGTGTCACAGCTGCATTCCTTCTCTCCTGTGTGCCTTTAGCAAAGAAAACCAGACTGGGGAGCACATCCTTCAGAGGTCCTTGCTATTCAGCAACCTGAGGAAGATCTATGTGGCCAATTGAAGTAACCGTGCAAACTGAGCTGCATGGCCCACGAGAGGAGCTGGAAAGGACATGCCTTTGTTTCTCCCAAATGCACCTGATGGTGTAAAAAGTGAAATAGAGGAGAAGAAGCTGTGGATTGGGAATTTTAGGAAATGAGATATTGTGGCAAGTATGAAAGAATCAAGTGGTTGGTTTGTTAATGTATTGATTTGTGGTGTGCAGTGTCATTTCCAAAGAGGTGGATGGTA
>CM054149.1:15027496-15137496 GCA_028751875.1 Rapana venosa
CCGGCACACGATGGCCTACTCTTCCGAAAAGCGGAACAGGATTTAACGTGTGTGCAAGATGTTCTGCATGCGTTCGAACATGACGTCTCGGTTTATAGTCTCATCCGAAGGACTTTGACATTCAGTTCGATTTTTTGGTCAAACTGGGAAGAAAGGGCGAGGCTGGGAATCGAAACCCAGAACCTCACGGTTAACTTGTTGGCAGGCGAACGTCTTAACCATCCTTCCACCTTCCTTCCGAGTGTGTGTTTGTGTGTGTGTTATTCCTTTTTTCTTTTTTTATTCTCTTATTTCAAGTGAGGGGGGGGAGGGTGTATTTTGGTTGCTCAGCTAGATCTTCAAGCTTCACCGATCGGTACAATATTAGCATATGTGATCCCCCACCCCACCCCATCACCAGCCCCACCACCAGCCCCACCCCACCACCATTTAGATAGCCACAAATCTGCACCCTCTTAATCTTATCTCTGTAACTGTCTTCACCTGTACACTCCATCCCGTTCCCTTCGTTCAGCTGTAGATACGTTGTGCTTTCGAACACCCAGATTTAAACAAACCACTGTTGGCCGTCGCTCTTTTTCTGTTTCCGGTCCCTCCACATGGAACGACCTCCCTCTTCCACTTCGCCAAAAGCCTTCAGTTTGATTCTTTCAAATCTAGCCTCAAAACGCACTTATACTCTACTTGAGATCTTCCCCTGTTATCTGTTCCTACTTTTCAATAGCTACCTTCACCTCCACCACCCCCACCTAAGTGTGTTGTGTGTATAAATTTGATATTGGTTTATCTTGATATTTGTGGATGGTTGCATGCGTGGGAATGATTTGAATGCAAGGGCTTTGATTTGTTTACTTTACAAGATTCAGCGCTATATAAATTCCATACATTATTATGATTATTATTATCATTATTCCGACTTTGGGGAGGAATGATTGTGAAGAGAGGGATGTTAGTGAATAGTTGCGGCATAGTGACACGCTGTGGTGGTGGTGGTTTGCAGAGCCTGCTGTCCATGCAGTCCACCAAGGAGAGGGAGGAGAAGAAGGCCCATGAGGAGATCCTGCAGCTGCTGAGTAAACCCACTGCCAAGGTCAGTGACTGCCTGTACCGGGAGTGTGCGTCGAGCGTGGTTACCACTTGGATGGGTGACCGTTTTCGCACCTTGGCTTCAGTACAGTTCGTCACCCAGCTGTAAATGGGTACCTGCCCTCTTTAGGGTTAGGGAAGGTAAAGCAGCGAGGGAGAGGAGATGGGCGCCGCCCTCAATACACTGGTCACTTGAGAAGTGAGGTCTCTGATGCCTCGCTCCCCTACGACCTTATAGGTTATGGGATACCGTTACCTTTTTTACCAGGACTGGTGATGATGATGTTGTTGTGTTTGATGATCGTGACGCTTCATACTGAACTTGTTTCAAGGGGTTTTGGGGTTGGTTTTGTGTGTGTGTGTGTGTGTGTGTGTGTGTGCTAAAATATTTGGTAGCATACGAATCCATCTGGTTGAAAGATAAAATACGCCTTTTTAAGAAAGGTGGGTTTTTTAAGTCATGTTACTTTGAGAAGTCATCAACTTCAGGAGTGAGTCGGAGACATTTGCTGAAGTTTATGCCTGAAGTTGTCATGTTATCAGTGATGTGGTAAAAAAAAAAAAAATAGATGTATAATAAGTAGAAATGAAAAAATGATGGAAGTTTTGTTTGTTAAGGGCCTTGATCAAGAAATGGAAATGTATTGAATTCTTTTTTATTTTACTTTTAATCACTGCAAAGGATCTAGCATAAAATGAGCTGCATGGATCGATTTGAAAGACAGTAGTTTGCAGTAATTAGGTTGGTTTTTTTTAAATAAATGTGTGCTATTGTTGCTAATGGATTGCCACTGCTATTTTTGTTTCTGTAGGAAAAGTATCTGGTGGAAAAGTTCAAAACACCAGGAGGTGAGTTGACTGTTACTGTACATAATTCTTCATTTTTTTAAAGAACATTTCTTCTTCTTCTTCTCTGTTTAACTCTCAGACAGTAACTATTGTTGTCTGTCGTATGAGCAAAAATGTGTTGTGCTGCCATTAAGCACCTGACAAATCAGGCCCAGCACATCTGACTGGTATGGGAGATAATTGTTATATTTGAAGTTGTTCTGGTAAAAAAAGGCAGGGGGGTGGACCAAAAAGGCAGAAAACAGACAAAAAGGAGGCAACAGGAAGAAAAGGAACAAGGTAGAAACAAAGAGAGGGATAGAAAAGAGGGAATTCCTTGTACAGAATTTTCAAAAGGTGGGGATGCTAGTTATACTGACAGGCCCCTGGCATACCCATAGGGGAGAGAAAATGTATTGAAAGACTTCTCCATGTAAAATGGTGTAGACAGGAATATTTTTTTCTAACAGTTATGTACAACTTGTTTACATATGCAAGGTTGTCAGTGTGACTGTGCATGTGTGTGTGTGTGTGTGTATGTCTATATTTATATACATATAGAATTAACAAAGGAACAAAAAGCTGATGTGTATCATGGTTTCCAGGAGCCCAGTTGAAGGAGTTTTGCCAGTACGGAGTGAAGGAGGAGTGTCGCAAGTTTTCACAGGGCGTGCCCTGCACCAAGCTTCACTTTCGGAAAATTATACAGAAGCACACTGATGGCAAGTTTTCTTCTATCCTGTCGTATTTTTTCTTTTTTGTTTTTTTGTTTTTGTGTGATAATCAGCTACAGCTGTGAGGTTTACCAGTGGTGAGAATTTTGTGTATGCGACCATTTTTGCCCATCACTAAGGTAGCCACATTCTGACTTCAGGGATATCCTATCTATAAAAACAGGTTCTTTTGTTTCGAGGGTGGGTCGCCTATGAGTTCTTAAATCTTAGGTTTTCTTTTTGTCTAGTTGAACAATGGGTTGGGTTGAGTTTGGTCATCTTTTTTCTGTCGGACTTTAAATATTCTATGAACTAGATCAACAGATTTTTAAAAGTACGAAAAGTTCACTTAGAACTGACCTGTTTTGCACAGCATTTTTAGAGTAAGGAAAAGTGTACAGGAAAAGATAGGTATTTTGGGGGGCAGTGAGTTTGAGGCTTACCACGGCATCGTCTTTCGTGTCTCCTCCACGACCGCCAAGGTCATGGGCTGATGATGATGATGATGATGAGTTTTAGGTGTATTGGAGTTGAAGGTTTGTTGAATGAAGAAAACCATGAATAATAACCTTTTGGGGATAATGGCAGGCTTGTATTACTTTTCATAGCAAATCCAGCAACACTCAGTCAAGAGTGCTAAATTTAGGGCGCCCCTTCCTTTTACCTAGTCCCAAGAGTGGTCAGTTCCTGCTGTAATCAGCACCAGCTGGGCTGGGATGGAATGGAATGAATAGCAGCTGAGAGCAGGTGAAAGAGGGGAAAACTTGACAGATGTGTTTTATGTGTTGAGTTTGCTTGGTCATTTACTGGTTTGCTGTAACCATGATGACGTTTGGCTGAAATGTTTCATGCAGAATCTCTCGGAGACTGTTCGTTCCTCAACACCTGTTTCCACATGGACACCTGCAAAGTAAGTTGAAAAAATCCTGATATTTTGTTGTTGTTTGTTTGTCTGTAGCTAGTATTTTGTACTGAGAGCATGTTCATTCACATCCCATAGATTCTATCATTGTTCCCTGTCTGTTCCTGTCTGCTGTTCACTCATTTCTTCTCCTGTATTGTGGGGGGGGTTTGCCTTTCTTCTTTCCCTGTTTTTTCTGTTGGCATATATTTCAAACTAGATTGTTCATTGTTCATTATGTTTAATCACTCCCTACCCCACCCCCTTCATCAGAATTGATTCTGTGTTCTGAAGTGTTTGAATGAATGCAAAAACAAAACTTCAAAATTTTTGGTATACAAAATGCATTGTCTTGTTTGATATGTATCATAGATGCAACTTTGGTCAGTTTAGGAGCAGATAATTTCACTTTGTCTTCTTTTTTTTTTCTAGGTAGGTTGGGGTTTTTTTTCAATTTTAAGTAATTTGCAAATCATGAGGAAAAAATAGTCAGACATTAACTTTGATTTTTTTTTATTGGAATGTTTTTGTGTCTTGGAATTACAGTGGTTTTGATTTCAGTTTGTTCATTATGAAGTTGGTTTGGTTTGTTTTGTTGTTTTTTACTTGAATGTTTTTTTGGTGTCTTGGAATTAAGGTTTTGATTTCAGTTTGTTCATTATGAAGTTGGTTTTGCTTTGTTTTGTTTTTTTACTTGAATGTTTTTATGGTGTCTTGGAATTAGAGAGGTTTTGGTTTCAGTTTGTTCACTATGAAGTGGAGACGGTGGCCTCCAACAATGAAATGGCCTTGCTGAAGAAAGAGGCCACGCTGGCAAAGCAGGCCTCTGACGCTTCACACGGGGACATGGTCAGGATGTTTCCACCCCAGGTATGGATGACACAGGCATGCCCACAGAAGAAACACACTGGAATTTTTTCTTTGTTGAACGCTCAGACAGCAACTATTGTTGTCTGTTAAAAAAAAAAAAAAAAAAGTATGTTCTTTCGAGCCAGAAGGCCCATAGAGCCGGAGCTTATCCCGGTTTCTGTAGCGTTAAGCGAAAAATGGTTCACCACCCCTGTGACAGGACGCTAGCGTAGCAATACTTCCCAGCAGACGGTACCATAGAACCAGGGGAGGAGGAAAATGAGAAATTTTTCCAAGGATCACAAACTAGCGGGGTGTTGATCGGAACCCGCGACCTCGGGAGCACGAATTGCGCCTAATACTACAGAGTGTAATTCCCTATTTTGTTGATTATTATGACTAAATGCTCACTGCTGCCGTTAAGCTCTGACAAGTCAGGCCCAGCGCATCCGATTCGGACAGAAGAATGTTACTTTTAATGTTGCTTTCTGAAAAAAGGCAGGGATGACCAAGAAGGCAGAAATACAAAAAGGAGTGACCAGGGAAAAAGAACAAGGAGAAACAATAGAGGTGATAGAAAAGAGGAAATTTCTAGCACAGAATTTCCAGAATGTGGGGATGCTATTTATACTGATAGGCCCCCGGCATCCCCTCGGGGGAAACACACTGGAATGACTAAGAGGTAGTTGTAATAATCATGTTTAAATCTGTATAAATGATTATATATATGCACTCAAACTGTTTTCATGTCACCTTTAATCATTCTTGAGTTGACAACCATGATATCGCCTCTGTGGTTGGCTTGGATCTGTCGTTGTTGTTGTTGTGGCGCGTTCCCCAGTTTAACACCCTGGGGGTCACCCAGAATGTGCACTCTGACTCACTCATCCCACCTGAGAGTCACTGTGAGATTGAAATTGCACACTGAATGAGAAGTTTGCATGTATGACTGTTTTTAAGTACTCGCCACATAGGCAACCATACTCCAACTTCAGAGGATTTTTATTTTCTCCTTTAAAGGAGAGTGCAGGTTGTTATGTTATGGCTGGAGGCAATCTGAACACATTTTACAACATAACAACATTGTAGTGCAGGCCTTGGCGATTAGCTGACATCAATAACGGACACAGCTTTTGGCCTGGGCCAGAGGGCTTGGATCTAAACAATGTGATTAGATTAGAACTAAGTCTGCTGTGTGCGAACGCATGCAGAACATCTTGCGCACACGTTAAATCCTGTTTTGTTTTTCGAAAGAGTAGGCCATTGTGTGCCGGTGGGAACAGATGACAAAATTTACAAAACCGCATACACACGGGGACTGGATGTAAAATAAAAAAAAAGCACATGAGTGCTTATTCCATTATCCTTGGATTTAAAAAAAAAAAAAAAAGTCAGCTGAACGCTTTGATTTTGTTGCTTTACAAGATTCAGCGCTATATAAATTCCATACATTATTATTATTATTATTAGATTAGAACTAAGTCTGCTGTGTGCTAGTACTACTGCAGTATATATATATAACACTTAGGCCTCTGCGTTTTTCAGTATGTTCAGTGCGACCTGCGCTCCTTCGACATGTCGGTGCTGGGGAAGTGCGCGGTGGTGATGGCCGACCCTCCGTGGGACATCCACATGGAGCTGCCCTATGGCACCATGGGGGACGACGAGATGAGACGACTGGACATTCCCAGTCTGCAGGACGAGGGCTTCATCTTCCTCTGGGTCACTGGCAGGTGAGACAAGTGTTGGGCCTTTGGATAACTGGTGTTTGACGCTTTTAGGTCTGTCTTGTGTGTCTAGAGAGCGATGGGCTTCATCAGGTTACACTCACATGCATGCTTGCATGCATGCACACACATGCATGCATGCTCGCACAGCACGACAACACTTGCGCGCACACAACACACACATCACACAGGCCCCTCTCTCTTCACCACAACACACCACACACACACACACACATATGACAAAATTTACAAAACTGCACACACACTAAGACTGGATGTAAAAAAGCACATCAGTGCTTATTCCACTATCCTCGAAATGAATAAAAAATAAACGCACAAATGACAATGTATCTTTTTATCACTGAAGTAGGTTTACATAAGAAAGTTAGTGATCATAGACTAGTTTTTGGTTACAGTGACGTTGTGAATTTTGGAGAGTCTAGCCAAGGAACAACAACTACAACAACAAAAAGTTCGCTACCTGTCCTTTGGATGAGACTATAAACTGAGGTCCAGTGTGCAAACGTACATACAACACCTTGCACACATGTTAAAACCTGTTCTGCTTTTTGGAAGAGTATGCCATTGTGTGCTGGTGGGAATGGATGACAAAAGTTTACAAAACCGCATGTACACAGATACTGGATGTAAAATATAAAAAAATTTAATTTTCAAGTACATGAGCGCTTATTCCATCTTCCTCAACATAAGAGAGTAAGTAAATGAATAAAACTATGATAAACTTTAAAAGAGTTATATAACAGTGGTCCTGTTGGTGTTTGTTTCAGAGCCATGGAGTTGGGACGAGAATGTTTGGAACTGTGGGGGTAAGAGACACAGAGGCAAAGAAAAAAAATTCAGAGTATATGATATGGTTATACAGGTGTGTGTGTGTGTGTGCGTAGATGTGTCTGTCTGTCTGTTTAAACACTTGACAGGTTATTTTGCAAGTGGTATACCACTCCACACACAAATCCAACATCTCTCAGTCAAGAGTGCTGAATTTAGTGCCCTTTCCTTTTACCTAGTCCAAGTGTGGGGTCAGTTGATGATCTGAAGTCTGTAGCTAGTACCAATAGACTGCGCTGGTTTGGGCACGTTCAACGGAAAGCAGACCACCACATCATAAAAAACAATGAACTTCATAGTGGATGGAAAGAGACCAAAGGGAAGACCTAGCAAGACCTGGGCTGCCTGTATTGCCGATGATCTTAGAGAAAGGGGCATAAATAAGGAGGAAGCTCAAAACAGAGAGAGATGGAGAAGGCTCATCAATGTCAAACCTCCCCTGGGAGAAACATGACAAAAAAAGAAGAAGAAGAAGAAGTATGGTCAGTTGCTGCTATAAATAGCGCCACTGGGCTGGGATGGGATGGAACGGATAGCAGCTGAGAGTAGTGGAAAATAGGGGAAACTGTTAGCTGTGACTCCCATGTTACATACAGACAGAAATGTTAAAAGATAATGTATAGAATGAATTCACTGGACACCCAACACTTGGGGGACGGGATAGCCTGGTGGTTAGAGTGATGCATTCATGATCTGCTGACCCAGGTTCGAATCTCGTTCAAGAGAATTTTTCCTCTGGAGTCAACATCAGTGCCGACTCCGCTCTCCCCAAAAGTCCTTGGATGAGACTATAAATGAGGTCCCATGTGCAAACGCACGCAGAACACCTTGCGCACATGTTAAAACCCGTTCCACTTTTTGCAAGAGTATGCCATTGTGTGCCAGTGGGAACGGATGACAAACTTGACAAAACCCCATATGCACAGGGACTGGATGTAAAAAAGCATGTGAGTGCATATTCCATTATCCTCGAAATAAAAGATTAAATAAAATAAAATAAATAAATAGATAAACACTTTTCACAACGATACAAGCTAATCGTAACCTTTTTACTTTTAACAAGAGAATCCGTTTTCAGACGTGTTTTAAAACGGCTGTGTATTTGTCCTGTCCGTTTTTTCAGGTACAAACGGTGTGATGAAATCATCTGGGTGAAGACCAATCAGCTTCAGAGAATCATCCGCACTGGACGCACTGGCCATTGGCTGAACCACGGCAAAGAGCACTGTCTGGTCAGTTGGTTTTGGGTTTTTTGGGTTTTTTTGTCTGGTCAGTGTCACTTCTGGAAACTTCCCCTCCCTCTCCCCTTTCGAGGGGAGGCTGGGGGATCATTTAGTGATGAATAGCATGCCTTCATCCTTTCTAGAAATTTCTGTGCTAAAAATTTCCTGTTTTCTATTCCTCCCTTTGTTTCTGTCCTTTTTTTTTACCCCTTACCCCTCTCTCTGTCTCTGTCTTCTTTCTCTCTTTCTCTCTCTCTCTCTCTCTCTCTGTCTTTCTTCTTCCCCTACCCCCCCCCCCCCCCCCTCTCTCTCTCTCTCTCTCTCTCTCTCTCTCTCTCTCTCTCTCTCTCTCTCTCTCTCTCCCTCCTTAGGATGTTTAATAGTATGCTCGACACAGGTGTTTACCCCATTGAATGGACCAAGTCTATAATTGTGCCACTCCACAAAAAGGGAAATACTGATGACCCTGGTAATTATAGGGGAATATCTTTGATTAGCTCACTATGCAAAGTTTTTACGTCCATTCTTAACAAAAGATTGTATGAATGGGCAGAAAGCAACAATAAAATAGATGAAAGCCAGGCAGGATTCCGAAGACATTACTCAACAGTGGATCATGTGTTCACCCTACATGCTTGTATACAGAAACAGTTTTTGAATAATGCAAAACTGTATGTGGCTTATATAGATTTTTGCAAAGCATACGATAGTGTTCAACGTCCTGTGTTGTGGTCTGTTTTACTCAGAGCAGGGGTACAGGGTAAGATGCTTAACATTTTAAGAAGCATGTATGATACTGTCAAGATGTGTGTAAGAAATGGTAATGAATATTCAGATTTTTTTAATGTGTCCAAGGACTAAAACAAGGTTGTGTTGCTTCACCAATACTCTTTTCTTTTCTTATCAATGAACTGGCACATGAAATATTGAGTCAAGGGAAGCATGCAATACGCTTGTCACCAACTGAAACAAAGTTGTTCATTATGATGTTTGCTGATGATATTGTCTTAATGTCATACTCTGTTATTAGCTTACAGAACCAACTCAACCTGCTGTTTTCCTCATCAGAGAGGTTAGGCTTGAAAGTAAATCTGGAAAAAAGTAAAGTAATGGTGTTCAGAAAAGGAGGGTTTTTAGCATCAAAAGAGAACTGGTTCTATGGAAATGAAAAATTAGAAGTCGTGAATTCCTACAAGTACTTGGGTATAACCATGTCCACCAAAATGAGCTGGACCATAGCAGTGAGTGAGAGGATAAGCCGAGCAAAGAAAGCAGTCACAGACATTTTGAATTGCCTTTCCAGAATGCGTTGTAACTCTGCCAAAGTTTTCTTTAAAATGTTTGATGCACAAGTCCAACCTATGTTACTTTACGGATCTGAAGTTTGGGGGTACACAAAATATGATTCCTTAGAAAAAGTACACCTGTTTGCATGCAAGAGATTCCTGAAAATCTCATTAAGAGCGCCAAACAACGTAGTGTATGGCGAACTAGGAAGACATCCACTGTACATAAACTCGGCAGCAAGCTGCATCAGATATTGGTTCAAGCTTCTGAAACAGCACGACTCAAAGTATTCTAAATGTGCTTACAACATGCTGTTGGAACTTCATAATCGGGGTCGTACAAATTGGGTGACATATATCCGTAATCTGCTGTGCCTAAATGGTTTCTCATATGTTTGGACCTTTGGCAGTGTAGGCAATTAAAAAACGTTCATTACAGAATTCAAAAAGAGATTAAAAGATGTGTTCTGTCAAGAGTGGTTTTCTTATTTTGAAAGCAAAAGTGACCGTAGTTTATATAGTGAAGATAAGTGCTGTCTGGAGAGAGAAAGGTATATTGACATAATTACTTTCAATACATATAGAGTAGCTTTGGCGCGTTTTCGAATTGGAGTATCAGAAATTAATTTTCATAAATTTAGATACGCGTCTATTGATGAGAAAAGAAACTGTCCATTTTGTAAAAACGTGTTAGAAGATGAAGTGCATGTGATGTTTCTCTGTCCTGTATATAAAGATATCCGTCAGAAACATCTCAGTGTGGCTGAAAACATACCATATAATATCCAGCTGGCAAAGATATTCAGCAGCCGAAATGATGATGTCATCTTTAATTCTAGTAGATTTATATATTATATGTATCAAGAACGCCGGAAACAACTAAACGATTCTCAACATTAATGCTATTAGCTTGTGTCCTGATTCATTGTAAATGGAATTTGATATGTTTGTTTTCTCTATCTAAGATTGATAATCTGTATCTAAAGTGTGTGTGTGTGTGTGTGTGTGTGTGTGTGTGTGTGTGTGCGCGCGCGCGTGTGCGTGTGTGTGTGTGCGTGCATGCGCATGCGCGTGTGTGTATGTGTGCGCGCATGTTTGTATGTGTGCGCGAGAGTACATGTGAGTTTGCGTAGGTGCGCGAAAGCAGATTAATTTGAAATTGTTAATGTAATGTCTTTGAAATGTTGCTTAAACTTTTCTATTCGTGATTTGTACTCATTTGCATCCTTTCGTATTCATTTTATGTCTACCCCTATTGTATGGGGCTGTTGGCCTTAGACAATTAAAATTCGAGTTTCGAGTTTCTCTCTCTCTCTCTCTCTCTCTCTCTCCCCCTCTCTCCCCTACCCCCCTCTCTCGCTCTCTCTCTTTCTCTCTCTATCTCTAATGCTTATTTTTGTGCCTACCCACCTCATTCTCCTACCTTTTTTCAAGCAATTCTGAAACTATTTTCTGAAGAAATATGAAGGGCTCAAACATCAGCCGTATTAATAGGCTAAGCACACAGAAAACTGACCGTTTGCAAAAAGGTTCTTGGGGCCAGTAGTATTTCAAAAGTTATGTGAAGAAGAGTTTTTCTGGCCGAGTCATGGTGTTTAAGCCACTACGTGTATAACAAAGACGGAATGCTCAGAATTTCTTATAAGAATCGTCAAACAGCGCCCGACTCATTTTTGGGAAAACCAAAAGTTGGCTCACTGACCAGATGGCGTGTGTTGCAAGTGACTTAAAAAAGTGCAGTGCAGTGAACTATTCTGTAACGTAGAAATAATGCACACAAGGGTGAAACTCAGCAAATCTTTGTCGAGAAAATGCCTGTGTTGTATTCAAAATGTGGGTTTCTAGTGTCATTTTCGGATGTTTAAAGTACAAAAATTCTTCATCCTCGGGGGGTTAAGCCCCCTGACTACCACCAGGGGCCTTACCCTAGACCCCACTGGAAGCCTGGGCATCCCCAGATCCCCACTACATGTTTCCTACATTTTTGACTTGTATCCAGTCTCACCTCTGATTTGTGTACTCACTGGGTATTTCGGGTATTCATTTTTTTTCTCTCTTTTTTTTTTTCTTTTTTCTAGTTGATAAACAAAGTCATAAACATCAAGGAAACGAGGTTAGATATCGAGTCACAGCTTTTGTCCAGAATTGAAGAAATGATAGTAGATAAATGCAGAGCTTTCTCCGGACAACACAAAATAGCTCGTTTGACGCTTGCCACAGTATTATTTTTGTAATTCTTTTATTCAAGTATTATGGAATGAGCTTTCATGTGCTTTTTTTGCACCCAGTCCACATGTGTTTGCAGTTTTGTAAATTTTGTCATCCGTTCCAACCGGCACACAATAGCCTACTCTTCCGAAAAGCAGAACGAGTTTTAACGTGTGCTTATGGTTATGTGTATGTATGTGTATGACTGCACGTTTTGCATATGTACTGTGGGCAGGTCGGAGTCAAGGGCAATCCCAAAGGAGTGAACAAAGGTCTGGACTGCGATGTCATAGTGGCTGAGGTCAGTCTGACAGTTATACATTCCTTTAAATCAGAGATTATACATCCATGAAGTTGGAATGCGGCTACCTTCATGGTGGGCAGTAACGGTCGCATACGCAAAACCTCACCACTGGTGAACCTTGGAGCTCTAGCCAATGAACGAAGCAACAAAAAACAAGAAAAAGAGGTTTACGTTATCCTCTCTTAGGTGGACATGTTTCCTTGTTCCGCATTGCCTGCCCATGCTGAATTTGTCATTCAGTCCAGATAGCAGAAGTCTGCAGGCAGTCTAGACATGCTTTCAAAATGTTAGATATTCCCATTAAAACAAGGACTGGACTTTCATGACAGACATATTTTCAAAATGCGTGGCATACTTTGAAAATGGGGTGGGTGGTTTGTTTGGGTTTGTTGTTTTTTAAATTCTTCGGCTAGAGCTCCACCAGTGATCACCAATGGTGAGATTTTGTAAATGCGACTGTGTTAACTCCAGGGTAAAATCCCCTAAGAGGGTGCCTCCATGGTGGCTCGATCCTGGGCCGTCAGAACACAAGGGCAACGCTCTAGCTGCTAGGCTATCCCACCCCCCAAAATGTTTAATAATCCCATTTAAACACACATTTAATTTTCACGTCTGTTTAGTAGACATTTTTTAAAAGAAAATTGAATCCCAAAATGCCTGCAAGGACTTTTTTAGGAGAAAAGGTGAAATAAAGACATTTGAATACTGAAGATGTAAGGAATGTAATATTTTGATATTGTTTTTAAAGATCAGTAAATGACTTTGATTTGCGTCACAGGAAGTTGGTTATTATTTCAAGATAACTTGTGACAAAAAAGTGATTGGTAGATCCTGAACTGAAAATGGTTGTAATATTTGTAGATCAGAGCTATTTTAGAGTTTTTGTGTTCTTTTATTCATATGAGAGCAGTTCATGAAAAAGACCATACTGTGCGCTTGTATCGGTAGTGTTCCTAAGGGAAGATAAGCCTTAAATGTTTTACATCAAAGGAAGATTGCACATTACATCAAAGGTTGTACATTGCATTACATCAGAAGTTGTACACTGCATCAAAGATTGTACATTGCATTACATCAGAAGTACATTACATCAAAGATTGTACATTACATTACATCAAAAGTTTGCATTACCTCAACGGTTGTACATGACATCAAACGTTGTACATTACATCAAAGGTTTACATTACACCAAATGCTGTACATTATATTAAAGGTTTAGATTACATCAAATGTTGTACATGACATCAAATGTTGTACATGACATCAAAAGTCGTACATGACATCAAAAGTTGTATGTGTCAATGAAGGTTGTACATTACATTACATCAGAAGTTTTACATTAAATCGAAAGTTTTACATATATGACATCAAAAGTTGTACATTATTACAAAAGTTATACATTGCATCAAAGGTTTGCATTACATCAGAAGTTTACATTTCTTTGCATCAGATGCTATACATTACATCATAGGTTGCACATTACTTTACATCAAAAGTTGTTTGTTATATCAAAGGTTCACATTGCATTATGTTACATCAAAAGTCATAGATTACATCAAAGATTGCACATTGCATTACATCAACAAAAGTTGTGCATTACATCAGAAGTTGTACATTACATCAAAGATTTTACATTATATCAAAGGTTGTACATTACATCAGAAGTTGTACATTACATCAAAGATTGCACATTACATCAAAAATTGGGGATTACGTTACATCAGGTTGTACATTACATGAAAGGTTTTCATTACAGCACATCAAATGTTGTACATTACATCAATGGTTAGACATTACATTACATCAAAGGTTGCACATTACATTTCATCAAAGGTTGCACATTACATCAAAGATTGTGCATTACATTGCATCAAAAGCTTTACATTACATCAAAGATTGCATATTACATTACATAAAAAGTTGTGCATTACAGCGCATCAAAGGTTGCACATTACATCAAAGATTGCATATTACATTGCATCAAAAGTTTTACATTACAACAAAGATTGCACATTACATTACATCAAAAGTTTTTACATTACAGCGCATCAAAAGTTGTACATTACATTGAAAGTTGTACATTACATCAAAGGTTGAACAATACATTGCATCAAAAGTTTTACATTACATAAAAGATTGCACATTACCTTGCATCAAAAATTGTGCATTACATTACATCAAAGGTCGCACAGAGCTAAATTTATGTGAATGGTGTGTATGAACTTCAGGTGCGAGCTACCAGCCACAAACCTGATGAGATATACGGAATCATTGAAAGACTCTCGCCCGGCACACGAAAGGTGGAGCTGTTTGGCCGACCGCACAATGTTCAGCCCAACTGGTAGGAACATAGTGTTTCATTGTGGGTCATAAATACCAAAATAAATGCGCAATAAAGAATGATGTCATAAGGATTCCAATGCTGGTAGACATATAAAATATTACATGTTAGGCATAGATGTGAAGACAGCTCTTTTTTTTCTTTTTTTTTCTTTTTGTAAATACAGCTTTCAACATTTCTAAAAATAAGATAGTATATGAAACAGATGAAGTCTTCATTTATTTTCTCTTTTTTTTTTACATCTTATTTTTATTTTTTAAAGAAAAGTGAGTTTAGTCGTGTGGGAGCACTGTTACAGAAAAAAGTGAGGGTTAAAAAATATAGCTCGCTTCTGACCCAACTCGAAAACAAAATAGCCACATTTTCAACAGTCATTTCAGATTAACAGATTAGTGTATTCATTGGCATACGGTCACTTTGGAAGCTGGTGTTAGATCTTGTCTGAGTTCTTACATGTAGGGGGGGGGGGGGGGGAGGGGTGGGGGGGGCGTTTGTGTGTGTTTTGTTTTGATTGTTTTGTTTATCCCTCATGTGTGTGCATACGTATGTGTGTGTTGCAGGATAACACTGGGTAACCACTAGAAGGAGTGTGCCTGAAAGATCCTGATATTGTCCGAATGTTCCGGGAAAAGTATCCCGACGGAAACTGCATGGCACCCCCAAAGGGCAAATAACTGCCACCAACCTTCCACACATCACACTGGCATCAGATCTGTGTTGGGCTCAGGCATGTCGTAAGGGTTTGCGTTCGACGAAATAAGGGTCAGGAGAGCAAATTAAGCTCTTTCTCAACACAAGACAGGACAACTGTTGCTTTACTGGATGAATAGTGTTGCGAGTACCCCTTGCAGAAAATGAGTTGTCATTTGAACAGCTGATAACAAGAGTAATGTTCTGGCTGAACATACGGTCAAAAATAACAACAACAAAAAGATACAGTCGTATGCACGACATGGTGCTACTTTTCTGTTTAGCTTCCAGAGGAGTCATTGTCAAGTCAAGTCAAAAACACTTTAATCATCCCATGAACCGCAATTACAATACTGACAGGCACATTGATATGAATCCAAATCTTGTGTTAAATTTGTCAGGAAGTGTGTCATGAGTGAGCTAGACCAAACGGAGCCCATCCCACTCCAGGTAGCAGGGTGCATGCTGGGCATATTCGTGGCATCCATCACTCTGGCCATAGCTGGATTACTATTCTGGTAAAAATTAATGAGGTTTTGATGTGTGGGCAAGATGTTCTGCATGTGGATGTGGTTTTGGGGGTGGGTGGGTTTGGTTTCTCAGGTAAAAGCTCCGTGATTAACCAATGGGAAGATTTTTGCATATGCCGCCGTTTTTGCCCGTCATGAAGGTATGTGCATTCCAACTTCGGGGAGAGGATGTATGTACACAGAGCCTCAGTTTAAAGTCCCTTTGGAGGACTTTCAAAAGGGCAGAGTTAGATAGAACCAGCGTCAACTCCAGGGAAAAGCACCCTCCAGCAGACATCTCAGTGCAGACTTCAGAGGAGAAGAGGAAGGATTAGCCCTGATACTGTGAACAGTTGTGTGTGTGAGCTGAACAAATGAAACCTTGGTGAAAGATTGTGCGACTGTGCTTGATACACTTCATCACTTCATCTCTCAGCATTGCTTGAACGTACATATGGCTGGCACTAACAAATGGAATTGTCTTGTGAATTTGCCTGCTGTGTCATTCAGGACTGCAGGTGGTGAAGGGAGACATTTCATGTTTTGGCTGATGTTTAGATGTGGAGTGAATGAGTTACTAACCAGGCATATCGACCTTGAAATTTATCAATATTTTTTTTGTAAAAACCATTTTGTTTTGTTTTGTGTAGATGCTTTGTTTTAGTTTGGATGGATGGATGGATGCTTGGATAAATAAAGGAGAAAAGACTTTGGTTGCGTCTGTTTTTATTGAAACACTGAAAGATGTGCACAGTGGTGACAGCTTTTGCTATAGAGTGGGCACCTCACTCAATCTGTCTTTTTTTGGGAGGGGGGGGTTCATTCGTCAGCTAGAGCTCTAAAGTTGACCATTGGTGAGATTTTGTGTATGTGACCGTTTTTTGCCCAATGTGAAGGCAGCCATTTTTCAACTTCAGGGATGTTCATGTTTCTGAACACTGACATGAATTACAGGATCTTTAACATGCATATTTGATCTTCTGCATGTGTATATATACAAAAGTGAACTAAGGTACTGGCAGATCTGCACTTAAATCTGCACTTTCCCCCCAAATATCTGTCCCTAATTTTCAACAGCATCTTTCACCTTCTAAGTGTTGTTCCGAGTGTGCATGTGTGTGCGTGCATAGGTGCGCGCGCATGGTTTTTGAAATCTGTTGTTCATTATGTTTAAGGAGAGTTGCATGCCTGTAAATGATTGAGTGCAAGCGCTTCGATTTGTTTGGGGTTTTTTTACAAGATTCAGCGCTATATAAATTCCATATATTATTATTATTATTAAATTTGACCTGGGAGACAGTAAAAATCCCCACCCTTAGTTCGTGAGATGCCACTGAGATTCAAATCCCTGGCTTCATGGGTCTATGGGATTGAAGTCAAACGGTCTTGACTACTGGGTTATAGCGTCTGTCAGTCTGTCTTTATGACTAAGCTGTTGTTGAAAATTTGTGGTCATTTTCAACAGTTGTTTTAACTATGCTCAGAATCTTTTAAATCAGCTAGAACCAGGGTGTTTTGTTTTGGTGTGTTGGTTTGGGGTCTGTTTTCTTTTCATTCCTCAGCTAGAACTCCTAGGTTCGCCATTGGTGAGATTTGTGCATATGCAACTACTTTTACCCACCATTAAGGTAGCTGCATTACAACTTCAGGGATGATGTCTAAACAAAGACACCAGTGTTCAGGCAGGCTTTTTGTGTTCTTTGTTATTTGTTCTTACCGGCATAACAGCACAAATGTCCAACTGGCCCAGAGCAACCTTCTAAAATATTGAGAAAATCAAATTCATAGTCTGTATCAAAAATTGTTTATAAGTTTCTGTTAGTTTTGTTTTTGTTCTTTTTAGAAAGAACAGTATTTAATTCAAAGTTTTTAAACAAATCATTTGACAAAAAACGTAATTGAAAACATGGGTGAAAGTAGTTCCAGATTGTTCTGGAATTCTGGATTGACAAACTTAATGGAAAAGGTCTTCAGAATTGGCGATTTCAATATTCCGATTGCTGTTCTTTCACCCCCCACCCCCCCCTCCATCCCCCCAAAATTGACCAAATATTCAATATGTATATGGGGGGGTTTTGTTTGGGGTTTTTTTGTTTTTTGGGGGTTTTTTAGTTGCTTTGTCTACATACTCATATCACCAGGAGCAACTTTCTTTCATGTTGTTTTTGTGGGATTTTGGTATTGTGTTTTGTTGTGTGTGCGTGCGTGCATGCAAATGCATGATATCATTGTCTGTGTGTTGAGGGGAGGGGGGGGGGGGGGGGGGGGGGGGGGTAGACTATGATACAGATGGTTAAGTAACAATAACTAGTTATGAAGGAGAAAAAAAATGTAAATCTGTATGCCAGTTTCACTGTGCTTTGAATTTATAAAGCCTGCCCATTTTTTACTTCAACTAAAAAAAAAATTTTAATCCAGGTCAGAGGTCAGCAAACGATGCAGACAGCCAATTTACTTTTTTTTTTTTTCTTTCTTTCTTTTTTTTTTCTTCTTTTGCAAGCACAAAATCCTCTCTTTCTCTCTCTCTCTCTGAGACTCTCTCTCTCTCTCTCATCCTTCTATGAGACTATAAACCCAGGTCCTGTGTGCAAACGCATGAGGAACATCTTGCGCACACGTTTAACCCTGTATTCATAGAACCACTTAACCTGTTGGTAAAGCCGACTTCCATGGGGGTTGGGGGTGTAAACACAGATTCCAGACGGATCGTAGACACCATAAATGTATGTCTCAAACAGCATGTGGTACTGCATGCAACTTGATTGTGTGGAATGCATAGTGAAATAATTCAAACAGTTTGGCTTAGGCCAAAAGCTGTGTCAGTTATTGATGTCAGCTAACTACCAAGGCCTACACTAAAACGTTGTTATGTTGTGTTGAGATTGCCTTCAGCCTTGACAGACTCTAAACATAACAACCTGCACTCTTCTTTACAGAAGAAAAAAATCCTCTGAAGTTGGAGTGTGGCTTCCTATATGGTGAGGTACTTTAAAACATTCATACACACAAACTTCTTATTCAATATGCAATTTCAATTTCACATTGATTCCCAGGTGGGATGAGTAAGTCAGAGTACACATGAAAGGTGCCCCACGTTGTGTAATGCGAACGCCCAACAACAACTAACTTGTTAAACAGTTGGCTGTGTCCCATTCCAATCAAGTCGCTTTCATTAAAGCTCGTGCCCGTTGTTGTCAGTGAACAATAACATAAAATTGGGCGTGTTTATGATAACTTCATTTGTTTTGAAAGGGAAATAGTTATGAAACTAAAGTTGGGTCTCTTTCTAAACTAACTTTTTTGATGAGGATAAAACTCAGCTTTCAAATTCATTTAATGTCATGCAAACATAAGCAACCCATCCCAATTTTACGTCGTCGCCGTGCCACCCCAAGTCCTGCTCACCAAGTAGCATCTCCCCACACTAACACATCACTCTTGTTGTCCAATTATATAGTTTTAAACTTCAGAATTTCTACAACGTTTAGACAGTGTAATATCTATATTGAATTACTGCTAACTGTATGTTGTTTCATTTACAATCTGATGTGAGTTTGAAAGTGTATGGTTCACACCCTCATTACTTCTCATTGCAATGCAAAATCAGTATCTCAAGTACTTCAAACGTGCTTCATTTCAATCCTACTGATGCCTATTCCTTGTGTGGCATGTTCATTTTAGAGTTGACTAGTGAATGATAAGAACAAAAACACGAACTGTTTGCTTTTTTAACATGACTCTCCCACAAACCCCTCATCCCCCAAGTTTTGGAATAATAAGACAATCTAACAAGCTTCTTGACAAAGTTGGAGGTATTTTATTTGGAATAGATTGTTGGTGTTTTTTTGTTTCTTGGTAGTTGGTTGTGGTGGTGGTTTGTTGGAGGTAGTCACATGCATTAGAGGTGTCACATATGTAGCCAATAGACACCACTGAACACCACCAAAGTGACCCAGCAGGCAGGGCTCCTCTGGCTGGTGGCCCATATAGATAGGCTCTTGGTGGACTTCCGACCCGAGAAGTGATGCAAAGAATCAGGGTGTGGCTGTGGCGGAGAGATTGAAATGAATGGCGTGGGAACAGCAAAACAGAAACACCACAGAAGATGAGGCAGCAAACAAACCACACACAAAAATCAAGATGAACAAGAATTAACAAAGATTAGATGCTGTGCCCTGACAGAATCATAGGAAAATCCCTATTTAACTTCTTTTTTTTTAAGTAAATTTTTATGTGACAACTTGTGGTATAAGTCTCATAAACAGTTTCATTTTTATGAAAAGTAGTATGGAACTTTCTGAAAACTGATCATATGATGACTTATCATTCCATGACATTATATTTTGTCTGAAAGATTCGACAGTAGGCCTAACCAGCATTTTAATTTTCACTGTTCAGTTGTCGGTCCTTGTTTTTACACGGCGTCTCTTCACATAGTCTCGGCGTTTTTTCTTGGTCAATACCAAGGGAAGTAACTTAGTGCTCTTGCTTGAGCTTTGCAGACGTTTTGTATTTTTAAGTGAAGTTGCAGGTTCGTACGTGTGTTCGTGCGTGTGTGTGCGTGTGTGTGTGTGCTCGCAGCTGGTGGTTAGATCTATGTTTTGAATGATTCAAAGTTTTAATCAGACAGTTAACTATATAAAAAAAAAAAAAGGCTGTGGACACCACGATGCAAGCACGCATGGTGTAGCGTTCAGCACATTCTGATTCTCACACAAACAGTGAAATACGCATACTCTCTCGCGTGCACGCACACACACGCACACACACACTCTCTCTCTCTCTCTCTCTCTCGCGGGAAGTAACTTAGTGATCTTGCCTGAGCTTTGCAGACGTTTTGTTGTTGTTTGGTTGTTTTTTATTGAAGTTGCAGGTGCAAACGCACGCAAAACATCTTTGCGCACACGTTAAAACCCCTTCCGCTTTTCGGAAGAGTAGGCCATTGTGTGCCGGTGGGAATGGATGACAAAATTGACAAAACTGCATACACATGGGGACTGGCTGAAAAAAAAAGCACATGAGTGCTTATTCCATTATTCTCGAAATTAAAGAATAACAAACAAAACCCAAAATACTCTCTCTCTCTCTCTCTCTCCTCTCTCTCTCTCTCTCTCTCTCTCTCCTCTCTCTCTCTCTCTCTCTCTCTCTCTCTTACACACATACACACACTGACAGTACACACTCACTACAACACACACACACACCACACAATTTTGACTCAAAAGTCAAAACACACCCACAGAGGTGTACATGCAAACATGATATGGGCAAGAGTACATGTTAACAATAATTGATATAGACAAGGGAATGTAAAATGACTGAAAAATAAAACTCTCAGTGTAGTAACTTTGTTTTATTCTTTTTTATTTTTTGTTCCAGATAAAGATATCTGAAGAAAAGCAGTCCATGGTACAAGTTTACGAATATGGACTTTCATCTGTCATCTGTTCACCTGTGGTCTTGTGAGAGACACTACAGTGATAAATGGTATGGAGAGAATTCTTGGTCTAAAGATAGATTTCTTTCATAGCATCTTATCTTGTCAGTGTGAAAAAAGAATGGAAATGAAAACAATTCACAAACCAAAGACAAGTATGTATAGTCATAGAGTGATTGTGTCTTGACACAAGGTGATTAGTTTTTAATATTTGCCATCTACAGAATGAAACACTAATAGTAATAATTCACCACTACAGGACATGACCATGAAAGAACATTCCTGGAACAAAGATACTAGCAAGGCTTATGATTCTGTCTCAGCATCAGTTTCTCAGCATTCTTTTGGTTTTATCCATGGGTTCGTCTTCTGCTTGATTGTGAAAAATATCTGCAAGCAGTGTAATAAGGAAAGTGCATTAAATCATTACTGTAGCTTTGACAGGCTGATTACATCATCATCACAGTCAGCGTGTGTATCGGACCATTCCAGTGCACAATGTGCTGGTGTAAAGGAGGAGATACCAGAGGATTCAGACTGCCGAAGCTAGATAGATCTGCTGGTCAGGATTGTAGCCCGTGTAATTTGATGAACAAGACGCCCTTGAAGTTTATACCAGATTTGAGTGAAGATGAAAATCTATCTTGTGATGAAAGGGACTCTCCTTTTCCTTCATTTTATCTCCCTTTAACAAGCAGTAATGTGGAGAATGAGAGAGATGATGACATAGAATCAAGAGAGGCAAATGACTGTCTTCCAAAGGATTTACCTGATGTTAAAGATGACCTGCCCTCACCAGTTTTTGAGAAAAGCAGGCTTAGGAAAAGAAAAAACGTAGATGTGGAAAATGTGAAGGAAACTGAGGAATCAGACAAAGGGCAGAATTCCAGATCAAAGGTTACACATAAATTATCCAGATTGACTCAGAAAGCAAAGTGCAAGTCGATTCAAACCTGAAGAAAATCAACACTGAAAATTTTCAGACTTCTGAGAAACCCAATCCAGATGTGGTCGAGGAATCAAAAGTAAATTGTCATAAAAATGTTATCTTAGATTCAACAGTGAAAAATGATCATGTAGCAGGCATGATAGTACCTTCGGGATCACAGGTCTTCCCATGTGACAAATGTGACAAGACTTTCTCTACAGCAAGATCTTGTAAAAGACATGCAGTCAGGACACATTTAAAAAATGGAGAAAATACTGAAAGGAATAAGGCCCAGAGAAACGTTTTCATGTCCAGTGTGACAAATGTTCAAAAGTGTATACCGGAGGTCGTGCTGAAAAGAACTTACATCAACACATACTTGCTTACCACTCTGAGGTAAACCCAGTGCAGTGTGATGTGTGCAGTATAACACTGAATAATGAACACCATCTCAAGCTGCATAAGAGGAGTAGTCATCGTAAAGATGTCTGCTACATTTGTGGAGCTCACTTTGTGACACAGGTAGGGCTTCAGACACACTTACTGGCCCACAAGGGTGACAAATCTTACGTCTGTGAAGTATGTGGAGCAGCCTTTGTACGGGTGTCCTCACTGCGGCAACACTCCAAGTTTCACACAGATTCCAGAGACTTTAAATGTGGAAAGTGCCCTCTGTCTTTCAAGACTTTCTCATCTCTGAGCATCCACATGATGTGTGTCCATCAGTGTGGCAGTTATTTTAGCAGCCAAGTACAGAAACTGGCCAAGCTCGGGTATGTGATAGACAAAGGAAGTATGGAGCGCCTTCAGAATTCTCAGTGTGTCAGCTGTGGACAGAATTTAACTAATAATGTATGTTCCTTACATTCCTCAGACTGTTTGCTAAGTTTCTCCTTGTCCTCAGTGCCAGTGGACAACCAAAGACATTCAGAAGTTTCGTAAGCATTTAGTGAAACGAAATAGTGCCACAGTATGCTCAGGGACAGAAGAGGCTAAGTCTATGAAAAACTGTGGTGGCCTTGACAAGCAAAAACCGACCATTAGTCAAGACTTTGCATGTCCGAGCTGTGGAAAACAGTTTTACACCCATTCACATCTGCAAGCACACAGACACCAGCATGCAGAAAAAAGGTTTTCATGCCCCATCTGTGACAAAAGTTTCACCTACAAGTTTAACATGCAGAACCATTTAACCACACATACAGACGCCAGGCCTTTTGAGTGCCGGCTTTGTCAGAAAACTTTTAAAATGAAATCCCAGCTACAGCTTCACCAGCGATACCATGACGGAGAGTTTAAGTGTGGAGTTTGTGGGAAAATCTTAACACGAAAACAGCATGTGATCAACCACTACAAGCTAGTGCATCCAGATATTCAATTGCCAAACTCATTACACACTGCTTGAAAGAGCTGTTTAATTACCAGTTTGAGTGAGTGTCAAAAGCTGTTTGTGTGACTGCTTTTTACATTAAAAACAACAAACTGAAATCATGCCAAAGAAAACATAAAAGTTGACATATTTGAGAAATCTGTATTACAATACAGCTTCACTCATGAAGTATCCAAATGTCATTTCTTAAATGGAGCAAAACTACAAAGAACTATCCGGAAATACTTTTTTTCCTTACTCAAGACACTGTACACTATTTGATCACATTTTAGTATAGAAGTTCTTGAAAAATGGATGTTTTATTCACAATCCATATAAGATCTGGAGATATTGAAAGTCAAATTTACATGGGCTGCTCTTTACAGTTACCATTCATAGTTCATAGAATTATTTTGTCTTCAATTTTCAAATGGACCAGTCTTGCTTATGAGTGTGCATTATACATAATATGTACAGTCATCTGTGTTGGCAGTCGTGTTTGTGTGTGTCTGTCTATGTGAGTTACGTGTGTGTGTCATGAGTTATGTTATTTATTTATTTATTCTTTATTTCAAGGATAATGGGATAAGCATCCATGTGCTTTTATTCTCCAGTCCCCGTGTGTATGCAGTTTTGTAAATGTTGTCATCCGTTCCCATGAATGCGTGTGTGTGTGGTCTTCAGTTTTACATCTCTTTACAAAATAGTGATATTAGACATAACAATTTTTTTTAAGTAAATCAAAACCAAAAAGTTCATGGATTCATCTAAGTGTGTGTCTGTGCTTGTGTGTCAGTATATTTGAAGGCACGCTTATGCAACCATATATTTGTACTCATGTTTATACATGTATGTATATGTGATGTAATTCTCTCATCTTTGCAGTCAAAATTTACTCTCATTCTGTGATAGTATTGTAATTTGTTACTGAGTTATAATAAACACTTTTTCACTTCAATTATAAATGCAAAAAACATTCCATTTGCATGTGGTGATGTTGAATTGCATGTAAATTTAAGTTGTACATAAAGTGGTGTTTTGATTTGGAAAGGGGGGGTCTGTTAAACCATAATATTTCTCTAGTTGTTGACTTTAATCACATTCTTGGAATTTTTTTCAGAGATTCTGATTTGTCTATGGAAATATGCTGAACTCGCAAATCATTGTATAGTCTTCCTAAAAGGGGTGCTTTTATATTTATGTCTTCGGGGGGGGGGGGGGGGGGGGGGGGGGGGGGGGGGGGGGGGGGTTAAATTCAGTTAGGATGAAAGTATGAGAGCATTTAATAAAACATTTTATGAAAAAGAAAGTTGAATGTTACCTGACTGGTAATTTAAAAAAAAAAAAAAAGTCTTCTGCAAAGTTCTGCAGTTTTTGAATTATTATCCTTCTTTTTCAGGCTTTGGTGGTTGAGTCTTACTGACTGTTTTGTGTAAACTATCATCCTCTTTGGAGATGTCATTATGAGAATGTTGCTCCAATGACCTGACCAACACTGCAGGTGTCTGTATCTCTTGGGCCTGTTGACACCAGGACCAGGGGGAAGAAAGAAATAGAAGTACAGCTATGTCACATAGGCTCCAAACCAAAGGGAATCGCCCTGGCATCATCACAATCATCCTCATTCATTCTAGTCATGAACAATACGGGCAGATTTCTGAAATGTTGTGCTCTTTCATAATCAAGCCTTATGGTAACCCAGTGTGGATTTTTGTTCTTGTTTTTTGTTGTTGTTTTGGGGTGTTTTTTTTAGGGGAGATGGTGATACCAATTTGTAGTTTTATGCTTTTTTAATAACTCATAACAGATTGTGCAGATTCTTCAGGAACCGTCTTTTGAGGGATAAGGTGGGGTCTTCTTCATTCCAGAGTGGGGTTTCCACCATGTGGTTTCATGACTTAGCTTCTATAATGATCAGCTGGGGGACATAGAAGATGATATTCTGCAAATATATACTGACCACCACCAGTGTGATCCAACCGAAGTTGGTATTTGGTGGTTCCCCACCCCCATTCCTTGGCTAGAACTCTTGAGGTTTACCAATGGTGAAATTTTTTCATATGTGACCACTTTTTACCCACCATTATGGTAGCCACATTCCAACTTCTGGGATGGTGTCTAAACACAACACCTGTTTGCATGTGGGGGGGGTTTGTGTTGTTTTTAAAGAATTTGTCATCCCTTCCTACTGGCACAAAATGGCCTACTTTTCAGTAAGGTGGAACAGAATTTTAGTAGGAGGAGAAATCTAAACAGTCAAGCTATGAACAGCCAAGTGATTTTCTTGTGTCACCTATATTGTGAATGTGATCTTGTTTAGCCAAGTATTATGAGAACTTGCCAAAAAATAATTAACATGTTGCAAGTCATGATTACCTTTTTGATGTTTTTGAGATATTAGTTCATTTGTTTGACAAAACTCAGAAACAGTATTATGTTGTATTATGTTGTGTTGTATAATAATAATAATAATAATAATATATGGAATTTATATAGCGCTGAATCTTGTAAAAAACAAACAAATCGAAGCGCTTAAGACTTAGCTTTGATATATTTCATATTACATTGATTGATTGAAACCTTTATTCCCAAGGGTAACAGATAATATTATAAGGACGGTGGCAACAAGTAAACTGTGAGGTTCTGGTTTTGATTCCAAGCCTTGCCCTTTCTTCCTACTTTGACAGGAAAATCAAACTCGAGGACTCAAAACCAGTCCGACTTGTGTCCTTATGGACGTCAAAAGAACCCATGACAGTTGAGAATCTGAAAGAGCAGGGAGCTCATACCTCTCAACTGTTCTGGCAAAATTGGTAGGATCCATTCCCAACTATCCCCAAAGTCAGAATGCAGCTACCTTAAATGGTGGGGGGGAAAAAAACCAGTCACATATGTAAAAATCTCACCATCAGTGAACCTTGGAGCTCTAGCCAAGGAATGAGAGGAAGAAATTACATTGCATTATGTTATATTGTATTATATCATGTAATGTTTTGTTATTGTCATATTGTATTATATTACATTATATGCTTATAAAAAATGTGTAATTTAAAATCTTAATCCCTGCTGAAGTCGGACGCACTGGGCCTGATTTGTTAGGCATTTAATGGCAGCACAACAAATATTTGCTCATATGACAGACAGTAATTGCTGTCTGAGGGTTCAAAGAAGAAGTCACCTTCTTTATTTGATGGACGCTATAGCCGAGTGGTTAAGACTGTTCAACTTCAATTCTGTGGGTCCATGAAGTCCTGGGTTTGAATCTTGGCAGGTTCTGTTGATTTGAGGGTAGGGATTTTTACTATCTCCCAGATCAACTTCAAGTGCAGGCCTGCCAGTGCTGTAATTCCCTTTGTGTATATATACATGCAGAAGATCAAATATGTACATTTAATATCCTGTAATTCATGTCGGCATTTGGTGGGTTACGGAAACACTAACATACCCAGCATGCAACCTGTACAATGAAATGAGCTACTCAGAATGTGTTGGCTGAGGCCAGCTGACAGACTTCCTGAAAACTGACAAAAACAGGAGAAGACCAGGCATTATGCACCCCTCCTGGTGAAGTAATAGATATATCTATATTATTTCATTTTATTCTTTTATATCGAGAATAATGAAATAAGCCCTTATGTGCTTTTTTATATCCAGTCCCCGTGTGTATGTGGTTTTGTAAATTCTGTCATCTGTTCTCACCGGCACACAATGGCCTACTCTTACGAAAAGCGGAACAGGATTTAACATGTGCGCAGAGAGAGAGAGTGTGTATCTTATTCTTTTTGTCATTCGTGGTCATAAGCCTAATTCTAATACAATAATAGTTTGTGTTGGAAGGCTTTTTTTCCATTCCTTGGCTTGATCTCCAAGAAAAAAAGAATAAAAGTTTTTTTTTAAAGTTCACCAACGGATGAAGGTAGCCACATTCCAACTTCAGGAATGATGTCTAAGCATGACACAAGTGTGCATACATTTTTAAAATGTTGTCATCCATTCCTACCGGCACACAATGGCCTACTCATTGGAAAGGCAGAACTGGTTTTAACATGTGTGAAAGATGTTCTGCTTGCACTTGCAAACAGGACCTCGGCTCACAGTCTCATCCAAAGGATTCCTGGGGTTGTGGAGTCAGTACTGAAGTTTACTTCAGGGGGGAAAATCCCCTTGAACGTGTGCCTCGTGGTTGGCTTAAACCTGGAACTGTTAGATCATGAGTGCATCATTCTAACCACTAGGCTAACACACACACCCCCTCCCCCAAGACATAAAATGTTATTCATATAACTATTTCCATGTGAAAATGTACTCTTTTATTCTTTTTTCTTTTTTTTGCTTTTGACACCCAGTCTTCATCATTTAACAGTTCTCTGCAACATTGAGCTGGCTGGTTTCATTCTGTATCCCCTGTGGTATATTTTGTTTTGTAAATAAAACGATGTTGTAAAAATCAGAATCAGTTGTATGGGGTGTTCTTTAGAATCTGTTAAGAGTTTCTGCCTTGCTCTCAAATAATCTCTCTCTCTCTCTCTCTCTCTCTCTCTCTCTCTCTCTCTCTCTCTCTCTCTCTCTCTCTCTCTCTCTCTCTCTCTCTCTCTCTCTATTGTCATTGTCATTGTCTCTCTGTGTGTTCCTCTCTGTCTGATTCTCTCCCCCTCACACACACACACACACAATCACAATCATAATCACATAGCTTTCCACCCCATTCTTGCTAGCCTTTTCTACACCCATAATTCACCTCTGTGTGTGTGTTGAAATTTCGATAGTTTGCTTTTATCCCAGTAGTGTGTGTGTGTGTGTGTGTGTGTTGACAAGACCAAAGCAATGACAGTTGGAAAATACTGCAGAACACATAGAGAGCAAGGCAAATACCTGTGTGATGTCTGCCACAAAGGTGTAGGGAACAATTCGATCAAATGCTCCAAATGTCAATATTGGTGTCACAAAAGATGCTCAAAGCTCAAAAGTCTGAAGAAGTAGGACGGAGTATTTGTCTGCACCAGGTGTATGAATAAGAAGGGTAAAGACAATACCGATGCAGGAAAGGAGAAGCTAGAATTTGAACAAGGGAAGATAGAAGTGGTAGACGAATTCTGCTACCTGGGAGAGATGATGAGCTGCAAAGCAAAATTTGAGTTAGCTGTCAGAACCAGGATTGCCAGTGGTAAGAATTGGCAAGTCTGCTTGGAAATCAGAAAATCCCACTGGAGAGGCGCTGTCTGATGTATAAGGCCTGCATCAGACCTGTTCGCCTGTATGGTTAGGAGATGTGGGTTTTCACAAAAACCGTCGAACGTTTGTTAAAGAGCTGTGAAAACTGAATGCTACACTACATAACAAAGATCAAATGGGAAGACAGGATCACGAATGAAGAACTATGGAGAATGTGCAAAGTTGATGATCTGAAGTCTGTAGCTAGTTTGGGCAAGTTCAACGAAAAGCAGACCACCACATAAAAAGAGCAATGATCTTCGTAGTGGATGGAAAGAGACCAAAGGGAAGACCTAGCAAAACCTGGGCTGCCTGTATTGCAGATGATCTTAGAGAAAGGGGCATAAATAAGGAGGAAGCTCAAAACAGAAATGGAGAAGGCTCATCAATGTCAACCCTCCCTTGGGAGAAACATGACAAAAAAGGAAGAAGTGTTTGTGTGTATCATTTGTGTATGTGTGCACACACATATTAATTATTTAGAGAATCACACATATGCATGTGTAACAGGGAGGACGGGATAGCCTAGTGGTTAGAACATTGCGCTCGCAATCTGACGACCTGGGTTCGATTCCCGTTCAAGGGGGTATTTCCCCTGGAGTTAACATCAGTGCAGACTCCACTCTTCCCAAAAGTCCTTCGGATGAGACTATAAACCGAGGCCCCGTGTGCGAACGCATGCAGAACATCTTGCGCACACATTAAAATCCTGTTCCACTTTTCGTAAGAGTAGGCCGTTGTGTGCCAGTGGGAACAGATGACAATTTACAAAATCAAATACACACGAGGACTCGATGTAAAAAAGCACATAAGTGCTTATTCCATTATCCTCGATATAAAAGAATGAAATACATAAAATAAAAACATAATTATTAAAGATCACACACACACACACACACACACACACACACACACACATCATAGAATCCACCACTGTGGTTATCCATTTACCCCCCACCCCCAACACACACAAATATACATATACAGACACATGCTTATAGATAAAGCACAAATGCATATCAGCCGAAAAGTGAATGGAAATTAAAAAAATTTTTTTTTTTTTTTGGGGGGGGGAGGCATATGATCAGTTTACTAATGATGAAGCTTACCTAAAGGAGGTATGACAAAACTGAAACCTTCACAGATACGACTTTTTTTTTTTTTTTTTTTTTTTTTGGGGGGGGGGGGGGGGGGGGGGGAGGGTGTCTTCAGCTAGAGCTCTGAGTTTTACCCATGGTGAGATTTTGCATATGCAACCTTTTTTTTTTCCTTCCAGGATCCATTAAGGTAGCAGCATTCTGACTTTAGGGAGCTGATATGATAAAGGTGTGTCACAAATTCATATAACTGACTTTTTTTTTTATTCCCCATTCCTCGGCCAGAGTGCCAAGATTCACTGAGAATTAATTTGTGTATGCAACAATTTGCCCACCACTAAGATAGCTAGCATTCCAACTTCAGTGATAGAATATTTGAAGATAGGTATTGCACAAAATATATGCTTTTCAACACTTCAGCTCTGCAAAGAACTCTCGTTTACTTAGGTTAGGAGTGAATTCCACTGTCACACCTCCACACCTCATTAATGTGCCTGTTCCCTTGATGGCAGCATGGAGAAGGGAGGGGGTGCACAGCCTCAAGATGTGGTGAACACGGCACAGACTTGAATGACCAGCGAAACAATTGGACATTGGCAGAAAGGCAGAAGTTAACTTTCATAAAGTTCTAGGATTGGTGATTAACTAAAAGGCAGAAGTTGACTTTCATAAAGTTCTAGGATTGGTGATTAACTATCTCTCACGATCAGAACATGTAAGAATGGTCTGTAAAATCATGAAAATTTTAAAAAGGATTTATCAGCTGATGAAGATAAATCATTTCTTAACTTCACACTCTTGTAAACTGGGGGTTTTTTTTACGCTTTTATTGAGCCACACATAAATTGCATATCTACAATTTGGAATTCAGCAAACAAGAACACTTTTAAAACTGTTTACAAGTCGTTAAAGATGAGCTTTTTAGGCTAAACATGGCAGAAGGAGTGTAAACAAATATGAATTATAGGGTTTTTTAAAACAAATATTTGTGTCAGATTTTCTCTTCTTTACAATGTTTATTTAGTGCTGAATCCTGTTAAGCAAATAAATCAAAGCACTTGCATTCAAACCATTTTCACACATTTCCACAAATTAATAGTATAAACAGATACCAAATTCACACACACACACACACACACACACACACACACACACTTAGGTATGGAGATTGTTGTTGAAAATAAAGGACAGGTGTGAGGGGGAAGATAGTAAGTAGGAAAAAAGTGTGTTTTGAGGATGAATATGAAAGCATTGCATGTAGGCTTGGCGAAAGGAGAATAGAGAAAGTGACAGCCAACTGTGGTTTGTTTGAATCTGGGTGTTTGGTAGCATAAAGTATCAGCAGCTGAACACAGGGAAGGGCTGGAGTGTAGTGGTGACGACAGTTACAGAGAAAAAAGGGTGCAGATTTGTGGAGACTTTTGAAAGGGTGCTAATTTTATGCTTCAGTCTTTGTGAGACAGGCAGTCACTGAGTCAGTGAAGAGATTGTAAAAGTGGAGTGATGTGTTCAGGTTTTTTCTTTCTTAGGACTAGTCCAGCTGCAGAGTTTTCTTTTAATGCGATGAAGAGAGTGGATGGATGGTGCTGATAGAGAGCCAAAAGAGAATTACAGTAGTCCAAACTTGAAAGAATGAGAGGTGTGACAAGCTTCAAGTCAAGTCAAAAACACTTTAATCATCCTATGAAAGGCAATTACAATACCGATAGGCACATTGATATACGTATCATAATCTCAAAAGACACAAGAAAGCTACATTTCATATTGGTTTAAACATTCCAAAATAACTTCAAATAGAACTACCACACACACACACACGCACACGTGAGTGCGCGCGCGCGCACACACACACACACACACACACACACACACACAACACTTGGATGTTGCATCAGTCAGTAGATATTTGCAAATTGCGCTTATGCGCCATAACTGATAGTAGCAGGACTGGCAGGTCTGGGTGGTGAGTTTTGCAGAGAGTGTGTTGTCAGAACAACTTTATTCACAGAACTAGATTAAGGCACTGCCAAAATTCCATCGAAAACTTTTGAATGGAGTCACTACAGACCATTGCTTGACTGTACAGATCTGGTACATTGTTATCTTCCCCATGGATGAATGAGTGCAATGGTATAGATTTACAGAATTGACAGAGGCGTACAAATATTGTTTTTCTCATGTTTGACATGATGCATTTATTTTAACTTATATAGCATGAAAAACGTGTGTGTGTGTGTGTATGTGTATGTGTGTGTGTGTGTGTGTGTTTTGGTTGATTAAGTACTTGAAAAGCAGTTGGTAACACTTGTTTATGAAAACGAATTGTATTTGCACTTTTTTTAAATTTATTTATTTATTTTTTAGAAACATTTTGTCTGTAATTCTTTGTAAACGCAAAACGAAAAATTAAAAAAAAAAAATTAAAATTAAAATCCATGAAGTTGTGATGGAGGAAAGTTTTATTTGGTTTCTATGAGCATGGCTTCGGTTTTTATCAACATTGATATCTAGCTATGTATTGTTCTGAATCACCCAGGTTTTAATATCTTGAAGGCAGTATGACATGATAATCAATAAACATTTTGTAAAGAGGGAAGGAAGGTTTTCTAAAGTATCACTCAATTGACACTGAGAATCATCAACTTAAAAGTGATGATCGATCTGATGTCGGTTTATTATGTGAGAGTGTAGCAGTGGAGGCAGTGAAGAGAGCAAGACCCAGAACTGATCCCTGTGGCACTCTACATCCCAGTTTGACATGTTTAGACTGAATTTGACATACAATGAATGTCTGTCACACAACTTGTGGCCACAGAAATCGTTAGTTCCAGGCTAGGCCCTATTGCAGCAGTTTCGAAAGTAGACCTACTCCATGTTTCTGATTGGCTAAAGTTCTTAGCCTATTTTGAAAGCGAGGCGTTTTTCACTTCCCTGGAGCGAACTCTGTTGGAGTGGGTTGGTACACAGTGCTGAATCAATCGGGTACTATATGTTTATTTATTCTTTTGTGCATATTCTTGTCCGTGTGCGTTATGACTGTGTTTTAGTGCGCTGGTTACTGTGATGTTTAGAATTGTCTTCGTTGTAACTGGTACACACAATTACGATTACTACGCGTATGTTCCATCCTCAGGAAGTCGGTTAGTGCTGACGTCACCGACAATGTCCCACTTTTTTTGAAGAGGAAAATAAGACCCTTTTCACATTTTACTTCTTGTTGTCAGTGAGTCATCTTAATTACCTAAATAGTGAGTCAGCTTAATTACCAGTGGTCTACGTGACGACCTGATTTCTGAAGGATTGTGCACACTATCACAGTTTTTGTTTGTTTTATGTTTTAACTGGCAAAGAGGGGGGGGGGGGGGGGGGGGGGGGGCGACAAAGTCCTCAACTTTGGGCATTTCTTTTCTGCAAACTCATTGTGATTTCATGCACAAATTTCATAAACTTTTCTCAAACTAGTTAATAATGTAACTGAAGAGAGAAACAGGCAGATCATAGATAGATTTGGCTGGCTTATTTGCAGAACTTTGTTAGTATTAAAATGATTTACGGTTGTTTTTGATAAATGGAAAAAGATGAAACAGTAGTATGACACAACACATTTAATATTCATCAATCATAAAAAATATGTCTTTAGATTAACAGATTTAAAAAGAAAGTTTTGTTCAATTCACAAGACCTTGGTTTAAAATTTTTTCAGTTTGTCAACTAAAATCAAACCTTTAAGAAGGAATAATCAGTTTCCATGGACACATATTGCCCCATGATATGTTTTTTTTAAAAATTACAAATGAACCATTTCTAAATGTCAGGGGTATAAAAAAAATTACATCAATGGTGTTTTATGAAAAAAAGAAGACCTTCCTGTACATCCCAGGTCTGCTTTTACCTACAATTGTACAAGTGAACACTGCAAATTTCTAGCAGCACCATCATTTCCAAATGTTTGCACAGTGTAAACATTAAATGATTAATCTTAGCACCAGCACATACACACAATCACTCACACATGTATACTTGCATACATTACATGTACACACATACATACATTCATGTACATATGTATGCACACTCATATGCTTACAAACACATGTTAGCACTACTAATACACTCAGTTGTGTTATTACATTGATTTTGTTTTCTTACCTCTGTATCAAACTTGCATGCACAGAAAGGGACACACAAAGTCGTACACACACACACACACACACGCGTGCATGCACGCACGCACATATGCATGCCTGCACGCACTGCATGCATATGCTTGTGTGCCCATGCATCTCCCGCCCTCTCACCCTTTTGTTCATGGATACTCTTCTCCTCATCAAGATATGTCTTATGTTCCTGTCCATCTTGCACACGTTTCTAATGTAGAATATCCCTGAAGTCTGAATGTAGAGCTCTACCTTCATGGTGGGTAAAAACAGTCACTAATTATGCGTATATGATTATTTGATAATGCAAAATCTCACCATTGGTAAACTTCAGAGCTCTAGGCTACCAAGGAACAAACAAATTTTTAAAAAAACATAAAACAAGATAAAAAATGTAGACTGGTAATTCTTTGTTTCATATGATCTTACTATTTATTGCTTGTTATTTCTTCTGTGTTTCAGATGAAAAGAAGAAAGGCCCAGTCTTTAGCATGATGTACATGTGAGGCCTTTCCAGTTTTCATCATCTACACATTTGGGATGTTTTCATTGAAGCACTATACGAATCCATGAGCTAAAGCTTGAAATGATGGTATATTGCATGCTGCTGAAATTCTGATCAGTGAAGAACAAAGAGAGATGGAAAATATTCACAGAATTGCTGATTATATGTGCAGGGAGATTGTGTCTTGATTCTTCCACCCAATTCCTTTCTGAATTTTTCATCCACATCAGAATTCAAAGCAGAAAGTTCAGCACAATACTTGACCATGAAGCAAGACCCTTTACATAGGAACAAAGGTGGTGAAGAGGATTGCTCTCCCAATCCTGGTACATCGTCAGTTTCCCAACACTCTTTGGGTTTTCTCCATGGGTTTGTCTTTTGCTTAGTTGTGAAAAATATCTGCAAAGAAAATACATGGAAGTGTGTTGGTAGATTTGATAAATCTGTTGACTTGATCACAGCATCACAGTCAGTGTGTGCATCGGACCACTCCAGTGCAGACGGTGCTAATGTTAAAGAGGAGACACCAGATGAGGAGACTGCAGAACCAGAGAGATATTCTGGACAGGACAACAACCCATGTAACTCGACGATCAAGTCTTCCCAGGAGTTTACACCTAACTTGACAGGAGATGAAAATGTGTCTGGTGATGAAAGAGGCTCACCGTTTCCTTCATTTTACATCCCTTTAACAGGCAGTCGTTTGCAGAATGACAGAGATCATGGTAAACAACTTAGAGAGGCGATTGATCGTCCTCCAAAGGACTTGCCTGATGTGCAAGATAATTCCACAACAGTTTCAGGAAAAGGCAGGCTTAGAAAGAGAAAAAGTTCAAATGTGCAAAAAGTGAAGGACCCCACTGTAAAAAGAAGGCCAGCAGGAGAGCCAGATAAAGCACAGGATTTGAAACCAAAAGTTGTCCAGAAATCCAAAGTGGCTCAAAAATCACCAAAACTCAGACTCAGTCAGAAGCTTGAAATAATTAAAGCCAAAAATTTACAGATTTTTTCTGAGAACCCCCATCTAGGTTTACTCACAAAACCTCAAACAAATAGTCAGGAAAATCCTACTTCAGGTACATCAGTAAAAGTCGACAGTGAAAGTGCAGCTGAGAAAGATGACGTGCCTGTGGCTCCAAAGGAATTCCCATGTGACAAATGTGACAGGATTTTCACCAATTCAAAATCTTTTAAGATACACAAAATCAGGAAACACAGGGGAAATGAAAATAGTGAAAAGAACAAGGGCCCACAACAACGTTTTGTTGCCCAGTGTGACCAATGTTCCAAAGTGTACACCGGAGATGGTGCCAAAAAGAACTTGCGAAGACACATGCTTTCGTACCACTCTGAGGTAAATCCAGTGCAGTGTGATGTGTGCAACATAGTGCTGAATAATGAGTACCATCTCAAGCAGCATAAGCGGGGTGGTCACCGCAAGGATGTCTGCTACATTTGTGGTGCTCATTTTGTGTCACAGAAAGGACTACAGGGTCATTTACTGGCCCACAGGGCATCAAATCTTACATCTGTGAAATATGTGGGGCAGCGTTTGTGCGTATATCGTCACTACGACAGCACGCTAGGTTTCACTCTGATAACAGAGATTATAAATGTGGAAGATGCCCTGGGTCTTTCAAGACTTTCTCAACTCTGAGCATTCATATGATGTGTGTTCATCAATGTGGCAGCTATTTTAGCAACCAGGTTCAGAAACTAGCTAAATTGGGGTATATGATAGACAGAGAGAGTTTAGAGCGCCTTCAGAACTCTCAGTGTGTCAGCTGTGGACAGGACTTGGAGGGCTTTGCCTGCCCCATACATTCCTCAGACTGCTTGCTAAGTTTCTCTTGCTCTCAGTGCCAGTGGACTACCAAAGACATTCAGAGGTTTCGCAAACATTTGATGAATCGGAATAGTTCCACTATGTGCTCAGGACCAGAAGAAACAAAGACCATGAAAAGCCCTCGTGGCTCAACGAGCAAAAAGTGACATTGTGTGTGAAATCTGTGTTGTGGAAGATGATTAATTTTGCAGTGAAACCCACTTTTGTCAGCAGACACCAGCATGCAGAACAATTTGTTTCCTGTTTTTGACTAATGTTTCACATCTCTAAATATATGTTTAGACATCTCAGGTTTTGTCATCCGTTCCATGAGCAAGCAGCAATTTCATGATGTTCAGTGATGAGGGGAGGGGGAGAGAGAGGGATGATGTTGATGATGATGTTGATGATGATGATGAAGATGGATTTTATGAATATGTGCAGTTCTTATTGATATGAAATTGCAGTTTGTAGGATGAAATGAATATAAAAAGTAAAAAACCAAAAAAATTTTCAAGTTATTTTTTTTAGTGCAGTCTCTAGAAATTACCTCCCTTGATAGATAAAGGTGTCCCATAACCTATGTGGTCGTAGGGGAGTGAGGCATCAGAGACCTCAACTTCTCAAGGAACCAGCATATTGAGGGCGGCGCCCATTTCCTCTCCCTCGCTGCTTTACCTTCCCTGACCCTAAAGAGGGTAGGTACCCATTTACAGCTGTGTGGAACTAGGGGACTGTACTGAAGTCAAAGCGCGCAAACAGTCACCCATCCAAGTGGTAACCATGCTGGATGCTGCTTAACCTTAGCTGGGGGAAAGCAAGTGCTCTGACCACTGAGCTATCCCGTTCCCATGGAAATAATTTTCAAAAGGAATGTTTTTTTTTCACAAGTGATATTTTTTATCTTGTCTGCTCATAATAATTCATAATTTTATTATTGTGTGTGTGTGCGTGTGTGTATTGTGCATTTAATGTATTCTTTGCACAGAGGACAAAATGTGTTGATTTTGTATGGTGATGTAAGCTCTGTGATGCTCGTCTACTACTTATTCTTTTATCATTTAATGTTTAATTCTTTGCTCATAACCTACCTACATTTCAATTTTCTCTGTTTGGAAATGATAAAGTATTTGAAGTTGGAATGTGGCTACCTTCATACTATCATAGTGGGGAAAAATGGTCCCATATGCAAAATCTTGCCATTGGTCAACCTTGGAGTTCTAGATGAGGAATGGAAAAAAATCGCATTTTGATTTTAAAAACAAATTTTTTTGGTGTGTGTGTGTGTTGTGTCTCTTGGCTAGAGCTCCGAGGTTTACCAGTGGTGACATTTTTGCATATGTGACCATTTCCTCCCCCCTCCCTTCCACCATTTAGGTAGCTGCACTCTGACTTCAGGGATGGTGTCTGTATGTATGCTGATTGTGGATGTTTTGTCATCCATTCCTACCAGCACACAATGGCCTACTCTTCCGAAAAGTGGAACAGGTTTTTAATGTGTGCGCAAGATTTCTGCATGCGTTCACACAGGGCCTCAGTTTTTAGTCTCATCCAGAGGACTTTGGCATTCAATTTGACTTTTTTTTTAAGCCAAACTGGGAAGAAAGAGTGAGGCTGGGAATCAAATCCAGAACCTCACAATTTATTCATTGGCAAGCGAACATCTTAACCATCCTGCCTCCCTCCTTGATGTTGAAAATTTGTATCTTGTTAATGTGATTATTTTTTTTCATTGCTTGGCTGGAGCTCCCAAGGTTCACCAGTGATGAAATTGTTGCTTATGACTCTCCCACCCCCCTAAAGATAGCCACATTCCATCTTCAGGGATTCCGTTGCGAATTGAACCTACCAATTTTGCCAGGACAGTCAGAAGGTACCCCCCTGCTCTTTCTGATATTCAGCTGTCATTGGTCCTTTTGACGTGCACAAGTCTGTAAGCACACAGGTCCAACTTGTTTAGTCACCTCCGAAAGAATTTGACATTCAGTTCAATTTTTTCTGTCACACTGGTAAGAAAGGGTAAGGGTGGGAATTGAGCCCAGAACCTCATGGTTTACTTGTTAGGCAGGTGAATGTCTTAACCGTCCTGCCACCTTCCTTGTTGAATGTGAGTTTGATGAGACATGTTTTTGTTGGCTGTGTGCACTGCATGTGTATGTGTTGATACATTTAGTGTTGTTGCTTCATATAATTTGTTTGTAACCAATTAAGTTATGTAAAGCAATTTTTTGATGAACATTATCAAAGCTAGATCTATTCCCATCCTGCATATTTTGTTGTATAGAGATATTATATCTATAGGTATTTTGTCATTTACAATTTGGTTCTCTTTGCCCTTTTTTAAAAATAGATATTTCGGAATTGATAATATGCATCAACTTTGAAAAGTATGCATTTCTTTTTCTTTTTTCAATAATTTTTTAACCCAAAATTTCAAAAGATATTGCATTTACATATCGTATAAATTTAGTTTTGGCTTTCTTGCATGGGTTTTATTTTATTCATTTCATTTTTGGAGAGTGGGAGGGGGCTGCTTCTTTTCTTTGTTTCAGGTGAAATGAAAGTGTGTGTGTATGACATTGAAACATTCAGGTATACATTTTAAAAAAATCAAAACAAAGCAAAAATTATGCATTACACTAGGATGTGTAAGCCCATAGCAAACTTACAGCAAATTCATTCTGGGTTGGAGCCCCCCCCCCCCCCCCCCCCCCCCCCCCCCCCCCCTTCCAACCAAAACAAAAGCATGGACTCTTATGGAATTTGAGACCAGGGCCTTCCAGTCAGGAATCAAACACAATAACCACTCCACCATGGCAGCTGGTAAGATAGATATTGTTGGCTTGTTATGTTGTTTAATGTTACAGTGTCTTACCTAGATGGGAAAAAACTCAGAACCTCTATATCTCACCCTTGATTAGAAATGTTTGTAGAGAACTGTTTTGTGAGAACAGCAGCTATAAAAATATTTAGATGGAGTGAGTTAATCCTGACAAACCCACCAAGGGCAAAATAATGTCACTTAGTTATGGTTCTGACAGATACCTCTTTGCAGAAATCCAAAAATGATCAGTGCATGTTAAAATAATTTACTGAGATTGGAGTTTGTTTTAAAAGGGGGTGAAAAGGTTAAAAGTAAGAATTTCTCACAGATTTGTATTCAAATTATGCGATAGGTTTTCGTTGCTGTCCTGTTTGATAATTTATCTGTCTTTGATAAGTTTTTGTTTCATAGTTTGTTGGTTTGCTGTTATACCAGCTACTGTGGGGGTGGGATAGTTCAGTGGTTAGGGTGTTGAGCTCGCAGTTTGATGGCACAGGTTTGAACCACTAATGAGGCGGTGCCTGTTTGTGGGGATTTTTCCCCTGTAGTCAAGTCAAATTTTTATTTTACTGTAGGTAACATCATATGACTGGACTGAGGTCCTCTGTATGAACATATGCACAACATGTCACACACACATTTAAACCTGTGCCACCTTTCTGAAGAGGATGCCATTGCATGCAGGTAGGAGTGGATGTCAACATTTTTAAAACACATGCACACTGGTGACATGTTTAGACATTATCCCTGAGGTTGGAATGAGGCTACCTTCATGATGGGCAAATGGTCACATAAACAAAATCTCACTGTTGGTGAACCTTGGAGCTCTAGCTGAGGAACCAACCAACAAACAAACCCAAAGAACCCTACCCCAAACTACTGCTATAAAAGAGCAAAAACTGATGTTATGCATGAAAGTAAAGAAAATATTGTTATTAAATCTTGATTTGCTTTGTGATCTTTTCTTGCAGTTGAAATCATTTCAAATTCTAATCTTCAAAGCTTTTCAAATACAAATGTATATAAAAATTATGTGTACTGTACTCTGGATTTGTTCGTTCTTTCATTCTTGTTTAAAGGGAAAATGATTAGTAATAGTATGTAAATGATTCCTGTAAAAGGAAAAATAAAGTATATTATCTTTTATGCTGACAAAACAGAAAAGAAATACAGATCCAGTTGCCCTGGCAGACCAGTCCATACAGGAAACTGTCAGCTTAGATAATGGGATATAATCTGTGAAACTAAAGTTGTATTATAATAATAATAATGTGGTTGTTATGGGGTTTTGGGTGGATGGGGGTTGTGTGCAGGTTTTGCCTTTGTCTTACTTGGCGTGTAGTGTGCTATGTTTTAGAGAAATTCAACCCCCCAAAATTCTTTGTCAGATACCCACTTTATTCATGATTTTGAGAGAGGAGGTGCTTAAATGACCTGACCAACTCTGTAGGTGTCTGTACTTCATGGGCATGGTTGACACCAGGATGTATTGAAAAAGGAATGACACAAGATATGTACAGCCCTGTCACATAGGACTCAAAACTAAAGTGGATCTCTGTAACATCAGAATCACCCTCTTACCCCACTAGTAATAGCCAGTGGAATAAACTTCTCAAGTACAGAGTCCTTCAAGGTTTAGCCTAAAGATGACCTCGGGTTAGATGTTTCCACTACTTTTGTGTTTCTGATAGTTCACATTGAATTCTTCAGTTCTGCAGATTCTTCAGGATCTGTCTTTTGTGGCATGTGCAGAGGTCTCCATTCCGGAGTGGGCATCTCACTGTTTGTGGTCAAAAAATGAGTAAGCCACTTATTGTCATATGTGCACGTCCTAGTTGGTGGTCTAATCATAAGTAAAGTGGGGACTGAACATTTTCAAATGGATACATGACCCAACAGCCATGCAGGACCCTTGATGTTTGTGTATCTGTATGATAGAATTTGTGTAGTTAACCCTTTAAAGCTAGATTATGACCATACTATTTAACTGCCCTCATATATTTTCCTTAGCTAGTTTGTTTGTCGTACCATTCTTGTTCAACTGATATAGTGCTGGAGAATAGTTATAATGGCTCAGTACTGTTGTAATATATCTAAGTGCCTTATATCAGCATTTTTTTCTCTCTTTTTTGTTTGTTTGTTTTTTTGTTATTGTTGATTGGTTGTTTGTTTGTTGTTGGGTGGTGTTTTTTTGTTGTTGTTTTTTTTGGGGGGTGGTGGTGGTGAGGGAAACAGTAGAGCTCGGTGACACATTTGGCAGAAAGTGTGTTAGCATATGAGGCAGCTGACAGGTGCAATGGCACTGAAGTGTCTTGAGGCAGAAAAGTTTTTAGGTATTGAGCTTAGCAATGTTTATCAGCAGTACTAGTAGTAGTACAATTTCATTCAACAACTCATCCTGTCCTCAAGCATAACTGGTATCTAGACATGTTCTTTATATTTTTGATCGTTTTAACACTTTATGATTGAGTGTGGTAGGTTTCTGTACATGTGTGTGAGTGAGAGAGAGAGAGAGAGAGAGGACTGATTTGCTTCAAGCTTTGAGAACGATTGTTTACATAGGAAGCATTAACAGGTGCAAGTACATGTGTGTCTGTAGGCCTATATTCTGGAAGTCTGATTTTATTGTCTGTAAACTCTACGTCAATGCTTGCTTATTCCGAAAATTGGCTGTGTAAAAATGCAAAGAAATGTTTGGAGATTGTGATCCTGACGCCATGTGTACTCCCAAATCTTTTGTGGTGTTTTGATGTCTTGGGATTTCAGGAGAATGAAAATTTACTTAGTTGTTTGGGGTTTGTTTTTGTTTTTTGTTTGTTTTTTTTAGATATCCTGGCACCTTTCTTTGCCATTGTGTGTTTTGCTTCTTGTTTTGTTTTTTAAAAAATGTGCTCTGTTTCTCCATTTCTACTTTTTTCTTTTAAAAAGAATAAATTTTTATACTCTATCTGAGACAGGTTTTGATTTCTGTCTTGTTTCAGCTTTGATAATGTTTTGATATATCTCACATGCTTACACTCGTAGTTGAATTTCAGCATTTTTATTGTTGCTTTGTATTTATTCCTTTGTATCAGAAATAAAATTTGTTGTCAAATTATAACTTGAAATCATTCCGGTTGGCGTGTCACATTGAGTGAATGTTGTTATTTGTGTTACTTGTTTGTTGTGTTCATGAAAGAGAGTGGGTCAAATGTTTCTTTTTTATGTATGAAAAAAAAAAAGTCCTTCTGTCTTTCACACAATTTGTTCTATTACTTTCATTAGACTCACCCTGTAAAATTGTGAAACCAATTCAGTGAGTTACATGGAAAATGCATGGATAAATTTTGAGATTATCTGCAAAAGCAGAACACAAACAAACCAAGTAAAACAACAAACAAGCATGTAAAACAAAACCCCACATAAAGTGCAAACAAAACACCCCAAGAACATGTCTTGAATAATGTGAGTCAATAAATGGGATAAATAAATGGAAAGATAATAAAAGGCAAGAGATGATAGTGATGGTATTTATGAGAACAGTCACCTAGTCAAATATTTAATATAAAAGCAAAATTTGGTGTGCTGTGGAGATGCCGTCATTTCAAGGAGAGTGGCCCAAAGCTCTTGCAGAGAAACCTACTACAGCTGTAAATGATATGCAATACAACACACACACACACACATGCGCACACTCACTCACACACTGATTACATACAAAATGTACACACATACACACACTTTTTTGTTGTTGACATCGCTCATACACTCTCACAAAAGAAGAAACTGCATACCATACTGCAAAAGAAACTGTATCCACTAACACCTTTGTAATTCATAGTATGTTCTTTTTTTTTTTTGAGCCAGAAGGCCCATAGAGCCGGAGCTTATCCCGGTTTCTGTAGCGTTAAGCGAACCGATGGTTTTTCACCACCCCTGTGACAGGACGCTAGTCTGTCGCCAGATACTTCCCCAGCAGAGCTGGTACCCACTTGTACACCTGGGTGGAGTGAGGAAAATAGGAGTAAAGTGTCTTTCCCAAGGACACAACACCGAGCCGAGCGGGGATCGAACCCTCGACCTCTGGATCACGAGTTGACCGCCTAAACCACTCGACCACGGTGCCTCCTTTGTAATTCATAGTGCCTCCTTTGTAATTCATAGAGACCAGCTAATTACAGTAATCTTAACTTTCACTGAACTCAAGAGTGAGATTGCTTTGCATGTGTGCAAGCTCAGCAGTATAAAGATACTCTTCATTTGCAAACGCATGCAGACATCTTGTGCACTCGTTAAATCCTGTTCCGCTGTTCGAAAGAGTAGGCCATTGTGTGCTGGTGGGAACAGATGACAAAATTTACAAAACCGCATACACATGGGATGTTAAAAAAGCACGAGTGCTTATTCCATTATCCTCGATATAAAAAAAATTTTTTTGATAAAAACAAAAGTCATCTGAGCGCTTTGATTTGTTGCTTTACAAGATTCAGCTCTATATAAATTCAATACATTATTATTATTTGCATGTTGTTGGAGGAGATGGTTAGCCTAGTGCCCAGTAGTGGTTAGAGCATTGAGATCACAATTTGGTGGTGTGGGTTCACCAAGATGTCCATACAAGGGGATTTTCCCCCTGCAGTTGATATCAGTATAGACACCACTCCCCTAAAAATCTTTTGGGTGAGACTTTAAACCCAAGTCCTGTGTGTGAATGCTCTCAGAACATTTTGTGGATACTTAAACCTGTTCTACCTTTAGGAAGAGTGGGTGCTTGTGAGTCAGTAGGAACAGATGACAAAAGTTTTAAAACACTTGTACACTGGTGATAAAATCGAAAAAATGCATGCACACTGGTGTCATTTTTAGATCTCATCCCTGAAGTCGAAATACAGCTACCTTAATGGTGAAAAAAATGGTCACATATGCAAAATCTCCATTGGTTAACCTTGGGAGCTCTATTTCATTTCATTTATTTATTTCATTGATACCACTTTAAGTCACGAGATTTCTCTGCGTGAAATTCGGGCTGCTCTCCCCTAGCCACAGAACAAACCAAAAAAAAAGCTCAATGATTATTCCAGCAGTTTTTATTTAAGATCATGCAAATAATCTACAAATTACTTTTATTGTTTTTGTGTCAGAGTTACTTTTAAATGGCCTCACAACAAACGATTTCTTAAATGGAGTGTGTGGCTATTTATTATATTCTACTTTTCCCTTGACACACTGGCGCATACATCAAGATTTTAAAAAGAGAAGAAAGATGACAGGGCTGGGATGAAAACAGTACATCATTGGCATTTTTCATGAATAAGTAGTTGCTTGAATCTGTGCCTATAATAATAATTAACATTGGTTTGAAGGCTTTCTTTCTTTGATTATATTTAAGTCCCAGCAGAGTTATCCGATTTAGGGACTTATTAAACCACCACTACCAAGCAGCTCTCCAAGAATCCACTAGGCTCTACGCCAACAGTCGGCAAGCAAGCGATTTAGCCTAGGCTAGTTCGAAGAGAACTGGCACAAGCATGTGCTTTGATGGTTCCAGTTGTTCTAGCCAAACACCTGAATAAAGAGGAATAACTCTAATTAAATAGCCTAGCATCCGCATCCTTAGTCAACATGTATTGGACCGATCAGTAGATGCACAGAACTTAAGTTCGACTGACAACAAAAGAAGCTCCTGTTGTTGTGATTACAAGTATATTACATCCTAGAGAAGGCGAGATGGCATATAACTATGGGCAGGGACAACAGTCAGCCCAGCCTCCACCATCAGCAGATCCTAATTTTCTGTCGAACATTTTTCAAAAGTGAGTGTTCGACTAACCTGCAGATCGGTTAGACAGTACTCTCTCTCTCTCTCTGACCCTCTCTCTCGCTGGAAAAAAAGCAAGTCCATATTTATCTATCAGTGTCACTCTTGGAAATAAAGATTAAATGAAGCTGATCAGTCTCTCTCGATCATGCTGTTCTCACGTCGCTCACACCTCTGCCACACCCAGGCTTACGTCCTAGCCAGAAGTTGGGTCTACTTCGATTCGAGAGTAGGCTATTGTACCGTCCCAGCACTCGATAGCCTTCATTCAGACCTTAACTAGTGCGCTGGGTCATCAAGATCACCAGCTGGTCAAGCTTTTTACTAGTTATAGTTTTACACAAAAGGTAGATGGAATTTTAATTGTTCATAAAATACATGGGTGTATCATGTGCATTTGTACTATAGGACTTTGGTTCTCAGTTCAGTTCAAATAGATAGGAAGCTGAGCTTTGACAAATACCTTGACCACATTCACCCCAAAAAATATTCACACCAAAAAAAAAGTCAATCAAAACTCTTCTGCTAGCAAAAGTTAAAGGGTATCAATTGGTATTGAGCCACAATGTTTATAATTATGTAACCACAGTTGCATTGATTCAGTTGAATCTTTGCTCATGTGCTCATAATATGTGCTTCTATGGAAGTTTGGGTGTGGGAAACATATGTTTCTTGAGTGATATTGTGAATGTATGCAGGAAAGTTGTGGGTGAAAGACAGACCAGAGTGCAAGACAGATGAATAGCCTGCAAAAATGAAGAGAAATGACAAATGAGGGCAGCCACATATTTGATTTTCTCTCTTGAAATTCATTTTTGTATGACAGCAAGACAGAAAAAGAGGTTATTATGGGAGGTTTTGTTGTTGTAGCAGTTGTTTTAGGTGGGTCTTTTCTTTCTTTTCTTTTCCTTTTTTGTTTTTTAAACTAGACAACCAGTTTTCAGCACAATTTTGTAGCTGGTGAGAAAGACTGCAAGTCTCAGCTTGATTTTTTTGTTTTTTGTTTTGCTGGATATACTTGTGTTGGCAGAGCTGGATAAATCTTAAATCATTGTGCTTGTGATGTGATGGCCCGGGATTGATCCAAGGTTTAAGTTTCCACCAAGACGCCCCTTTAAGGGGATCTTATTTTCTTATACCCTGGCATTAACATCAATGCAGACTCCACTCCCCAGAAAAGTTCTTTTGGGGAAGACTATAAACTAAGGTCCTATAGGTGAACACATGCAGAACGGCTTGCACACGTGTTAAAAAACTTGTTCCATGTTTTGAAAGAGTAGGCCATTGTGTGCTAGTGGAAACAGATGACAACATTTGTTAAAACTCATGCACACTAGTGTCATATAGTAATGGTAGACATTATCCTGAAGAGTGAAGTTGGAATGCAGCTGTTTTAATGGTGGGCAAAGACAACTTTGCATTCACAAAATTGCACCATTGGCATTAATTAGTGAACCTCAGAGCTCTAGCAGAGGAACAAAGAAAAACAAAGTAAAGTAAGGAATAAGGATGCAACAGATTTCAATTAATTGTATGATACGTGGATTGATCTTTTTTTTCCTAATGCTTTAAATCATTTTTCTCTAGGATTGACAAGGACAGGAGTGGACAGATTTCAGCCCCAGAACTGGGACAAGCATTAAGCAATGGTACTGTTCCCTGTATTGTGTGTGTGTGTGTGTGCGCATGCATGTGTGTGTGTGTGTGTGTGCGTGCATGTGTGTGGAGTGTGTGTTTGAGTGTTAGCCTGTATAAAAGCTGCAGCTTGATTTGTTTACTTCCTGTCTTTTGTAATTTGCTCAAAAGTCAATCACGCATTTGTCAACTTTACAAAAAACAAAGAGAAAAATATTCTTCCTCGGGATCAGTCTTACCACCCGCAACAATTCTCATCAGCTTGAATTAAGAAAGGAAACCAAAAGATTTATCACAAGACCGCAGAAAATTTTTAGTCTTGAAAATGGCAATGATTTAGGTACTAAGAAAAAATAGGGGAAGTTACTTGATGCAAAACAATTCTTTCCCTAAGGCAAAAGATGTAAATGAAATTAGAAAAACTATTTTTAATGCAAAACAATTCTTCCCCTAAGGTAAAAGATGTCTATGAAATTAGAAAAACAAGTAACAAGATTTACTGTATTATAGTGAGGGAATGCTTGATTTGCTTTGCTGGGGGATTTTTGTTGTTTGTTTGTTGTTGGGGGTTTTTTTTGGAGGGAAGATGATGTATTTACTGACACTGTTGTTCATTTGTGTGCAGGGACATGGACACCCTTTAATCCAGAGACGGTCAAGTTGATGATGGGTTAGTCGTAACACTTAATGCAGTGTATCACCGTATGTATGGGTTAGTGGTAACACTTATGCAGTGTATCACTGTCTGTATGGGGAAGAGTCAAGTCAATGATGGGTTAGTTGTAACACTTAATGCAGTGTATCACTGTCTGTATGGGGAAGAGGGGGAAGAGTCAAGTCAAGTTGATGATGGGTTAGTTGTAACACTTAATGCAGTGTACCAAAAGCAACGTGGAGGAGGACTGTAGAAAGTGAGATGAAGGCCATGCAGCACTCTTGGGGATCAGTGACTAGGTTGGCCCAGGATAGGCAGAAGTGGAAGCGCTTTGTTGCTGCCCTACACACTGCTGGGTGTAATGGCTAATGATGATGATCACTGTCTGTGTGGGGAAGAGTCAAGTCAATGATGGGTTAGTCGTAACACTTAATGCAGTGTATCACTGTCTGTATGGGTTAGTCGTAACACTTAATGCAGTGTATCACTGTCTGTATGGGGAAGAGTCAAGTTGATGATGGGTTAGTTGTAACACTTAATGCAGTGTATCACTGTCTGTATGGGGGAGAGTCAAGTCAAGCTGATGATGGGTTAGTTGTAATACTTAATGCAGTGTATGGGGAAGAGTCAAGTCAAGTCAATGATGGGTTAGTTGTAACACTTAATGCAGTGTATCACTGTCTGTATGGGTTAGTCGTAACACTTAATGCAGTGCATCACTGTCTGTATGGGGAAGAGGGGGAAGAGTCAAGTCAAGTTGATGATGGTTTTATTGTAACATGCCTCCAAAGTCAGAATTCAGCTAACTTAACGGTGGGTAAAAACGGTCTCTTACACAACATCTTGCCATCGGCAAACCTTGGAGCTCTAACCAAGGAGCAACAACAAAAGTGTAACATACATTGCAGTGTGTGTGTGTGGTTTTTGTTATTGTTGTTGTTTTGGGGGGGGGAGGAGGGTTGATTAGAGGAAAGCTTATTTGTTTGTTTGTTATTGATTTGGTCTATTTTTTATTTTATTTTATTCTTTTATATTGAGGATAATGGAATAAGCACTTAGGTGCTTTTTTACATCCAGTCCCTGTGCGTAGCTATACTTTGATATCTGTACATTAAAGTGAACTGTTGATTTATGCTTTAATATTTATACATTAAAGTGGACAGTTCCACTGTTTTTAAATTCTAGTTTACATGTCCAAAGATAATGAAGAGTCCTCGCTAGCAGGTTTGATGCCTGCAGCTGAGAATGCCTCTTTCGTTTATTAATTAATGGCAGCTTGAAGAAAAATTATCTTTTTTGCTCCTAATTCTCTAAAGTCTGTTTAGATAGTAACACCTGATGTACCTGTGGATGATCAGTTGCTTAGCATTTACTTTCATGTTTCTTTTGTCTCATGCTTTAGGCATTCTATAGCTGATGGTGCAGGGCTATACCATCGCTCTTATCAGTTAAACACCTTTCTTCTCCCCCCCCTCCCCCTTCCTTACTTCTTGTGAATAAGAAAATGAGGATGGAGAACCACGACAGTGGTCTTCTCATGTAAACCCAACTATCACCTCCTCCTACCCCCCTTCCCCATATTGTACTATGTCAAGCCAAATAAAGCCATGGACTTTCTCCCCCCCCAAAAAAAAAAAGAAAAAAAAAAGAAAAGAAAAGAAACAAAAATATTAGAAAAGACACTCCAAAATAACATTTCAACATAGGATAAGCTATTTATGTGATGCGATATGCAGGTTTTCTACAGTACAGTTATCATCATGGCTGGAAACTGCACCATCACTTATGAGTATGCCAAAACTCAGACAGGTGAAAATAACTATTCACTGTCAGTACAAGGTTAGATTTGTGATGTCATACAGGTGTAAACTATATTGCAAAGACTTTGATTTCTTCATTTTCATTGTTTTATGTTTTATGATGGCAGGCATATTTGACCGTGACAACACGGGCACCATCAATTTCCAGGAGTTTCAGGCCCTGTGGAAATATGTGGGAGACTGGCAGAACTGTTTCCGCACCTACGATCGAGATAACTCGGGAGCCATTGATGCAAATGAGCTGAAAAATGCTCTCATCAATTTTGGTAAGCATTTTACATCAGAGTTGTGATTCAGTTCAAAACTGCTCTTTTATTTTGAGGAGAAGGGGGATGGATAGCCTAGTGGTTAGAGTATTGAGCTCATGATCTGTCGGCCCAAGATCGAGCCTCTGCTGAGGCACTTGTTCAAGGGGATTTTTCCCCCTGGAGTTAACATCGGTTTTGACTCCACTCCCTCAAAAGTCCTTCAGATGAGACTGTAAACCAAGGTCCCATGTGCAGAGGCATGCTGAACAACATGCACACGCATTGTAACCCATTGTGCCTTTTGGAAGAGTTTCATGGCAGTAGGAACAGATAACAGATTTGTTAAAAATGCATGCACACTGGCTTCATGTTTAGACATCATCCCCAAAAGTTGGAGTGCGGCTACCTTAACAGAGGACAAAAATGGTCACATATGTACAAATCTCATCATTGGTGACCTGAGCTCTAGGTGAGGAACACACAAAAAATGTCAAGGAAATGAATAAGCACTCGTGTCCTTTTTTTTTACATTCAGTCCCTGTGTGCATGCAGTTTTCTAAGTTTTGTGGGGTGTGTGTGTGTGTAATCTAATGCAGCATAGAGCTCTGACTTTGTTATAAATTCACAGATTTGTATTCTCCTTCTTCATCGAACGCTTAGACAACTTTTGATCTCTGCCATATGAGCAAAGATGCGTTGCACTGCCGTTAAGTGCCTGACAAGTCAGGCCCAGTGCATCTGACTTTGGCATAGGAGAGAATTGTTACCTTTTAATCAAGTCTTTCTGGGGGGAAAGGCAGGAGAATGGACCAAGAAGGCAGAAAGTAGACAAGAAAGAGATGACAGGAAGAAAAGGAACAAGGCAGAAACAAAGAGAGGGATAGAAAGAGAAAATTCCTAGCACAGAATTTCCAGAAGGTGGGGGGTGCTGTTTATACTGACAGGCCAATCACGGCATCCCTACAGGGGAGGGGCATGCAAATTACCTTCTATGGTTGGTTGGGGGGAGGGGGGAAAGTCTTTGTTTTTTCTCTAGCAGTGACTGCTCACTTACTTGTACTATCCATAGACTTTTTTCTGACTATAAAAAATGACTAACCTGTTGATATTGCATCATTTTGTTATTGAACATTCCATAATTTTAGAAAGGAAGAGTTGTATGTTTGGTCTCTCTGTCCTCATTTCTGGTATGTTTTTCATGTCAATCCATTGCGTTTGTTTTTTTGTGTGTGTAGGCTACAAGTTTTCTGACAAATTCTTTGGTGTCCTTCTGAAAAAGTTTGATCGGCAAAGGAAAGGAACGGTTGCCTTCGATGACTTCATTCAGTGCTGTGTCATCTTGCAGGTTGGTCGTTGATTTTACTTACATTTTTTTGCACAGTATATACTGTGATCTGTTTCAGTCATTGTGATTTCTTTATCTTTTGGTGTGAAAGCATTCCTTTGCAAAACTGTGGTGCTTAACCTGCTCTGCAATACGTTTAGAATGTCAAATCCAAACATTTGCAGATATTGTTGGTGTATTGGACACTGTGGTTTAATTAAAACCAGAAAAACAATAATGAGTACTTGCGTACTGTCACTGGAGGAGCACCATAACGAAATCGTTACTTTATTCTGTGGCCCATTGGCTCATTGACTCAGCCATTATTGTCATCAGAAAGTACTAGGGAACTGAGCACAGGATGTCATACTTTGTATTTGTTAGTTTAAAAAAAAAAAAGCACCACTTCACTTCACATAAGTCGATTAACCAGCAGGGCTAGGCCTTCTGTAGATGGTGGTCTGATGGTGTCAGAACACAAGTGCCTCCCATTAGATTGCTAGCTCTGAGTTTATCATGATACTGCATGTGGCTGTGTTCTGTGTAGATGGGGTATTCTTGTGGAAAAGGGACAACAGATTTCTTTTCCGTGAGGCAGAATTCTATGTTTGATACTTCTATCACACAGCTTACAGACAGAGACAGAGACAGACACCCACCCCCCTTATACCTTGTTGCAGAACATCTTGCGCACGTTAAAACCCTTTCCACTTTTCGGAAGAGTAGGTCATCGTGTCCCGGTGGGAATGGATGACAAAATGTACACAAACTGCATACACACGGGGACTGGTTCTAAAAAAGCACACAAATACTTATTCCATTATCCTCAAAATAAAGAATGATTTGTTTATCCTGCTCTGTTACAGACTCTAACCAATGCATTCCGTTCCCAAGACCAGGACCAGGACGGATGGATTCGTCTGTCTTATGAGGATTTCCTCACCCTGGTTTTCAGCGTCAGAGACTGAAGGATCCAACCTGTCAGGACTCAGTCGTGTCAGATGGGACATTTACTTCTTCTTTTTTTTCGTTTTTTTAAACATATGGCCTGGTCATAGCAAGTATTTCATTTGTTTTTATAGCAGCTTTCAATGTGTAGTTTATAAAAATGTTATCTTTAAGTTTGGTAACTTACAATAAAGTGACAATGATATAGTTTAACCTTTTCCCTACGGGTAGCCTGTTTTAGGGTAGGGTAACCAGCCATCTACTAACCCTTCCCTCTGTATCACCTACCACTTGGTTACAGTAGCATACAAATGTGCACAGTGCACCTGTACTGGGAAAGAGGGGTTAACGTAGGGATAGTGTTAAGATCTCTGAACTTTTTAAAGAAAAGTAGGGGGGTTGCCTGATGGTTAAGAGTGTTGAACTTGTGATCTAAAGGCCCCATTTTGATCCGTCATTGAGGCGCTTGTTTGAGGGAATTTTCCCAAGGAGTTACCATCAGTACCAATTCGACTCCACTGAAAGTCCTTCGGATGAGAATATAAACTGAGATCTTGTGTGCGAATGCACGTAGAACATCTTGTGCACACTTAAAAAACCCCATTCCGCCTTTCAGAAGAGTAGGCTATTTCGTGCTGGAAGGAATGGATGACAAGGTTTTTAAAAATGCTTGTGTTTTGATGTGGCGTTAAGACATCCTCCCCGAAGTCGGAATGCAGCTACCTTGAAGGTAGGTCTCATCTGTCGGCATCAGCAGGTACAGCATTAGTCTCCCAATTACATCGACATGATCCCCCTACTTCATTTGTTCTGGTCTTCACTGGTCCTGCTACCTTCATGGTAGGTAAACGGTCACCTACGCAAAATCTGACCAGCGGTGAACCTTGGAGCACAAGCCAAGGAACACCCCAACAAAATGTTTGTGTGTGTGAGATATATATACACACACACAAATATGTATGTAAATATTGTATTTTGTACGTAAAAAGTAAGAAAAGTAAAATATGATACCAGTTTATGGTGGGCTTTTTCATTCCAGTTATTTTTGTCTGTTTTATTTGGTAAAAAACATGTTTACATTTTTATTTAATCTAAGGATATAGTCAACTAATAAGCTGAAGGGCCGACATTTTTAACGTACCTGTAGAACAACTGCGGTAAATCTAGCTTGATTTTCTTTTAAGAAATTCAGTAGTGCGGGTAATATATCATGAGCTGTGGGTTTTTTTCCTGATGACATAGTGTTGGAAAAGACAGATATATATGTCAATATATATTTGACATGGCTGGTTTTTGACTAAACAGGGTTGCAGCATTGATCAGGCCTTCAGCAGTGGGTTAGGCTTTCAGCAACTTCAGAACAAAGTGCAATGACTGTAGGAATAGGGCACTTGAAGAAGACTGAAGTTTATTTCCGATGAAAGAAGATAACGCTGAAAATTCTGTTTCATTGGTTATTAAGGTGAAAAAGAAGTGGTGCTATTTACAATCAGCACACAGGTGTTTTGCAGTAGTGACACTGTGTTGGACAAGATACTTCTTGTATCAGCATCCATACTCCAACCTGGAAACACGCACACACACACACACACACACACACACACACACACACACACAACCATGTATGCATGCGTGCATACTTACATGCATGTATGCATGCGTGCATGCACACACACACATATGCACACACACACGCACACACATGCCTGTATTTTTTTTTTAAGTTGTGTCATGAATCAACTTTGAAGTTTGAATTGTTTAATAGATTATAGTCTGTCAAACTAATGTGAATCTTTGAATCAACCACTATCTTTCTTCCCCGTAAAGGGGGAAGACATTATTTTTGTCTGGCAGCAGATCTGTTTTAGAATTAATTTTTGTGTTCATGGTGCTATATATTAAACCACTTCCATCATTTCACAAGGAAGAACATTATTTCTGGAATTACAATGATTGGTAGGTGTTAACTCAATTTTTTGGTGGTTTGATTTTTCTTGATAAAGTCAGAAAAGACATATATATATCTATATATTCTTTTCATGCAATATGATGTTGGGGTTTTTTGTTTTTGTTTTTTTACATGCAATAATAATATTATTTACTCTTTTTGGCTTTTTTTTTTTAAATAACATTTTGGTGTTAGAAACATTCCATTCATCTTACTTTGTTAATGTCTGAAGTTTTCAGTTTGTTTTCATGTTCATGTGTTCAAAAATGGAAGAAGACCATGATGTGTTGTGAAATGACCAAACATCGCAGGCTAGAAACTGTGCAATGCTTTTGGCGTTACCCAAAAAACGTTTTGTCAAACTCAAGTCGTGTCTATCATGCTTTGAAAATTCAGAAAACTTGTTATTTCAAACGGTGCGTCTTTTTATCGGCATGCTTTTCTTTTCTCTCTTTTTTAGCTTCAAACATAAAAGGCACTTGCACAAAAAATGTTGTTTACCGACTTTGAACCGCACGTCCAAGGTCAGTTGTTTCTAGTCTACACTCAGGGCTCTGTAAGGAAAGCTGAGATTGTTGTAAAAGATATTTTAATGACCAGTAATTTTTGTGCAGAATGGGATTGTAATTTGTTTCTGGAAGCACAGAAAACAGTCAGACCTATTGTGAAGTAGTCAGGTCTCACATAACTCTTTTTGTCATCACATTTTTTAAAAAGTCTTTCAGAGATGGGGTAGAGTAGTCTCTCAAAGTTTTGTTTTATTTCTGCCTCCAATATTCATTCACCTAACTTTTTTTTTCATCACATTTTCTTTGAAATCTCTCAGAGATAGTGTAGAGTAGAATTATAGGTCATAAAAGAACAGCCACACATGCAGAAATCTCCTGCCAGTGTTAGATAGTCGGGTCTATTGCAAATATACATGGTTAGTGTCAGGAAAGTCGAAGGGGCTAAAAGACTGTGTACATAGAAGAAGAACCAGTCATTGTGTTTTTCATCTTGAATCAGTTTGCTTTTCTTTCTTTTCTTTTCTTTTTTTTTCTAGCATCTTCACTTTTCCTGTTATAGGACAGTTTGTTTGTCTGACAGTTGCCCATATTTTTCACAAATTCATATTTTTGGGCATGACATCATTCTTGTGGTACATTAATAACAAAATCTGTACAGAAAATGTTTACAATAATTTAGGATTTTATCCATCTTTTAAGGTCACAATGGAGACAGGAGATCTCTTCAAACATGTCTGTGTTCTTAAAAAAAATGTATATGTGCACACACAACACACCACACACACACACACACACACACCACACACACACACACACACACACACACACACCTATCTCTCTCTCTCTCTCTCTCTCTCTCTCTCTCTCTCTTATATATATATATATATATATATATTATATATATATTATTTCTTTTCCTAGAAAAAGTTGGCTGTTCTCTCCATAAAAACTTGATAGGTTTTTGTCCATAAAAGTGTGTGGAGTGAATGCCTATGAATTAAATAGAGAGATGGGGGGAAAAATGCTAAAATTTAACTCCATAAAGGTGAGCAGGTGTGTCGGGGTAGGGCGGGATAGCCTGGTGGTTAGAGTGATGCGCTCATGATCTGCTGACCCGGGTTCGAATCTCATGCAAGAGGATTTTTCCTCTACACTTAACATTAGTGTCGACTCCACTCTCCCCAAAAGTCCTTCAGATGAAACTATAAACCGAAGTCCCATGTGTGAACGCACGCAGAACATCTTGCACACATGTTAAAACCCATTCCACTTTTCAGAAGATAAGGCCATTGTGTGCCGGTGGGAACAAATGACAAAATGTACAAAACTGCATACACACAGGGACTGGATGTAAAAAAAAAAAAACATGAGTGCTTTTTCATTATCTTCAAAAATAAAAATAATGAATAAATAAAAGAATAAATCCCTCACCACCCAAGTTAAAATTTTCTGAACTTATATATATATTTTTTTAAAAGGGATATAGAGGAGAAGGCAGATCAGTTGATCAAATGTTGAAAATAGTTAACATCATATAGGTGAAAGAAGAAGCTTCTTGAGTACACTAAATTTATTCACAGATGATTTTTTTTGTTCAGTTTCTCCTGCAGAAAGCCAGAGCTGAGGTGCCTCCAGCAGCCTTTCTACTTTGAGTGTGGATATTGGACAAAGGGGTGTTAGTGGACATGTTGCTGAAAATGTATCACTGATGATTTATGTACGTACAGTATCTGCAAAATGACTTTTGTTTAAGATGCCAGAGTAATTTTACTTATACACTTCTCCCCTTTGGCTTTATTGTCACACCCTTGGTCAGTCTGCCCCCTCTCCTCTTTTATCCCTTCCTCTCTCCTCCCTTCTACCTTTTCTTCTTCTTTTACCACCACCCTTCTTCCATCCCCCTCTCCCTCGATTTTTTTAAAATTGTCCTACACCAGCATGGCCTCAGAGTCAGAGTTATGTGCAGTAAGTCCGGATTTTTTTTCCTGATCTCTTTCTTTGTTTCTTAATTGACAATCTTCAGATATGTGTACTACTCTTTTACCTGGGTGCAATGTTGCAAATCAAATAAGCCAGTAACGGAAGTTCACTTTTAGACTTTTTTATTAGAAACTACTGCAATCATGTATTTTCAGTTTTATTTCTGTGCGTGTCCATTTTCATGCATTATGATATTGCTATTTTTTGGTTTCTCTTCAGCAATGCTCTTTATAAATATGTTTGAATTTGTGAAGTTATGAATGGGAATCTTGTATGTTTGTGCTTTGTTTATTTATTGGTAATAGTTAGCAAATCTGTGCCAGAAAGCAACTTCATCGTTAGATATGCAAACATGGGGAAAATCCAGCATGCATTAAATTTCTGTCTCCAGTATGTACTTATCTAAAGCTGCATGTGCCTGCATGTACTGTTGCACATGCACACACATACACCTGTGTGCATTCAGCATTATGTACATGTACAGGTGTATACTCACAGCCCACAATTAGTGACAGGACAAACATGCACATACTCTCTCTCTCTCTCTCCCTCCTTTTCATTATGTAAATCTCAATGTGACCCATGTTGGTCAGGCAAATTGACTAACACGTTCAGATCCATGTCCACTTTGACTCATGGTGTCAATCTTCCCATGGAGCCCTTCACACCATTAATACTGACTAGGAGCCAACCAGAGTCCCCCAAATCCTACAAAGTAAGTAAATCTCTGATGAAGTGCAACTCATGACTGTCTTCCTAGCTGACTATTAACTGCCTAAGCTACTTGCAAGGATAATGCCAGTATTTTTTTCATTTACCTTTTTAATTTACTATAGATTATTTTTGAAGTAGTATTGTATGTTGTGTATATAAAATTGTGGGGACGGGACAAATCAGTGGTCAGAGCACTGGCTCTCCCCAAGGTAAGAAAAAGCACTGTTGAATGTGGTCACCTAGTAGATGGGTGACTGTGTTCTTTGGCTTTAATACTGTTCCCCAGTTCACCCAGCTGTAAATGGGTACCTGCCCTCTTTAGGGTCAGGGAAGGTAAAGCAGCGAGGGAGAGGAGATGGGCGCCGCCCTCAATATGCTAGCCCTAGAGAAGTGAGGTCTCTGATGCCTGACTCTCCAACAGCTGCACAGGTTGCGGGAACACCTTTACCAATACCTATTGTATGTTGTGAATACTTTTTTTTGTTTTCGGTATATGATTTCATGTACTCCCAGAACTACAGATATCAGAGTTGCTACAGATTTTGTTTGGTTCAATATGCAAGAATTTTAATAAAAAGATGTCTGAAAACAGATGTGTCAAAATATCTGCATTTATTGGTTGTTTGAATGTACAAATGTTAAGTCAGGGGTTTATTAAGAGTACTTTTTAAGAGTTTTTTTTTTTTTTTACTCGCATGAATTAAAAAAAAATTTTAAAGGTGGAAAGCCATGTTTAGAACTCATGACCACGAGTATGATTTAACATCTAAATATTGTATCATTTTTATTTCCTTACTTTTTTGCTGTGAAAGCAGATTACTTAGTTATACTGAAGATTTGTGCATTGAAAGAAATTGTTTACATCAAATCTGAAATATGAATAGATCTGCTCTATTCTTGAGGAAAGGGGAACTAGTTTGAATAAATCTTACGTAATGAATTTTTTAAGAAATTGAGAAAAAATGCTTGTCAGTGTTGTTGAGCTGAGTTCAGTCCAAACTTCATATCATCACAATGATATTTAACGAGTTGTTGCAGATAAAACAATGGGCAAAGAAGTCACAGTGAAACAGTTTTTACAGTTTGATAAACATAAAGGCAACAGTATGCAAGAGAAATGCTTAACCCGTTACTGCCACCCAGGCAGTGGTGATGGTGCTGTGCATAACACACAGGGGCGTCACAAAATAGGCAAGGGGAAGCACCTTGAGTTCCTTTGTTACATCAGTAAAGCACCCTTTCTTTTTTCATGTTAGCAGGTATTTACATTGTAGAAGTTATTTGCTTTGCAGACCTGTCGAAATATTGAATTTGTGCGACGTTTTCTAGCACCGAGAATCGCCACAGTTGATACCTAATGATGCTTGTATTTTATGACTTTTTCAAAGTCTGCATCGTGAGTGCACAGAAAAGTGCTTGAAAGAGAGAAATGAATACATCTGATTTAGTAATCAAGGGGAGGGGAGGCTGGTTGACAGCATGCATAGGACATTTGAAACTTAATCCCAGGCTCATGTATTGAATCTTGCCAGCCACCCTGTAAAATCAGATTTTAATTGTTTTTAATCTTGTTCCAGTCCTTTGAATCAGACTGTAAACAGAGGTTCCTAGTGTTACCACATGCATAGATTATCTTGTGGACATACCAGATCACATTTCACCTCACAAAAAAGAGTAGAACATCGTGTACCTGTAGGAATGGGTAACAAAATAAAAACACATGCACACCTATGTCATCTTTAAATGCCATTCCTGATGTTAGAACAGGTGACTTTAAGTGGTCATGTCATGTAAAAATCTCAAAACTGGTCAACCTCAGAGTTCTAGACAAGGAACAAAGAAATAAATACAAGAATTGAACTATGAGGGTTTTTTTTTTAGCCATATTAGAGACACTATTGTGTGCTCAGCCTTTTTACTAATGTGTGGTGGTGTTGTTGATATACAGACAAGCGTTCACTACTGAACAAATAAACTAGAACATACTGCAATATGATAGATTAACCATATCAACCACATCCAAATACGCCCCATAGTACTAAAAACATGCAGACATATGTATGATAAAGCAGCACTGTGGACTGTAAAATCAAAGCTCCACATGGCAGGTGCAGGTCTGCTAAACAGTTTTACTTGCTGAAAGAAAAACAAAATTCACACTAAAAAAAAAAAAAAGCATTTAGAGTTACAGCGAATGTAAACACACCAACAGCATACATTTCAAACAAACAATACTGGGGGGGAATAGCTTAGTGGTAGTGTTGCGCTTGTAAACTGACAGCCCGGGATTGAGTCGCCACCGAGGCACCCATTTTAGGGAATTTTACCCTGGAGTTAACATCAGTACTGACTCCGCTCCCCCTAATGTCTTTAAGATGAGACTATAACCTGAGGCCCCATGTGCAAACACATACAGAACATCTTGTGCACATTGTTAAAAACCTGTTCATTTTTTGGAAGAGTAGGCCATTTTGTACTGGTAGGAATGGATGACAACATTTCTAAAAATGCATGCACACAGATGTTGTTTTTAGACACCATCCCAGAAGTCGGAATGCGGCTACCTTAATGGTGGGTAAAAACGGTCACACACGCAAAATATCACCATTGGTGAACTTCAGAGCTCTAGCCAAGGAACAACAACAAAATGATAATGATAATGTCATACTGATGCTTGCTTTCTTTCTCCCACAATCCACACACACACAAAATGTTGGTCAAGGCTTTGTCTGCCTCAACCCACTGTGTTCCTTTATGATCTGTTCTCTCTGGTCTTTGTCTTTTTTTTTTCTTTGATTGTTTGGTTTGTTTATATGTTGTTTTCTCTATTTTTGTGTGGTTTTTTTGTTGTTGTTTTTTTTTGGGGGGGGACAATCTGTTCAATTTTCTGCTTGTGGTTTGTTAGTATGTCTAATTTTCCATTTACTTTTTCCTTTTCCTTTTTTTTTTTTATAGATGGGTAGTAAAGCAAAGGAAAGAAAATTCTTTCACAGATCTATCTGGACTACAACATCTGCAGCGTGTTGCAGAGACCTGCTGGCCCTCACAATTTTTTCCCCTGGAGCTCTCTCTACAGGGCTGGGCCACACATGGTGTCCCAGAGTGTTGACAGTAGGACAGTACTGCAGGATGTGGGAAGGGGTTTGTGTGGCCTGTGCCACAGAGGCACAGGTCAGTGTGGGATATTTTAGGCAGTGGAGATGTGATAGGAGCTGACAGCGTCCTGTTTGCAGTCTACAGATGGTAACTTGAGCTGCTTTATCTAGCTCTGTCTGTGTTTAAAAACAACAATAAACTCTTTTTAAGGTTTCTAACACGTTGATTTAACCAGATATATCCAAAACCATGTTATTTTGATAAGCAAATTCACATTTATGCAACCCAGTTTTTTCTTTCCCTTAACAGCAAAATCAAAAAGCAACCTTTAAGATTTGAAAGGTAGGCTGTGCACACACAGAGAGATACAGAGGCAGAGACATGTGCACAGAAAGACAGAGGCATGTGCACAGAGAGAGAGAGACAGATAGAGAGAAGCCAGGCAAAATTTTCTATTTCAAGGATAAACCCCTCCTATGCTTTTTTTGTTTTGGGGGAGGGGGGGGGGGGGGGGGTACATCTAGTCCCTGCCCCATTATCAGGGATTCACACACACAGAGGGGGAGAGAGGATACACATGCACTTATACATGCATGTGCACTGCAATAAACATTTATATGAAAAAATATATATAATTTTATATATCCTGCAGTCCTGGGGTCATTTTCAGGATAGCTGATTTCTAAACTCAGTTAAAGTCATTTTTGTTGGGTACTGTGAGTGAATAAGTGAATTTTGAAAAAAAATCAATTCATTTTGTGGCAGAGTTTTATTTTTTTTTGTGGTCACAGGGTTTGTTTGTGTGTTTGGTTTTTTGTTAGATTTTTTGGGGGGAGTTGGTTTTGGTTGGGGTTTTTTGTTTGTTGGTTTTTTTGGTGTGTTTAGGTTGGGTTTTGTATTTGTGTGTGTGTGTGTGTGTGTTTGTTTATTTGGGTTTTGTTTGGTTGGCGGGGGGGGGGGGGGGGGCGATGTTTCTTGCTTACTTATATAATTTTCCTAAAGAAAACAATCTAGTTTTGTCTCCTATTGTGATTAGATAGTCCGTTTGGTCCCGTTTGAAAAAGCAAAACAAACACCCCACCCCCACCCCAAAGAACCCCCTTCCCCCCAAAAAAAACCCCAATCCCAACACCACCAACCCAAAAGCAAACAAAAACAAAAAACACTACCTCCATCAACAAAACGTCTCAAAGGCTAGGCCTATCTCTTGCCAAATCAATGTTTTGTTAGCTTGTGGCATCTAGTCCAAAGTACCAATTCCAAAGGGAGGTCACGCCCAGATGTCTTGACTGCAACAACTGAACTGCTGGGTGGCGATCGCTGCGACATACCAAAGCGGTAATTGTGACAGATTCTTTGGATAACATTTCCCCCTTTTTGGTTATTTTTTTTAACAAGCAAGACTTAGATCATTTAGGAGCATTATAGCGATGGGACTTTTGAAACTGTTTGATAAACAAACTAACCAGTTTTCATTCAAAAGGTCGAAACTTTAAACCCCCAAGTGAAATTTAAACACCCAGAACGCCGTAAATTCACAATCATTAGATTCAGCAAATAAGTCGAGTAGCAGAGAAATACGTGATATTGTGATTATGAAATGAAAAAGTTATCAGCGAACATTGTTATTTGCGATGCAGTGATAAATGAAATTTGCGTGGTGTCTTTTTTGTTATGGAAAAAACTCGTCCACTGTGGCCAGTTTGTTTGCAGTTGAATTGATTTAGTTCCTGGCATCTGAACTCTGTTTCAAAACTCATGATGCATTGGTAGTGATGTATCTTAGATTTACTTTCTGATCATGTATGTTTCTAGAACATATATACATTGTACTGGCTGAATAATAATTTCATGTATTAGTATTGTGACAGTAGCCCAGTAACTCACTGACTCAGTGACAGGTAGTGGTACCTTTTCTTAGTTGTTTTCATCCCTGTAGTTTCATGACAGAACATCACAATATCCATTATAGATAATTTTTGCCACTGTCATGCTAGTCTTTAAAAAAAAAAAAGCACTGTCATGCTAGTCATAATTTTTGTTGTACTTGGCAACAATCCAACATGTTTCGGTGCTACATTACTGTTGTTGTTGTTTTGTTTTTTTAACCTTCCAAAGTTCCATGCTACCATAGAAGCTGAATTCATTTGGGATTAGTCCTTGAGATCACAGGAAGTCAGCTGTAGTATAGACTTTCTTCTATAAACTGAATTCACATTTGATTTAAATATCTGTGTTACTGTAGTGTTAATGTTAGATAAAGGATGCTAAAGCAAACCTTAGTCATTTACTGTATACATTGCAATTTACATAATACTGCTATTTTGTTACTTGATAACTGGGAAGCACCGTGCAGGGTGTTAAGTCAATTGACTTGGCATCATTGAACATGTTAAAAAAGATGGGTGTATACTGTATACCCCAGAGCAAGAATAAGTTTGTGTTGGTGCAACCACAATCTAGACAATAGTCCAATATTGGTAACTAAAATTAAAAGAGTATTCTATTTATGTTTCAGGGATAATGGAATAAGCACTCGTGTGCTTTTTTTTAAAAACATCTAGTCCGTTGGGTCGGATTCGGCGAAACAACTACAGAAGAAGATCACAAACTATGGTATAGTGGCGACGACTCCAAACACCAACACGGAGTAGGATTTCTTGTCAACAAGAAGAGGACTAACAGTGTCATCAGCTGTACCCCAATCTCAAGCAGACTGATCTCCATGCGTGTCGCAGCAAAACCACACAACATGACCATCATACAAGTCTATGCACCAACATCAGACTACGATGATGAAGCAATCGAGTGTTTCTATGAAGATTTGGAGAGCGCCATCAAATCAACTCCAAAGAAGGACTTTCTCGTGATCCAGGGCGACTGGAATGCCAAGATCGGACCTGACGCTTATGACCAATGGCCAGGGACAGTAGGCCGTTTTGGCGTGGACGAAACTAATGATAGAGGTCTCAGACTTTTGGAATTCGCAAGCAGCCACAATCTTACTGTCGCCAACACCTTATACCCCACAAGACATCAAGAAGAACGACGTGGCACTCACCAAATGGAAAGACACATAACCAGATTGACTACATCTTGGCCCCCAAACGATTTAAGTCGAGCATCAACAAAGCCCAGACAAGAAGTTTCCCTGGCGCTGATATTGGCAGTGACCACGACATGGTACTCATGACCCTACAGATCAAGCTGAAGACCAAGAACCAGAAGAGAAATCCCCGTTTGCGGTTCAACATGGAAAAGCTGAAGGACCCCGAAGTCGCTGAAATCTTTAAAGCTGAGATAGGGGGCAGATTTGCAGCATTGAATTTCCTCCAAGATGACATCAACAACCTCACTGAGACCTTCAGCAAGACCATTCAGGAGACAGCGCTGGAGATCCTTGGGAAAGAGAGGAAAAAGAACCAACCGTGGGTTACCAACGATATCCTGGACCTGTGCGACCAACGTAGGGAGCTAAAGCCAGTGAAGAACAAAAACCCAGAAATGGCCGAAGAGTATAGAACAGTCAACAGGTCAATCAAGAAGAAGATGACTGAGGCCATGGGGAACTGGATGTCAGAACAATGCTCCAAGGTTGAGAAGGCAATGGCGAAAGGAGACAGCAAAGAGGCGTACCAGACCATCAAGGTACTAACCAAGTCCCAGCAGCCAAAGACCTCCGTTATTGAAGACAAAGAGGGGTCAGTCCTTACAGAGAGCGCCACTATCATGAAGAGATGGACAGAATATTGCAGAGACCTGTACAACTACAAGCTGAAGGCTGATCCGAACAAACTTCACGAGCAAGATCCCAGACCATCAGATCCTGAAAGCACACAGGTGCTGGAGGAAGAGGTAGAAGAAGCAGTAAGATCCCTGAAAGGGGGCAAGTCACCAGGGATTGACAACATCCCGGCTGAGCTCATCAAGAACGGAGGCCCAGAGATGATCAAGGCATTAACAATCATCTGCCAACGCATCTGGACCAGCAAAGAGTGGCCTGAACAGTGGACCCAATCCATCATAGTTCCACTTCCAAAGAAGGGAGACCTGAAGAAGTGCCAAAATTACAGAACAATCAGTCTGATAAGCCATCCAAGCAAAGTTATGCTACGCATTGCCTTGAACAGACTGAAACCACAAGCAGAAGAAATCCTATCAGAAGAACAGGCAGGATTCAGACCAGGTCGAAGCACTGTCGAGCAGATCTTCAACATCAGAATGCTCATAGAGAAGCATCTCCAACATCAGCTACAGCTCTTCTACAACTTCATTGACTTCAAGAAGGCCTTCGACCGAGTGTGGCAAGAAGCTCTGTGGCAAGTCATGAGAGACTATAGCTTCGACGAGGACCTGATTCAAGTCATCCAGGCGCTGAATGACAGCTCCCACAGTGCAGTCCTCATGGGTGGAGAAATCGGGGAGTTCTTCCGGACTTCAGTTGGAGTTCGACAAGGCTGCCCGCTATCCCCCGTTCTTTTCAACGTGTTCCTGGAGAACATCATGCAGGAGGCCCTCCTTGACTTCAAGACCACAATCACAATAGGAGGAAGGCCAGTCTGCAATCTTCGATTCGCAGACGATATTGATCTCATGGGCCGCAGTGAAGAAGAACTCCAGGATCTCACCACCAGACTGGAAACATCAGCCAATGCCCACGGTATGGAGATCAGCACGGAAAAGAGCAAGATCCTAGTGAACAGTACCACACCGACCACTCCCACCAGCATCAAGATGAGTGGCGAGACACTAGAGGAGGTGGAAACTTTCAAGTACCTTGGAGCAGTCATCACCAAAGAAGGCACGAGCACACAAGAGGTGAAGATCAGACTTGCTGTGGCACTCTCCTCCATGACTAAGCTGGCGAAAGTGTGGAGAAACCACAACATCAGAACCCACACTAAGGTCAGACTCTACAAGGCACTCGTCACATCCATTGCCTTGTACAGCTGTGAAGCATGGACACTTACTGCCGATTTAGAACGTCGCATTCAAGCCTTTGAGATGAAGTGCCTCAGGCGGATCCTGAACATCACCTACAGAGACCGCAAAACCAATGACTACGTCTGGCAGCCAATCGAGGCACTGGCTGGCAAACAAGAACCATTGCTAGATACAGTCAAACGGAGGAAACTGAAGTGGTTTGGCCACACAACAAGGCATAACAGCCTGTCAAAGACAGTCCTGCAGGGAATGGTGGAAGGAGCAAGGAGGCAGGGACAACCACGCAAAAGCTGGATATCCAACATCAAGGAGTGGACCGGCCTCACTGTACCAAACCTCCTGAAAACAGCCCAGGACAGAACCATTTGGCGGTCCACTTGCAGCGTCCGTGCGGGTACCCCAACGGTCGTCCCGACCAAGGGATGAGTGAAGAAGTGAAGAAGTCCCTGTGTGCATGCGGTAAACAGAGTATTCTGTCATACATCATCTGATGACCTGGAGGTGAATAAAGAATATTGAATGATTGAATGGACTCAGCATTGTGGTTAAAAAATCTGTGAAAAGGGAAAAAACAAAGAGTAACGAATATGTGACAAACACAGGTTAGTCATTTTGAAGTTGAAAAACTGGTTTTGGAACTTTAATGAGAAAATCACGTTTGTGACAATGCATTTCTTTTGTTTATTTGCAGCAAAAGTGGTTGGTCAACAAAAAAATCACCTACTATGTCTTCTGGCAAAGCAGGAGCACATGATTCAGTGCTCAATGTCATCTCACTGACAGCTGGAAAGCTCAGGACTTTCTCGGGTAAGCATTCATTTTTAAATTTTGCTCCCTGCCCCCCATCCCTTCCCCCCCCTCCTCACCCAAAGGGAATGCCAGGGGCCTATCACATCAGTGTAAATAGCATCCCAACCTTCTGGAAATTCTGTGCTGATAATTTTCTCTTTTTCATGTCTCTGTTCTGCCTTGTTTTTTTCATCCTGTCATTTCTTTTGTGTCTATTTTCTGCTTTCTTGGTCCATTCTCCTGCCTTTTTTCCTGGAAAATCTGAAAAATAACAGTTCTTTTGCACTGGACCCCAGAAGGAAGGAGAAAGAAAGGAAGACCAAAAGCAACGTGGAGGAGGACTGTAGAAAGTGAGATGAAGGCCATGCAGCACTCTTGGGGATCAGGGACTAGGTTAGCCCAGGATAGGCAGGAGTGGAAGCGCTTTGTTGCTGCCCTACACACCACTGGGTGTAATGGTTGATGATGATTTCCGTCTTTTCTCATGTCTTTCTCTCTGCTATCAAGATTGCTTATTCTCTGCCTTTATAGTCAATTCTCATGCTTTTTTTTTTCAAGAAAGTTCAACATTTTTCACTTAATATATTTTATGACATTCTCTTTTGCCTGAGCTGTGTTTTGTTCCAGCAACCATGCAATGCCATTGTAAACCTTGGGATGGACACAGTATGTCCTTTCTGCAGTGTTATTTGCCCATATGGCATTTCTACTTAACTTTTTTGTTATTGCTAAAATTCTTATTTTTTTAAACCCTGATCAGCAATCTCTCAAGTTCCAGTCACAAATCCTATGCACTAACTACTGCGCCTTGGTGGTTGTTAGTTTTGTGACATTTTTTTAAAATGTGTGTGTGCTTATTTATTTAGTTTATTCTTTTATTTTGAGGATAATGGAATAAGCACTCATGTGCTTTTTTACATCCAGTCCACGGTGTATGTGGTTTTGTAAATTTTGTCATCCATTCCCACTGGCACACAATGGCCTACTCTTCCAAAAAGCAGAATAGGTTTTAACGTGTCCGCAAGATGTTCTGTGTGCGTTCGCACACGGGACCTTGGTTTATAGTCTTATCCGAAGGACTTTTGGGGAGAGTGGAGTCGGCACTGATGTTAACTCCAGAGGAAAAATCCTCTTGAACAAGATTCGAACCTAGGTCAGCAGATCACAAATGCATATGTGTGTGTGTTTATTTATTTTATTTATTTATTCTTTTATATCGAGGATAATGGAATAAGCACTCATGTGCTTTTTCACATCTAGTCCCCGTGTGTATGCGGTTTTGTAAATTATGTCATTTGTTCCCACCGGCACACAATGGCCTACTCTAACGAACAGTGGAACAGGATGTGTGTGTGTGTGAATTTTTTCTTTTTAAGTAAATACTGGCATCTTGGAAGGGGGAGGGAAGATTTTCACTAATTTTCAGAGCGGCAGCCCTTTTATGAGACTTGATGGAGAACATTGTGTATTTGTGTTTCAGAGATTTGGTACTCAGTGTTCTTGTGGGCCTTATTTTCCTCACTGTTCGTCCACATTGGTGCCATGCTGATCGCCTTTTGTCGACTGCGAAAGCACAAATTGGGAAGGTGGATGCCGCTGGCCATTCTTGCTATGGGCATCATTTCCCCGTTGACTGGAGGAGTCATCAGCAGTAAGTGGTGTTTGGCTTTCGGAGATTTGTTGTTCGGGTGAATGGGTTTTAGCTTTTTTCATATGGGGAACCTTAGAACAGCAAATGCAGGGATAAACTGAAATTTGTTTTTGAAAAATAATGATAACGGGATTTGGTTTATTGTTTTGTCTGAGAGATCAGAACCCAGACCAGCAGTCAAGGATCAGCAGATTGGGAGGAAAAGTTTGGGTTCAGATAGGGATCTGCTTACCACTAGTGACTTCATACTTTCTAGACAAGTGCTTTATCGCTAGGCCACCAACCCACCCTGATCATTTCTAAAGTTTACTGATGAGTGTAGTGTGAAGTGCTTCCCCCATGATGAATTTAATCATATGTTTATTCCGTCACTTCATTACTTCTCACTACCACGTAGTTATTTAAGATATCTACATGTATGTTGGTATATTCATTGAAATAATTTCTTTAACTTTTTTTTTTTTTTAAAGACAGACAGCGGTACTTGAGCTGTGTAGGCTGACTGTTCTGAATATTGAACTAAGATATTTTGCATGTTGTTCTTCTGTTACATGACTTTATTGGATACTTTAATCGGGGAATCCTAGTTGATTTCCATAACATGTGTGTTAGTGAATGCATTTGATGATGTTTGTCACTGGAATGTGGCAGGTGCAGCCATTGCAGGAGTGTACCGAGCTTCAGACTTCACCATGATGCCATTCTACGCTCTGGTGTGGGGAGTCGGGCAGACAGTGGTGATGCTGCTCATTTCTTTTACCCGAATCCTGGCCACTCTCTGATGGCGTAGTTGGTGAGTTGGCTTTATATATATGAACGGGAAGAAGGGTTCTGCTCTGCTGGTCAGGTGCTCCCAGTGAAGGTGTAACAAGCCTGCAGACGCCATGCCATGGTCACACAGCAGAAGGGAGACTCATTGCAGGGGGGATATAAGCAACGGGATTGGATCGGAACTCGTTGCAGGATTTTGAAACTGGCTAGAGCTACGACTGTTCAGCTGGTGCTGTAGAGTAAAAACTTGCATGAGTGTATGTACGTATGACCATGTGTATGTTGGTTCCCCCCCCCCCCCCTTCCCTCCACTTATCACTAGGTTTCCACACAGTTGTTCAAAACAAAGCTTTAACTGTATGAAGAGGAAGTGACTGGACACTGCTGAGGAAATGGAAGCGTGTGTGCATATTAATCCTATTTGAAAGCCTGATATATATATGTGAAGAAGAAGTGACTGGAAACTGCTGAGAAAATGGAAGCACTTGTGCAATATCCTATTTGAAACGTACCAGTTCAGATTGTGCATTTGTATCCTTGCGTTTAGAAGACTTAATAAATTTGTTAATTATGCATGATAGTTTGTACATATACATGTCTCACACAGCGAATGTGATTCTTGTAAGAGTGGACTTGTTAAGATTGTACATTTTTCATTCTTGTATTTAAAAGACCTAGTTCATAGCTGCCAACCCTTCCGGATTTTCCGGAATTCTTCCGGATTTGAATCTCAGTTCTGATTTTCCGTTTTATAAGAAAATATTTCGGTTTCCAACATTTTTTTTAAAAGTGGGCTTTGCTGGCCAAAGAAAAACACTTTGGCATGTTGGCCTTTGATAGACTGGTTCACTGCATGTTGGGAATCCTGTCCCTGTCTTACAGCAATGCCAGTTGTGAGCGGCTGTTCAGCCAGGTCCGAAAAAACAAAACGGGCTTCAGGGCGTCCCTCAGCACAGACATGCTGAATGAACAACATGATGGTTGCAAAGGCAAACTTTCATGGATTTTGCTACCTGCAGAAGTTCAGCCAGGACTTCTTGAAAAATGCGAAGTCATCAACCTCCTTGCAAATGGTGAGAAAAAGAAAGGTTTAGCCTGACTTTGAGGAGATATACAGACCAACATTGCTTTTTTAGAGATTTTTGTTTGTTTGTTTGTTTGGGGCAGAAGGGTTAGCAGGTTAATTTTCTTCTTCTTTCATATTTTTTGGTGTGTTGTGTCATCAGCTGCCCCAGGGCCAGAGGAGCCAGTCCAAGTGAACTGTGAAGAAAGTGTTAACTGTAGTACATAGAAGAAATCTCCATTCTCATATTGGCAATGTGTAGACCAGAATTGCTACTCCAACTTCAGTCTGGTTGAATCTGTAAGCATGTTTGCTTAACGGATGGTATATTTCTTAATGTGTGGGTTTTTTAAAAATTATTTATTGTGGTTGTTCATTTCAGGAGATGAGAAATTTGCTTGTCTAAATATAAAAAGTGCTTCAGCTTCAGGGGGCACAGCCCTCTGACCTCCGCTTTTATGGGAGGGGGGCATAGCCCCCTTCCCAAACCCACCCCTCACAAGGATTCCTATTTTTGAGTCTCAGAGGTTGGCAGCTATGCTGATTGTTTTGTCAGTTGTGTTTAAAAGCTTGTGTGCCTGTTAAAAACAAAAGTTTTATTTTTTTCTACATGGTGGCTTATTTGGGTGATAGTGTGTATTGTGGCGTTTCTTTTCCTGTTGTTTTCCTAAGCACCTTTAGTCTTCAGCAAAACTTGTTGTCTGCATTAGAGAATCCAGGTGAAAGGTTATCAGACTCTGCCAGTGTAAATCTGCTGCAAAACCCATGTTATCATCCTCCTCTCTAAGTGTTATGGTCCCCATTTGTCTTCTCAGACACTGACACAGAAGAGTAAGGACTTTGATTTCAGTCCCTGAGTGATATGACCTAGCTGAAACAAGTTCTAGATGAAGGATTAGTTACTGCAGGAAATTAGGAGGGTTTTTTGTTGTTGTTTTTAGAACAAGGTTAATTTTCACCATAATTATTGAGGAAGTTTTTAAAGAATAATTTTTTTTTTCCTGTAAAGTTATTGTGAGCGTTTAAGTTTGCCAACCTAAAGGTATAATTTTCATGCTGTACTAAAACCTTTAAGATCCTATTCTTCCCTTGTACTAGTCTGGTTTTTCCTTCAAAATGTTTTGCTACTAGTATCACGTCACCTTGACTTTTGTTGTTTCCTTCATTATAAAATATTGTACCACCCCATTGTTTTCCCCATGCTGCATTGTCATTTACTGGTATATGGGTTCCTCCCTTGCAGGCGCAGTATATCATAATTCTGACTGTTTACATAATGGAACATTCAAATTCAAATTCTATTCATATTCAAATACTTTTTCGAGAAATTCACATAGCATTTCTTTTAAATTTATTTTTAGAATCTCTAGCATTAAGCAAACATACACATTTAAACTCTGTTGGTCAAGATTGCAGTTGATGGACATAGCTGGGTCGGTAATCTGGGGTCAGTTCTGGGTGTGGTTGTGTCTTACCCAAATTCACTGTCTCCCTCAGTGTCTGATGTTACACCAGCATGGTTGACTGTCTGGCCCACTTGCTGCTTTCTCTGTTTTCCTCGTGCAGCCCTCTCTATAGGGCTGTGACCTTCCATCGTTCGTCTACGTTTTGGTGTCTCTGATCTGTGTCTATGTGGGTTCTGGAGTCACAGGGTAGTCCTGAGGGTGGTCTGGCATTCCCTGGGCGGACCTCTTGTTTGTGTCCAGGCTAACTGTGCTTCTGTTTCCAGTTTCACTCACATTCTTCACAGACACATTCTCACTCTCTTCCTTGCTTGTATTGGTGTCCTTTACTTTTTGAGCATGAAGGTCACATCCTGGATCGCCATATTTGTGCCCAGGAAACCTGCATTCCCTGCTCACAATCTATTTTTCACACGCAGAAGCATTATGGTTTTGTTCCAAACATTTGGAACAAACTACAGTCTTCTTTTCTTCCAGCTTCTGTTCATGATGGTATATTTTTGCCATGAAAATACTTGAGTGTTTTTTTCTAGAGGCACTGGTGGAACAGTGTATAAGCAAATCTCCTACAAGTTAGGAACATTGTTAATTTTTGGTCTACATCTCTTGCCCTTTCTGCTATAATAGAGGATCGCATGCAGTCTTTTTTAGTGCATGTACTGTCTCTGTGTCTGCCACAGAGATTGGAATACTGTCTATCCACACTTTTGTTGAGGGTTTTCTTCCCCAGAGTCAATGAAGGGATTGGTGTCTGAAAGCTGTTATACATTCCCTCTCACTCTCAAACCCTTTAGAAGAAGATTTGTTCTGGCTTCTCTCATGGCTGGGTAGATTCACCATGTGCCATTTATCAATTGTCCAGCCACTCTCTCTCCAGCGATGAGTCTAGAATGTTTTTAACTTTTAATATACTGGCTGCACTTGAGCAAGCAGACATCGTTCTTTTATGTATGACATGACTTACCATAGCCTTCCACCTGGTTTATCTTCTTGTGTTGTTTAAAACTCCTTTTTCCTGTAACTCTGAACGTTGATGCACAATATTGAGAAGGCTTTCTCAGTGAAACCGGGAGCTCTTTCATGTTGAAAACAATTGGTGGCCAAGGTGACCGCCACCATATTGTCATCGGGATCAAAGACTTGTGGGTCATGTGGAGTAAGGCGATCGCAATAACGCATAAGTTCAATGTCTATTGACCCTACAACTTTTGTTTTCTCTCTTACCTGTTTAAACCTTTTTTATGTGCTAACAAACTTGGTGGGATAGATCGTGTTGTCGATGCGTTGGAATTTTATTAGGATCACAAAAACAAGCATCAACCTGACCTCAAGTAGAAACTGGAAGCCCCTGGCAAGGTCTCCTGGTTTGTATACGTATGTGTATATGTCTGCTTAAGACCAGCACACAACTTCACTGGGGTGTTTTTACACAACTTCATTATTGAGCGCAGCATGTTACATACTTGTGTCCAATGAGGCATGACAAGCCGACAGCTGGAGCTTACACTGAAGTCAAAGCAATGAATACGAGACTGGATATTTACAGAGTCGGACCAGCTTACACTGAGGTGAAAGCATTGAATATGAGACTGGATATATACAGAGTGAGACCAGTTTACACTGTAGTCAAAGCAATGAATACGAGACTGGATATTTACAGAGTGAGACCAACTTACACTGAGGTCAAAGCAATGAACACGGGACTGGATATTTACAGTCGGACCAGTTTACACTGTAGTCAAAGCTTGAATACGAGACTGGATATTTACATATTCAAATGGGCTTACATTCCAAGTGAAAGCATTGAATACAAGACTGGATATTTACAGAGTCAGATCAGCTTACACTGAGGTCAAAGCATTGAATACGAGACTGGATATTTACAGTCAGATCAGTTTACACTGTAGTCAAAGCATTGAATACAAGACTGGATATTTACGTAGTGAAACACTACCATCTCTCTTTGCCCTCCAAAAAATACTGCTACTGCTTTGGACAAACTTGTTAGCATCTCGGAAATAATTTTTATAGTGGTATGCACACTTCAACACTGTTATAACGAAAAATGTTTGTGTGCCCTCTGTATTTGACAGGGCTAAAAACAAGAAGATTGGATTGGATTGGGTTGGATGCTCATGTGTCTGCCACTGTTGCCATTTTGTCACAGAGAAAGTGCATGAACAGTGCATTTTGATGACTCCTTCCATTCCCAAACTTCTTCCATTCTAGAGTTTTCAGTGAAAGTCAAATGAAAATTAATGTTTGAGGAGAGGATAGCCCTGATATGGCCACTGTTGTTGCCTGGGCTGTAAATATCGTGATTGAGCCATTGGTCAGAATAAAGTGCAAAGTATTCTGTGTTCTTTGTAATAGTGTACCCTCAGGTAGACCACCAAATTTTCTTTAAAAAAGAAATATATATATATCAAGGACTTTTCGAGGACACAAATGGTAAATTTCAAGGACTCTGTGGTCGATGGGGCTATAATCAACAAGATATGTTTTTTTAGTCTGTATATAGTGGCACAGTTATCTGAGATTTTTATTTTGTACAAGGTGACAGCCCCGATGTGGCCTCTATGGTCAGAACTGGCAAAAGAGCACACCTTATTGTATTGGTGTGTTCAACTGCTGGCTAGCAAATTTGCAAAGCAGATTTTGCCGATTTACAAAGTGATGTATAGGATTAATTAAGATTGCCATGATTTCCATCCCAATGAGTACAGACCTGTTGGGATCAAAGTTGCTTGAGAATCAAGTAGTATACACTTACAACACACGAATACCCTGAAATGTTCACAACTGTTTTTAAGCTTATCTCAGAAGTGGCCCTGAAGTCTGTCAAAAAGCCAGATTGCCGCCAAAACTTGAAGTGTCTTAATGAATGGAAATCCCTATTGTGGCTTCTGGGGTTGGCTGGGCTGGATGAAATGTTAGCCCTGACATGGCCTCATAAATCAACTTGGCTCTTGATTGTGGTTATAAACTGTGCAAGGTGAGTGGTTTGTGTTAATCTGTATATAGTTGGAGTTTTAATGACTGTGATTTAATGTTTTACTTTTTTTTCTCCTTTTTCCGCAAATTCATGGAGATGAACCATGCCTGGATGTCAAGATGTATATAGTTCACAGTTTTAATCTGAGATTTAAAAAAAAAACGACTTGGTGACACCCCCAATATTGCCTTGGTTGTGTGGTCAGTAGGGCTCTAAACAAGATTGGATTGGATTGTACCATCATGGTTGTACATATGGTTGGATGGAGCATTGTTGATACAAGCAATGACTGATGGTTTTATTCTTGTCCTAATGTATATGTAGTATTGTACAGTCTTAATCAGAACTTACAATACTGTGCGCATACAAGGTACCAGCCCTGATATGGCCTCTGTGGTTGGCAGGGCTATAAACAAGAAGATTGGATTGGATTAAAGGTAGCTGTATTCTGACTTCAGGAATGAATCATGGAAGCATCAACAATTACATCTACGGGGCTATAAACAAGACTGAATGGGATTGGAGTATATATAGTTTTGTCATGTTGGGCATGTGCCATATTGATCATTATTATCATTCAAGTTGCATAATCATTTTTGTTTAGTTTTTTTTAAAACATTTTAATTTTTTTAATTTAATTTTTTTTCATTCCCGTTTTTTGCACTTAGTGTAACTTGAAGATAATGTTTCTTGCTATTGAATGCCAATGCATTGCTGCTGTTGATGGACGTCATTACTGCATTTGATTGCCATGTCTCTTTGACTCATGAATAAATGAATGACACACATTTTGTTTTCAGAGAGAGAGAGTTGGTTTTAAACCCCGTTTTAATCTGTATATAGTTGCAGTTTAAATTTCAGATTTTAAAAACTTGCAAGGCGACAGCTCCGATGTGGCCTCTGTGGTCAGCAAGATCATTAGATTGGATTGGTCACATTTTGTTTCTTTTACATGATTAACGGCTATTCGGGGGGGGGGGGACTACTTACTTTTTAACTGAATAACTTACTTTTTAACTGAATACTTACAATGTACTGTCACTGTGTGTTGTGGGGTGAGGGCACATGTATGTGTGTTCTGAGGGCATATGTATGCATTTTCTGATATTAATGAGACAAAAAAGTGAAAAGTCTAAGTCTCTTCTTCATCTCATTCTCTCTCGAATTGCTGAAACATGGAATGAGCACTCTGGTCCACACTGACACAAAGACAAGCTCTCAGTGTCTACTTTCTTTATTCTTATGATGTGGCAAACAATAACAACAAATGAATCATTTTCCTCCCCTTCTTCAAAGGGAAAATAAACACACACATGCATAAGGATGTACATGCATGCACATACACATTTCATTCTCCCTTTCACAGACGCTAAATAACATCTATCTCATTTTCACTCCCAACGTTTGTGCTCACTTTCACAGATAACGTTTTGCAGATAAAAAGAACTCTGTATCAATCACTTGTTCACACAACCGTCCATGGAGACTTAGCAATCCGATTGGCAGAGGAGGAGGAGGGGGGTGGGGTGGAAGCTGTGGGGGGTGGGGGAAGGGAGAGGTGAGCGCAACAGAAACAACTGTATCACAAGAACTAAAATATACAAGCTTTTTACAACCATATACAAATTATTATCCAGGCTCATTTCGGTTATTAGGTGATAGTACACTGCATACCTGCAAACAGAATAATAAATTCCTCTTCACACCGATATATCAATATTGCTATAAATGACAATCACCAGACAGTACATCATTGTAGGTGCTCTTTTATGGGTTCATTGAATTGTGCTTGCATTCCACATTTTCTTTTGGGGGGGAAGGGAGGGAGGGGGGTTACACAGATCATCATCACATGCTCAGCAGAGTGGAAATATCTGTGCTAGATTGTTTTTTTATAAAGTATTTCGTTTTGTGTGTGTGTGTCATGCACTCTGAAATCTGATATCGTGCACACACAGACAAGATGCCATGAGTGTTGTTCATGAACTTCTTACAGACCAAAAATCAACAAATAAATATAAAGAACAAACAAAAAAAACACCCCATATAAACATATATTTTATCACTGTGTAGCTTATGTACAAGTTGATTAACAAACTGGTGCAGTGTCTTGTACAGAGGTTGCCAGTGGAATCTTGAATATTTCGTATTAAAGAAAACATACAGAAACTATTTAATCATACACTGTGTTTGTAAAAGTTGGTAACTACTGCTACTATATTTTTTCTTTTCTAGGCAAGATGTCAACCATTTTGTGATAGAAAAAGTGTTACATTTGTAGGGGAAAAGATATCAAGTGGCGAAAAGACTTTTCTTCTTTCCCTCCAAAAAAGATTTTATATATATATATAAAATCAGACTGTGTCCTTTCTTCCAAACACCACTTCTTTTATAGAACAAGATACGACTTTTAAGGTGACTTAATCTAAACCACACCAAAGTGAAACCAAGTATATATTTATCGTATCTTTTCTACCAAACCATATGAACAACAAAACTGCAATACACATTTCAATAAAAGGAAACATTGAACAGAAAACAAATAATACACAACTGCAGGCAAACAGGAGTGCTTTAGATTTTATAATGATCCGAATAGAAGCTGCTTCTTTTTAAAGTACAGAATATCTCCATTTCTATCTGGCCTACTTAAATCATTTTACTTCCAGCATCTGACCTTAATGCACAAATATGAAAGTCATGTACAACACCACAGATACCAGGAACCCCTTATGTTCTCCAGCCCTAAAAATCATGGAAAGGTTGCATTCCAAGACACATTAGATGGTATGGCTGAGGGAAATCTGGTCAAGTCTGGAAGATCCAAGAGAAAATCTATCTGAACATGATGCTCTCTCTACTCTATGTATTAACCTTTTTCCAGGTAAGAAAGTTATGTGCTTTCTCTTTAGAAACTGTTTTTTCAAGTTTCTGAATGTGTTCAATTATGAATTCCAGTTCTTTTCTAGTTTTTAAAATGTGTTTATAAGGAATTCAAAATCATCAATGAAAAATTTTCTTTAATTCCCTGGGGAAAGGAAGGGGGCGTGACCCTCTTTTACTGGAAAACATATAATTGCAATAAATCTTACAGATCATTCTTTTTCAATGTAAAAACCAAGCAAAAGCGTTTGTTTTAACACAACAAAGTAGCAAATCTCCCAAGTGCTAATATATGTCAAGATCTACATTCTTTGGCTACTTGCATCAAAAAACCAACACAAATCACACAACTGTGAGCACTCCTATGCTGGCCAAGCGCCATACAATCAAGGCCATCCACCTAAAGAACCAGAAAGAATAGTTTTGATGTTACACATTTAAAAACGAATTTTAAACACACACACACACAGTGGTCTTGGTGCAGCAGATAATTGGTTGGGAGAGAGAAGCTGAGGGAGATGTTTGATTTTTCTCAAGACAGTTACGTCTGTAAGATTTTTAGAATCTACCTTTTTCCCCCCCTTTTAATCCAGAGCTGTGTTCTAAGGCCTCAACAGAAAGGCAGACTACAGAGTTAAGTATCATTTAGTTCACAGGTGTAACTCTAACAACACACTGGTCTTGTCAGGACTGCCATAATCATCATGATGGAAAGCATAGTGGACAGGCCTGTCACATGGTTTTTCAAACCTTTTTAGAATACCTACAGCCTCACCAATCACCAAGCAATAAAAAAAATTGTTAAAAAAGGAAAACAAAGACAAATGTGGTGGCACTTCAGCCCTGCTCTTATTGATCGAATTACAAGTTTTTCTTCACTCCCTCATCTGTGGTCAGCTACAAGTCTTTGTGGCACAAAATATCAATCATCACAACAGAACTCAGAAGACACAATGATGTTACCACCCCCAGATGTAAATATTACAGATCTGATTCCACAACTGAACTGTGATGTCTTTGGCTGGCAGAGGGTGTCCTGATGAGAACAGTCACCGCTGAATGGAAATTAAGTGATCCCAGCAGCAGTGCTGGTTATCTTTCACAGCCTGAAACTAGAAACTCCCTGGCTCAAGGCCGAGTCGGAGTATGGCTGTATGTGTTAATGTCAGGGCAACAGCATGACACTTCATGCACTTGGGCATTCCTAAGGAAAGATTGAAAAAAGAAAATGCTGACAACACTCCTTCCCAAAAAATCTACTGTGATATTTTCTTTCGAGCAGCTGTTGAATGGTAGAATTAAGTGCAAGTCTCCCATCTAAAACTAAAAAAAAAGAAAGAAAATAACATATCCAACAAATTTCAAGTGCCGCAACCAAGGAATAATATCATTAGCACTGCTCCACTGAGCGCAACTACTATCATCCTAAGCATGAACAAAAATACTTCAATGTCTGTTGTCAGCAGAGTCTTCAATATGGTGAGCCAGTCTAGCTATTTGATGAAATGCAAACTTGTTCAAAATATCCAGCACAAACTCACCAAATCCTAGTATATATAAAAAATTATGTTCAAAAGATATGTGAAATATATTGAGATGAAACTATATGATTTTTTTTCTTTGGCTTGCCTGACCATGGCAGATCGGGCAATTTATGGACCATGAAGGTTATGGATACAAGGTTCAGAAGTGGTACATTTTTGGCATTATGATAATGGGCATGGTTTTTTGGCATTTTTTCTTACGTTTATCAAATTCTAGAATAAGATCATAAACATCTTTTCAAGTTCAGAATTGTTAAAGCAGATCTACAGTCACTCTCGGCAACCTCCCCAACTTTCCCATACAAGCACAAGTCGCTTCAGACCCAAATCAGAAATTAACTAATTCTCTCTTGCATCATAAAATTAAAAAAAGATAACGGGCAAACAGAAATGAACAGGAGAGGGAAGCCTCAAAGCACAAGAAAATACTGGTTGGCAGGCAAGGCAAGATGAGGGAAGAAACTTAAAATTTTTATATAACTAAGCTAGGGACAGGTAGTGGGAGCGATATCACTAAAGATATACTGACGAAGGCTGAAATTCCTCCAAAAACTGATAAAAATCTAGAGGAATGATGTGACGTATTGAAAGGAAAACCTCAAAATCCAAAGAAAAGAAATCTGTGGAATATTGAGAGAAATTCAAAAATCCAGCAGGGGGAAAAAAGTGGGAGATTTATCAAAAAGCAGACTGGTGTGTATGGGTATATATAATACTAGGTTGCTCCACAGATATCATATAAAATCCAGCATATGTCTTTTTCCAATTCTTTAAAAAAACAAAAATTCCAAAAATATTTCTAAAGCATAAATGCCTATAAATCCATAAAATGCCTTCAGCTATAGAATGCCATTCTCATACTGTGAATGAGATACTTCTCTCTTAATTCCAAACAGTCAAGTTGTTTACACACTACAGTCTTCTCAAATCACACCAAGTACCATATTTTAAAACTGAAATGATCAAGGTGAGTGCTTTTCTCATCAGTCAGTCCGTCAGTACATACGAGACACTGCTGGGATCTCTGCCTGGAATATGATCAATTTGGGAAAATCTGTTCAGTTTGCTGAAAATCTCAATTCCTCTCTGAATTTTCTTTGGCATTACATATAACAAGTTGAGATTTTTTTTTCTTTTTCTTTTTTTTTTTGTTGGTCTTTCTATGCTGAAAGGGAAAGGGAGTTACAGTGAAGTAAATCTCGAGAGTTCTACACCTATTGAGTGCAATTTTCTTTTTACACATTATCCATGTCCCTCGTCAATTCCAAATAACTTACAATGATATATGTAAAGCAATCCAATGCAATTCTGCCTAATGTAGATTTTCCAGCTTGTTATCAATCCATTGTTAATTTAAGTTTTTTCCTTTCCATCTTATTTTGTTGACAGATATTTAACTGCCTTTTTGCCTGATACAATCCATAATCAGCAATTCACAATGGCCTCTTTACCTGATACAATCAATAATCTGCTTTGTGCAACTGCTTCTTTATCCAATACATTCAATAACCTGCAATGTAAAATTGTCTCACCCTCTAATACAATCTCTCTTTCTATGCATTCCCTTACTGGGCAGGGTGCACAGTGTCTGGTCTTCTCTGTGCTTGTGACTTTGAAGGAGGTATGCCTGCTGGCCTCAGCCGACACAGTCCAACTTCACAGCAGCTCATTTCATTGTACAGGTTGCATGCAGGGTACGATAGTGTTTCCGTTAACCCTCTGAATGCCGACATGAATTGCAGGATCTTAAACATGCATATTTGATCTTCTGTGTGTGTATTAACACACAAAGGGAATTCAGGCCCTGGCTGGCTGCATTTTAAATAAACCTGGGAGATCATAAAAATCCCCACCCGTAATTCATCAGATGTTGGTGCCAATATTCAAACCCAGGACTTCATGGATCTACAGGATTGAAGTCAAACTGTCAGAACCACTCAACTATAGCATCTATCTTCTAATACAATCAACAATCTGCAATGTACAACTGCCTCTTTGTCTAATGCAATTAATAGTCTGCTATGTACGAAATATCCCCTCGAAGAAGAAGTCATTTCACCCAAGTGATAAAAGTAATAAATATACTGAAATCTAAGATTAGAGCAAACCTTTAAAAGCTATTCTTGGAACACAGTAACACGTACAGTAGGATTCTGAATTTTAAAAAAATAAGAAGGGACCACCATTTATTCTGACAAGACCCAATTTTTTTTAAAAATCCAACCAAACAAACCAAAACCCCAGAAAATAATAGCTCTTTACTTTATACTTGATGTAACCAAGGCAGCATATTTCTCTGGTACGGCAGAAACTATTGTAGGCGAGACTGTAAATGGGTTGGTATATTATACTTTTGTGTCCTGACCTTAAAGCGCTGTTATTTATATTGATAGCTACATACCCTATAAAAAATAAAACAAATACCTGTAGTAATGAACTTATCTATAGACATTTCTGGTTAAACTCGAAATTTATGATGTCTTTAAAGTAACAATCTTCCTTCCAAATGTATTTCTTTGAATGTAATATCTGATTTTATTGTTTTTCATAATCGGTGCATTTTCTGTTTCCACTTCAAACTCTTTCTACGAGTGATTTTTTAATATTTTTTTATGAAGTCAATCTAAAATATAAATTATATTTCCAACATTTGCTTCTTTTTTTTTTAAACAAAGATAGCAATGGAAGGAAGAGAGGTTTACAAACTAAAATAACAGAAGTCATAAACCTTCAATCTATAAGCTGGAAATAAAACATTTACCTAAAAATTTGATGCAGACTTTAGAAAAAACTTGCAATCACTGTTGGCTGGGTTGGTTTTTTGTTGTTTGTTTGGTTGGGGTTTTTTTTGGGGGGGGAGGGGGGGGGGGGCAGGGTAGTGGCTGAGAGGGATTTGAAAAAAAACCAAGGTAAGAGCAGGAGTGTGTGTTGCCTGTAGATCACAGATTCCAGAATGGGTTTTCATGCTTTACTTTTTTTTTTCAGTGTCTTATTTCTGTTACGATTTGTACATGTATCTGAAAACAGAATGGAAAACTGAAAAGAAAAATGAGCACAGCCACATTACAGCAAATAAACCTCTGATACACCCATAGCATGGACTTCCATCATTTTTTAACTGGGTTTAAAAGAAAAGAAAATATTTATAATGCATATATAGCAAGATTTATGATTTAAAAGAAGAAAAAAAAGAAAACATTCACAAAAAAAGAGCAATTTTTACATCCTGTGCCAAAAAAAAAGGGGGGGGGGGGAACAGTTTGAGTGCCTGATCATAAGATGCGTGGGGTAAATTTTTAAAACATGATCGTTGCCATTTCACAATTTTTTTAAACTCCTGTATTTTATCTAAACATATTTGTTTGCAATACATGGGATATCTGAATGTGTGGTATGTTACATGCATGCCCACCACACCACACAATTCTCTTTAAGGTTCTTTTTTACTTTTTGAGATGGATGGGACAGAAAATAGGCAAGAAAGAGATGATAAAAGCAGAGAAAAAAGAGTGACAGGAAACGGGATATTCCTAGCATGAAATTTCTGTAAGATAAAGGAATAATATGGATAATAAAAATAAATAAATAAATAAAAAAAGCCCCTGCATCTCCACAGAACAAAAGTATGTTCATGAACTCTGCACATTTTCTTGTACCCATCACAATATTTCTATTACTTGTGCTGATCTTAATAACTTTCCTTCCAATCTTTTACTAATCAGTGTTTACTTCTTAATGCTATTAAAAATAAATAAATAAATAATGGATATACACCCTAAAAAATGTCATAACTCCACTATATCCAACCGGATTGGAACTAACACCATCCAAATTAAAATACAACATCACCTCTCTTTTCCCTTTTTTTGGGTACAAGAAAGACCCCCCCAAAAAACACACCCAACAACAACAAACAAAACAAACTCCAAAAACAAACACACACATAAAAAAAAACAAAGACTGAAAATAAAAAATAAGTTCCCTTCGCAATATACTAGGATACAATATGGTGTTTTTAAGTGTCATGTACTGCAAGAGAGTATTGTGTAAAGTATTATACACATACTTGTGTTGTGATTGCCGGTGTGCAAGCTCTGCTACCATGCACCACACACACTCTCTATCATATATTTATGATATAGATAATATGTAATATGTTGTATTTTTCTATGCTGATGTTTTTTTAAAAAGATAATTAACCAGTATGGAATTGCTTTATCAGCTTATAAATATTCTATGAAATCAAGTTCAGTTCATGTCATCATTTGTGTCCATGCCAATAAATCAGACAAAATTGAAGTATCAAACAAAAAGGAGGAGGGGGGGGGACTTTATTAGTATCTGTGCAATATAGTTCATGTCTTTTATTTATATTGTTATACTGTGCTTTGTTTTCAGGCTTAGCTTTAGCAAGAGTTTGGGGAATATAGAAATGTATGGGGCGTTACGATTTTTTTCATTTCTCTAATGCAAAGTGATGGGTAACATAAGTGGATATTCCTGGATTTATATTTTATGCATTCTTGTCATGACTGAAGCATAGTCATAAAACATGCTTATTTAAAACATTGGAAAAAAAAATATGGATTAGTACTGCAAGTCAGTTATTACAATAGCATGATGAAATTAAAATAACAAAAGAAATGAATACTGAATTTTTTTTCCAATGCTATGGACATCTCTTCTAATACAGAAGACATCCAAGCAATAATATACACTCAGCTGGTTTTCAAATTTGAATAATTGCTGAACAACAGCTTTTGAGACACTGGGGAACAGAGTAGAGGGAATCACGAACCAGCAGATTTCTTTCTAACAGAAGCTTTCAAATATCCTGTCTGCTCACAAGCTATTAACATCTTGTACACAAAAACCCAGTCAAAATATGCAAACAACAAACAAACAAACACACAATTATCAGGATTCAGGCAGCAATATCTTGCAAGTGTTTTCATCATAAAGTCACAAAGTTTTCCAATGCAAACTACACTACAAACCAACCAATGAAACCATTTCGGCTGGGGTTATTCATACCTTTGCATTAAAAAATGGTGATATGAGTGCAACGCTCAAAACCAAATTCTTCAACTCAACTCAACTTCATAAACTTATGAATGTGGTTCTGAATAATATACAATATTAAATGGCATAAATAATGTACACGTTTCAATGGTAATCACTCTTGGTTTAGATTATGTTGCACACAACACTATTTCAAAGACATGAAACAAAATCAGTCAAACCACTGTAAACGGACATATACTGATCATCATTATCAACGTCTCTGCCCCTTGTTTTTATAGACACAGGTTTCCTCTCTGGTAGGCACAAACAAATAAAAGATTGGCAGGTGAAGTTTCTTTTAAAGGAACTCTCTTTATGGTGCATAACCCGGCCAAACTGTCTTCCATTCCCCTTATTTCTTTAGTGAGTGTCTGTCTATTTCTTGTTCTTAAAAAGTGCTTTTTCAAAAAGAAACCCTGGAGCCATTTTGCAGATGACACTCTTAAAACTGGCTGTGTAGGAAAGAGACTGTCATTGTTTAGAGATGTCTCTCTCTCTTTTTTAAAAAAAGATTAAAAAAAAGAGAATCTCAACTTTTGGGGATTTCTCCTTTTCAGAATCACATTCTCTGATCTTCTTCATGTCGTTTCAAATCTAATTCCTGTGCATTTTTGCCGTTTGGGTTTACAAATCTATTTACAAAGCCTGTACTAACAACAGTGTCATAAGCATTGTCCAGCTTCAGTCAGTTACACACCTCACAGAATGATCCACAGTTGCCAATTTCCATGAAGATATTCTCTTATAGACCCTTTGAAATGAGCTGTTAAAGATGTGAATCATCTCTCAACCTCTGTCAACTCATTCTCTGCAGACATCCCTTGAAATTATCGGCTAAACAATCTGTACCATTTCACAGCTTTACTCCACCCCAGTGTTACAAACATCCCTTGATTTAAGCTGTTAAAAATGTTAACTTCATGTACTTTATGTTGTACCAGTTAACAGATTCCTCTAAAATTTCCAAAAATTGTATAAGCAGTCTCTCCCAACAGTCTGTATGATGTCCAGTATGTACATTCCTCACACTCACGCACGCACGCACACACACACTCACAGAGTTATGTATGCATAAGCACAACACTTTAGTGCATGTACACAAAGCTCTCACTCACTCACTCACTCACTCACTCTCTCTCACACACACACACACACTTACACACACACATACACACACACTTACACACACACATACACACACACTTACACACACAGAGGCAACCCACATAGCTGTCTACGTGTGAGGAAGCAATCTGACTGACTGCACACGTGGGTACGGTATGCTTGTGCGTGGATGGGTGGAGACGACCAGGGTCACCTGTCAGTCTGACTTGCAGTGACAGAAAGAGTCTCTGTGAGACACAGGCGTATGGACTCAAGAAGCAGAGGTGCATCACATCATGAGAAAGTCCTGGTCACGACACCGACCAGGCAGGCATCACAGTAGCTCATATTGGCGAAGGTGCATTCGCTGAATAATGTCACGACAGTCATTGAACACTCGCCGGATGTTCTCAGTGTCCACAGCACAGGTGAAGTGAGGGTAGCAATAGTGGCGACCATCTCCGCTAGCCGTACTGATTCTCTGCACACAACATAAAACAGCTGTGACTTTGACTTTGCCGTCTTCTTCTCAATGGTCATGACAGCTGCCTGCTCTAGACTAGCATACTAAACATTTTAATACAAAAGCTACATAAACAATGCTTAAAAAAATTTTTTTTCCCTCACAGTAATTGAATAGTTTCCTTTCACAAATATCAAAGAGACCCCCACCCCCTACCCCCGGCTTCCAACACACACACACACATATATATAAAGATGTAAAGGGGTGGTAACCAATCACTGACCCAAATCTCAAGCCTCTTGAACAGATATATCCACTTGTCATATAAGTTGACTGTCGACAGATTTTCCTCAAACAGAAAGGACTGTCCACAAAATGTGTGCCACTTTGACTGTGCTGAGAACTGACAACTATTCAAGCCATCCAATTGAGGTAAACATAACAGGGGGTGCGATGCTTTAAGAACCAAATCAACTGCTAGCATTAATTCTTATGACTACTAAAGAGAACAATGGTTGGACATCCTTTCATAGGGCTGACCCAGCTTCAAAGTGTTGTCTTCAGAGAGTTTCTCCTGATGTCACTGATATCATGATCCTCTGACAGACATGGTAATGCATTCATAAAGATGCACATGTAACCTTATACAGTCATGGGACTTGAAGTTAAAAGCTTGTTCAGCAGTTGTTTGCGAGCTTAAACTTGTTTAAAACCAAATGTTCCATAATCCATAAACAAAAAGTCTTATTTTACTGATCAAAAGACCAACAAAAACCAAACTCCTTGAACCATTTCAAGACTCGGAATGATCTGAAGAAAAAAATCTGTAAGTCTTCTTGACACTCCATAACAATCCCTATGGGAACAAAAAAGAACAAGCATAGACTAGGTAATTAAGTGTCCAAGTCTAAACGACGTCAAGCAGGTCTTCTGTCAAAAAGTTTATACAAACAACTTGTAACTGGGTACACACAAGGTGGATTTTCACTTTTAAAGAAAGAGGAAGGAGAAAAAGACACAAAAACTGGTTTACAATTGGGTAACTGCATCATATACAGGATGATATCTGAACACTTCATTTTGAAAGTAAATATGCATTTCGTCAGTCAGCCTCTTAACAAAACAAAACAAACCAAAAAAGTGATAGATACAATGCAACAGATCTCTCTGCAAGAGGAGAATCCATACATATACTAAATAAGTATTTTTACAAGAGAATTCTTGGGGGGGGAAAAAGGGGGGCTTTTTTTTCGATTCCTTGGCTAGAGGTCCCAGGTTCACCAATGATGAGATTTTTGTGTATACGCCCATTTCTTTTATTTCTTCCCACCCTTAAGGTATCCACGTTCTGATTACGGGGAAACATTTGGGAATTGATCCCACCAATTTTGCCAGGACAAACTGGAGGTACCTTCCAGCTCTTTCCGGTTTTCAACTGTCATGGGTTCTTTGATATGCACAAGTCCATAAGCAGAAGAGTCCAACTGGCTTAGAGTCTCCTCCCAAAGACTTGACATTCAGTTCCAGTTTCCTGTCAAGCTGGGAAGAAAGGGCAAGGCTGGGAATCAAACACAGAACCTCACAGTTTACTTGCTACGCAGGTGAACATCTTAACTGTCCTGTCACCTTCCCTCTTAAACCAATATATAATACAATAGTACCCTAAACAATAGGGAAGAACATTAAGATTCTTTAGTAGATTTCTTTCTGCTCTGCTGTTCCCCAACAAAGGCAACATACCAAGAATTCATCCCTGATGTAGTATTTCGCTCGAACGACTTCGGGATCATCCCCTGGCTCTGTGGTGGCTGCAACAAACATCATGACAACTTGAGCAATGGCTGCTCACCACCCAGGCATTACTGGCTAAGGTACCCACCCATTCTACTGTGACTAAGTTTTCAGAAAGAAAGAACAAGGCAATTGTCAAGTCATACGTATACATCTGCAAAGTAGTCAAACCAATTTTAAAAATAGAAGATAAAACATCCCTGCCTCCCCATACCTTGACAAGAGCTCTGAGGTTTACCAATGGTGAGATTTTGCATATGCTACTGTTCTTGTCCACCATGAAGGTAGCCGCATTCCAACTTTGGGGAAATATCTAGTTTAAAGGTAAGTACAATAAATGCAGTAACAAATTACTATAGTCTGGACCTTTCATATTACCGGTAGCAAAGACAGACAGAATCATCTTTCGTTTTCAAAATGTTCCTGCTTATACCTCTGCACCAAAAGCCTCCCATCAAGGCAGATATACTCAAGTCGACAGGTGGGAAAAGTGAAGGGTGGCACTGTATTTGGGTGATGCACTGCCCCCAGTGAAAGCAACCTTACTTCTTGCATACACATCCGCCATGACTACAAATACAATACACTACTCTGACAGGCATGGTACTGAAGGAAAAGTGTTTTTCCCTGAAATGGTTTAGGGTCCAGGGGCAGTTGTGGTGATCAAGGGGCGTTGCCCCCTGACACTGAAGGTTTTTCAGTAATTCTAGGCTGTAAAAAAGCCTCTCCTTGAATTAATTTCAGTTCTTCATACTAAGTAATCTCTGCCCTAAAAATAAAATAAGCTCTTCTTTATCAGTCTTTTTTTCCACCCAAATAAGGTTTTATACCCAAGTAATCACATAGCAAAACTAAGGGCATTATCTAGACAAATCAGCACTAACACAGATAGAGGAAGAAAGAGAAAGAGTGAAAGGATGGACAGACAGACAGAGAGAGGAGAGAGTTGTAATAGTGGGGAAGCACATGGAATAATACCAGAAAAGCAGTGTGTGGTGTGTGTGTGTGAGAGGGAGAGAGAGAGAGGCTCTCTCCATGAAAAAGAAAGGGGAGGCTGGTCGGCCTGCTGATTGCTTTGTCAACAGTGCTCTCTGACTGCACCTGCTGAAGTGTAACAGTCAGTGAAAGCCCCCCCATCACCACCCACTCTCCCCCTTCCCTCTTCCTACCATCCCCTTTCACCCTCTGCCTTGGAGCTACTGGACCATTCCTTTCATGAAGACTGATACCTATTGTTGATACACGTGACTTGGCCAGCTTCTACCAACAGAGACAAGCCGCTTGCTGCCTAGTGATGACTAGCGATGTCAAGAAGAGAAGGGAAATAATCTGCATGGAAGAGTTACATCCCTTAACCAGTGTTGGTGGGTTTCGTTTTTTCCCCCTCCTTTTTCTTTAACCCTAGTAGCGCGGTTCCCGGAATATTCCGGTAAAGGCAGGTCTAGGCTGTGTGGCGGATCCCGGAATATTCCGGGATGACGTGGGTGGTCATAGTTGAAAGCTTACTTTCGCTTTCAAAGGTCAGCCAATGAATGTTAAGGCCGTTGTAGGCCCGCAGAAAGGGGTGAAGGTCGTTTGACACACACAAGCAACGAAGAATCTGATTGGTTAAGAGTGTTTTTTGTTTTTTTTCAGACCAGCCGAGATCGTCTTCAACAAAAATGGCAGCCAGTGTTTGCACTAGAATTTCTTCAAGCGTTTTTCGAGCTTTTTTACAATATTGACAGCGAGGAGGAATTTTAGAGGCTGGATTTGGTTGAAATAAACATTAAGAGAGATGATGAGGTAAGGATTGTGGAATATTTTTGAAAAACTTGGTTAAAATCGATCGCGATCGGACTGAATCGAGCGGTGCTAGTTTTTGCTGGATGGACTTCTTCGCTACTCGGCGATTTCGACGTCACAGATTGTTTTACTTTATTTTGACGCAACGAGGCTTCGAAATAACTGTTGTTGAGTCAAATCGCTATGCTGCTGAATACTTTGCATCACATGAAATCAAGCGATCTTTGTATTTTCGTCATAGAAAGCCACCACTTCGCACATTCCGCCATGACGGTCACGATGGCGTCGATCCTTTCGCTGAACTTTGCCGAGTATTTGGTGACCGTTAAAGCGATACAAACTCCTTATTTTTTGAAAACTAATGTCAAGAAATAGTGTTTACCTAATCATGACATTTATGCACCGCAAGAACTTTGCTTATCGTGTTAAAATCGATCTGGGGCCCTGACGATGGAACAGTGATCAGTAGTGCGCACACGATTTTTTTTTTTGGATTTTTTTTACATAATCATAATCACTACACATTATTATAAAATTACACTCATTTAAAAGCATATTATCTGTTCTTTCCAGTGATATATAGCTTAACACATTTAATTCAGTTTTATATATCAATATCAAGGGTTGTTTGAGCCCACCCTCCTCCAAAACAATGCTAGCCAATGTTAATTCAGCCAATAGAAGTGAGGCTTGTTGCTGCATATTCAGCGCTACTAGGGTTAACTTAAAAAATTTTTCTTCTTCTTTTTCATGGATTTCCACAAATTTGCCTGCTCTGAACAGATCAAGGAAGTAATGAACCTTCGTATGTTTGCAAGCATAACATGCGAATGGGTATGCCCGTTTGTTCATGTGTGTGTGTGTGTGCCTTGTGTATGCATTGGCAAATTTATGTAGGTGCACAGTCTCAATAATATGCACACATCCACATACAAGTACACATAAATACATACACAACACACACACATGATGATCTCTCCTAAATACACAACATACAGTATCAGAACTTTGAAACATACCATCTGGAGGAACTTGGTAGCGGGCAAACTCCGGAAAGTAGTCTTCTATTTTCGACTTGCCAGCCTTCACTTTCTCCGCCAACAGGTCTTGTTTGTTCAGAAATAATATCACTGATATTGTCCTCAGCCACCTGCACCATCAACAGAAGGAACACTCTTTAAATCAACATTACTTGACATCTATCTAGAAAGTGTTTATGCAATAAATCACCACCAAATCTCTCCTTTCTGGTTAACAGGCAGCTAAATACATCTACACACTGTGCATCTCTTGCACTTAAAATTAAGAGAGAATATTACATATTAAGATTCAAAAGATTGATTAGGCTTTAACGTTTATGCAAGGTTCTCTATCAGAAATAAGAGAACTAACTTGAAGATAAAGTCCTTGAGAAAGTAGTTCTGAAACAGCTCAACAACCACCTTCTCTCCAACAGTCTTCTTCCTGCGTTCAAGTCTGCCTATCGCGTCAACCACAGCACTGAAACTCTTGTCCACACCTTGAACATCTACTCGCTTCTGACTCAGGGAAAATCTCCCTTCTCACTCTACTCGACTTATCTGCAGCCTTCGACACTATTGACCACTCTATTCTTCTCTCCCGTCTTCATAAAACATTTGGTGTTACTGGTACAGCCCTCACCTGGTTTAGTTCATACCTTACCAACCAATTCCAGACAGTCGCAGTAAACAAGATTCAGTCAGTACCTGCCAGACTGGAATGTGGAGTTCTGCAGGGATCAGTTCTGGTCCCTGTTCTTTTCACCCTCTACACTGCTCCAATGTCACATATAATTAGCCGTTATCAGATCAACCATCATTTTTATGCAGATGACTCTTCGATTCTAAGCAGCGACACTCCTGAAAATCTGCCTTCTCTCTTGACAAATATGGCCACTGCTTTCAAGATATCCAAAACAAGCTATAACTAAATGCAGATAAAATGGAAACCATGCATGTAGGGACCAAACACAAAACTCTCTTCTATTACAAAAGTTGCAACAGAATTTGGCAATCATAAGTCCCTCTATCCATTGTTGTGAAGTATCTAGGGGTCATTATTGACAACACACTCTCTATGCAAAAATTAATCACCCAGACCTGCCAGTCATGCTACTATCAATTACAGCGTATTAGTGCAATTCGAAAGTACCTGTCCACAGATGCAACATCTAAACTTGCGTCTCATTCTTTCACGTCTGGACTATTGCAATTCTCTTTTGGCTGGTCTGCCAGCATCATCAATCCACTCCCATCAACGTATACAAAACTCTGTAGCTCAACTAGTCCTCAGAAAGAAAAAAATCTGAGCACATATCTCCTCTCTTGCGATCTCTCCTCAGGCTGCCTCTGCCACGGAGAGTAAACTATAAGATCAGTACTCTCTATAACAAATGTCTCCACAAAACAGCACCCTCCTACCTCTGTGAATGTATTCACGTGTACACTCCCTCTTGTCCCTCCACTCTGCTGCAGATATCGTGTGCTTACGAATACCTAGATTCAACCAGTCCACCATCCGCCATCGCTCTTTCTCTATTTCTGGTCCATCGATCTGGATTTACCTCCCTCTCTCTCTTCGCCAAAACAGACTAGCGTCCTGTCACAGGGGTGGTGAAAAACCATCAGTTCGCTTAACGCTACAGAAACCGGGATAAGCTCCGGCTCTATGGGCCTTCTGGCTCGAAAGAACATACTTTTTTTTTCTCTTCGCCAAAAGCCTTCTTATGACACTTTTAAATCCAGTCTCAAGACACATTTATTTCAAACCTAAGATTTTCCTCTCCTGTTTCACCTCATAGCTTTTCCCTGCCTTCAACAGCTGAAATTCTATCACCCTGCCATAGTGTATAATCTTTGTGTGTGTGTGTGTATGTGCGTGCATGCACATTTGGACTTGTTAGAACTATTAACTATTGGTTGCATGACTGTGTAAGAAAGAGTTGAGTGCAAGCGCTTTGATTTGTCTCTGCAAGATATAGTGCTATATAAATTCCATTTATTATTATTATTATAATAGTTGCTGAATGTGGTGCCTCTTAACAATGAGAATGCACAAGTCACATGTTACTAAATTAACTGACTAGAAAGACAAAACAACTCACCTCCTCCATCCTCTTTTTTCCCCAATTTTCTTTATTTAAAGATAAAAATATAAAAAAATTTAAAACTATAGCTCAGATTGAATCCAATTCAATCTGATCATGTTTATTGCCCCACCAACCACAGAGGCCATAAAAGACTGCAGTGATGCCACAACAGAGAAGATGCAACCATACATGGAACAAGAATTTTGCCAATGATATGCACATGTTCAACCACACACTGTCTTGTCCCTGCTGAAACCAACTATAGATCTATACAACCAAAAAACCCCAACCAAACCAAAAAAGCTAACAACAATAACAAAACCTACAGATACATACACAAGAAGGACATAATGAAACCTGACAGCGCAGCTAGACTAAAAATCTTTGAATAAACCAGTGCAGCATCACTGAAGGACACACATTCACAACTGTTATCAGATAAAAATGAATTTTGTCAATATGCAACATAGATTTCTGCATCATCTTTTTTTTTTTTTTAAAAACTACTAGAAGATAGCAGAGGCACGTAAGTCTTTACACATACACACACACACATATTCACTTCTTACAAACAGCACCGAAATGGTTTACTGAACAGTGAACTGAACAACGATGTACCTGTTGGTCCAAATGCTCTTGAACAACTCTAGGGACTCCCGCAGTCTGTTCTGACTGGCATCTTCCCGTAACACCAGGTTGTAGCCACTGCAGGCGGTGACAAAGATGATGGCCGTCACATCGTTGAAACACTGAATCCACTTCCTCCTTTCATCACGCTGACCACCCACATCAAACATGCTGCAATGCACAGCCAAGAACATGTTTTAATAATAAATAATAATAAATGGAATTTATATAGCGCTATATCTTGCAAAAATAAGACAGCAACAATTTTTACACACTGCATTCAAGTTACACAGACATTTGCATCTGTACCAGTGATCATTGTCAGTAATAAAGCTTTTTCTTAATATCATCAATTTTTTTTTAGGGGGTAGGGAGAGATTTTGTTTTTTTTGGCAGTGCACCTATTTCCACACACAAAAGTGTCCTGCTTTGCATATGACTGAAATGCTGATTGCTGTAACAATACAATATATTCTATAATGCACTTAAAAAATTGGAAATCTAACCTTTGAGCATAACTGTACACTCTATAAGGATGTGACATATATGCACAAAATACGTATCAGTGACAAAGATAGCAGTTTCCACTTCAAAATGAGAAGGCATAGATCGCCCATACACAATGCTTACTTTCTGATCGCACCAAAGACAGAAATACCCAGAGTCTGACAGTTCATTACCAATCTCAACACCAAAGTCAAGCTTCTATATGCAGGGAAATGCTGACTATAAGGTTTTGGCCCGGGCCAAAAGCTTTGTCAGTTTTTTACATATGCCAAAACCTTCATTACAAAATTGTTATGCTTTAAAATGTCACGTTGAGATTGTTTTCAGCCATGACAAGCCTTTACCATAACAACCTGCACTCTCCTTTTAATGAAGAAAAACACCCTCTGAAGTCAAGAGTATGGCTGCCTACATGGCATGGTAGGCCTACTTGAAAACAGTCACACAAGCAAACTTCTCATTCAACATGTATCTACAGTCTCACAGTGACTCTGAGATAAGATGAGTGAGACACAGCACATATTCTGGGTACCCCCTAAAGAGTGTTTAGCTGGTGAACCCGCAACAAGAAGATTAAAAAACTGCTTTTCAGCTTAGAAATAAAACAATGAACATTTTGCTGCTTTTCAGCTTAGAAATAAAACAATGAACATTTTAATAATACTTCTTTTCAAAGAACCCTGGCTAGTTCTGTGACAACCTATAAATAAATCACAATAATGATGGACTTGTGTGTGTGCCTGCATATATGCGTATGTGTGTGGATGAGTGCATGCATTGCAAGAGCATGCATGTGGAAACTGATGTGTGTACCTGTACATAGGTGAGCATATGCCTGTATTGTGTAAACTATGCACACACTTGGGTTATAAATGAATGAGCAATTATCAACTCAGTGATGCACAACAAAGAAACAACTTTTACTTACTGAAAATTAACTTTATCAACTGTAAATTTCGTTTCAAATATGCCTGAAGTTAAAACCCGACACCGCAGTATATCCTGTTCTGTTGGACTGTAGTCAGGCTGCTTCACCAGGTGTACCCGATCTAAAAAGCTGAAACAATCCACAACAGTCCATGTGAATAATTCTAGCAAAAGTTATCCTACCCAACAAAAAATTTGAGGCATAATGTAGATAAAGAAAACCAAACCGACAAACAAAAACCCAAACCCATTTATCAACTAATGTTCCGAGTCTGGCTTTTGGCAATAAACCCAAATAATATCAAGTGTAGTTCACACCATGAAAATTGATTTATCATTGAATTTTCTTTTTCAGTACTTGGCTAGAGCCGAGGTTCAATGGTGAGATTATGGCATACTTTAAACAACCTTCTTGAATAAACTGGGTTGTTAAAAGATATCATCAGTTGATGTGAACTAAAAAAAACAAACCACAATCAATGATTTTCTTATAAAGTACTACATTCTTATCTCACCATCATTACAGTATCACACTTCTTGCTCAGGCTGGGGGGCTTGTATGTTCTACTCTGCTATTCTATTATCTTATTTCGAGGGTTTCTTCAGGCCCTGTCAGTGAGAGCTACATAAATATATACATGATATATATATATATAATATAATATATATATATATATATATATATATATATATATATATAATATATATATATATATATATATATATATATATAATATATATATCTGCCGTCAGTGCCTGGGCTTTATCACAGTTCTTGATTAAACCATTGACGCTGGGGGCAACAGCAAAGTGAGAGGCTGTATGACCAATGGTTTTCCCACTCATGGAATTCCACTTTACGTTTTAGTCTTTAGTGATCGACTATGACTCTCTGACTAGGAGGCTTGACTTGCACAGTCCTTATGTGCTGCAGCCCTGGGGGCTGGTTGGCCTTTGGAGAACATCTCCAACGCTGACTGTCCTTATGCCCACTTGGCCGAGAGAGTGGGGATGTACTGTGGGCAAGGCATCTCCACTATAATCAAATTTCTGCCCAGTTTCCAAAACGGCAGCTGCCTCCTCTGCTGAGGAGGTCATCGTCGGACACGACGGACAAACATACATATATATATGTATGTCAAGTCAAATCAAAATGATCTTCATTGAGGGTAAATGATTAGGTTTACACAACTTTTCATCCTGCTCTCACCCCCCCCCCCCAAAAAAAAAATCAAGAAAATTGACATGTAATTTTTATGCAAACAAAAGACAAAGGTAATCTATGTTGAAAAGAACTACAATTGAAAATGAGTTTTTAAAAATCTAATCCTCACAATATAAGATAAAACAAACCCAAAACAGTACAATATGCATTCAATTCAGACAAGAAGTGAAGAAAACAAGATAACAAGGGTAAAGAATAACAATTTACAATGCAAGCCAGATGTAAAGTAATTTCAAGCATGAAAAAAGTGGTATTACAATTTATTCATTAGATATTTCTTCAAAAGTTTGGGTTGTTTTTTTAAATTTCTGTTTTGAAGGAACCAATTTTAAAAAGGGAGGTAAATTATAGTCCACAATGTTCTTCCTGAATAACCAAGGCTTGACTTGTGAAGATTATTATGGGGCTTAGGCAAAAAACAGTCTGTGGGTATGCTTGTTTTTATTGATAGTAAAATTGTTCACTATTTTCTCTGGAGCTTTTCCATTTTTTACATTGTACAATGTATGCACAAAGATACTTGTTGAAATATAGATTTCCTCTCCAATGGGGATGCTGTGTGCCTAGCAGTATAAATAGCATCCCCACCTTTTGGAAATTCCGTGCTAGGAATTCCCTCTGTTCTATCCCTCTCTTTTTCATTTCTGCCTTGTTCCTTTTCTTCCTGTCACCTCCTTCAATTCTATTTTCTAACTTCTTGGTCCTTTCTCCTGCCTTTTCCCCCAGAAAGACATAAAAGACAACAATTTTCTCCCACAGAGATTGGATGCACTGGACCCGACTTGTCAGGCACTTAACAGCAGTGCAACACACTTTTACTAATATGACAGACAACAATATTTACTGTCTTTGAGTGGTTGACAAAGAAGAAGAAAAAATTACTATCTTTGAATTGATGAATGAATATCCATCTCTCTGTAGTTGACTGCGTTCAGTGCATTAGGATTCAAGCTGGGGTCAGGAAAAAGGCCATTACACAAACAGTTCATCTTAGCAACCAAGCCAAGAGATCCATTGCTCATCAAGGAAATTTTATAAACCAATTTGGACAAAGTCTCTCTTGATTTCACACTAATATTAGCTTTTGATACCCTGCATATTCATTAATAAGCCAGCAACTTCCTTTAGAAGATGGGATGAGAAGAGGGGAAAGACAGGAAGGAAAGGAATGAGAGACAAAAAGTGAAAGTGGAGAGGAGGGGAGATAGGTGGACAGAAAGACACAGGACATGAACAAGTAAATTTAAACACACACACACACACACACACACACACACACACACACACACACACACACACACACACAGTACTTACTACTGAGCACAGTCTATGAGCTGGTACTCATTTGCTCTTTCAAAGCACTGTTTAACTCCTTTGTCTTTCCACAAAATTTCTGTGTGCTCATAGAATTCCTGAAACATTAAGCACATTATTCAATTGTAAATTCAATAAATGCAACTTTTTTTTTTAAAATGACGCATGATACCTATCTTGTGAATATGGGAGAAGACAGCTCAAGAACACTGAATAGACTACAAAACTCAACAAAAAAGACAAATTTTTATCTAAAATCTCAGACACAAATTATAATTTCATAAATATAGAGCACACTTGCTCACCATACACATTATTCAATAAGATAGTCTGTATGTACTTAAGACATGAGTGCATTTCTTTTTCTAGAACAAGCATCTAAACTGTTAGTGTTAGCCTACTTTTTTGTTTCCTTATAAGACATAAGAGGAAATATATGTCTTTTGGTTTAACCCTTTTCTTTTTTATATTTAGACCAGAAAATACAATACCATGCTCACTGATTTTTTTCAGTGACTCCTGGTAAAGGCCAAAGTGGAATGGCAGATATCGCGGTAAATGTCAGAAATCTCTTCAAAGCTTGTTTCTATTTATAAAGGCCTTACTAATGATTTCTACAGAAAAGAGGCTGCTTTCTTTAGTGCTTTACAGTACATAATCAAAAGGTTAAAAGTTTCCTCCCTGTCTGTCTCTTTCAACCAATTCAACCTGACTAAGGAATAAGGTATTTAAAAAAAAACCAAAAAAACAAAAAACCATATTACATTAAAAACTGACTGCCTTGTATCTTTAAGTATGTGAAGAACTGAAAATTCAATAACAGCCCACATACATGCGGTATCATTTTCATTTTCCAAGTCAATGACTTTCTTAGCAGATATTCTGATTGTTTTTTTAAAATCAGTAAACATACTTTTTTCTCTCTCTGTATTGATTATTGTGTTTGTTGAAGCTCATTTTAAGCTAATAACGCTTCTGAAAATGGTTAAACACAATAAGTGAAAAACTGACCATTTTCGTTTGGATTATAAATATCCTTACACTGTGACATTGTTTCTTGCTAGGTGACATCTTTCCTTTCCTATTGATCAGCTGCTTGATGCCGACTTCTGGTAGTCATAACCATTCTTGAGCTAAACCCACTTGAATGCTAATCTAACATCGACCACAGGTACCATGCAGAGCTTGCAGTCATCATGCTGAAGTCTTCTTTAAAAAGTTGTTCTTTCTCCACTGACAACAATGTTATATATTTACTTTTTCTTCTATAACACAACTTTTGCAAGACATAACACTAAGAAGACCTTTTCCTCAAAATATGCACAGAAAGGATTACTTCTTTTCTTTTTCATTCCTTGACTAATGGTGAGATTTTTGCATGTGCGCACATTTTACCCACCACTGCATTCTGACTTCAGGAAGAATTACTTGAATATGAGGTCTTCTGTTAAAAACATTGTGAAAGACAAAAGAAACCGGCTGTCAATGTTAGACTACAAGACAAAATTGTTTTCTTAAAAAGACAACCAGGCTGCCTTTCAGTGTTTAGCAAGAACACACTTTGTACCAAACAACAAACCAGTTTAGCACCAACTGTGTTGAACTTCAATCAAACTGTAAATAAACATTACCATATATCCTTCGATACAACAGCCTAGAGCTGTATTTTTTTGTTGTTTTTTTCTGTTCTGTGTTTTTAATTCATTCCTATGGGCTATGGGGTGTGCTCTACAATCTACATGCCACCTTGCATTGGTCTCTACTGCCTAAGTAAATGCAGGAGCAGGCACTTGCAAAAAGCTTCTCTGACTATATTCATACAAATCATCATTTCTCATACCTAAGGGAAAATTTCACAAAAATAAAGAGAAAAAAGGGGAAAGAAAAAACCCTGGAAAGTGGGGTGTTTTGTTTGGGTTTGTTGGTGGTTGGGGGGGGGGGGGGGGGGGGGAGGAGGAGGTTGCTGCTTCATCTTCTGGGATGTTCCTGTCCTGCACCGCTCTATCTTACCTCTCTGCTCCAGCCATACCTAGGCTTGTCAATTCATGCTGCATTCTCAGGATCAGGATTCCACAGGGACCTTATTAATTTTATGTTAGACTGCTGTTGGGCCACTAACCAGAAGGGCCCTGTGCTGCTGCTGAATCACTAGGTTGTGTTCGGCGGTGCCTGTTCTGGGCTAACATAATCAGGACACCTACTTGGCCCCCTAGAGATGAAAATAATAATATCTTAATGCACCTGTGGGGAAGCTGGGAGCCTGTCAGTATTAAAAGCAGCCCCATCTTCTGGAAATTCTGTGCTAGGAATTCCTCTTTTCTATCCCTCTCTTTGTTTCTGCCTTGTTCCTTTTCTTCCGGTTGCTTCTTTGTCTATTTTCTGCATTCTTGGTCCATTCTTCTGCCTTTTTCCCAGAAAGACTTAAAAGATAACAGTTCTTTCCCTTGCCAAAGTTAGATGCAATGCAGGCGCCTAACAGCAGTGAAAATAGTTGCTGTCTGAACAATTGAAGATCTTAATTATGGAGCCAGACTGATTGAGACACCCATCTGGAATGGTGACCATCACAACCTCCCTTTTATAGCCTTCTCCCAGATACATCTGACCACCAAGGTTGACACCAACTTGCTATAACGGCATAAGCATGAAAGTGCATGGGATACCCAAACTGAGATTACCATGAGATTATAGCAATTGGGGCCTCTAAATCAGAGACAATTTTCTTTTACTGCATGATAATCAGAGATCACGGGGATCTTGTACAGGTGATGCAATAAATAATTAAATTACACCAGCTTTATGACTACTTCACAGGGTTATGCTCGTAATACATGAAGGTGTCCACCGGTCCTGACAGATAGTATATAAACACTTGCAGTAATTTGAAAAGCACTATCAAAATTGCATTCACAGACTTAACCCTCTTGTCCCCGATCCGGCCGCAGCCGACAGTAACGGAGGCTGCAGCTAGATTCCAATCCGACCGCAGCCGACAGTTGGTGCTGCCACGTGGGCAGTACTTTTCCATCACACACAGATCTCGTGGTTTTCACACAGTGTGTCTGAAAATTGGTGGGGCGATGCAGGGAGGGTGTCAGACGGTGCCAGTGATAAATTTAGATCACTAACATGCGTGTAGTGGGGAGGGAGGGAAGGAAGAAATAACAGCCAGCGACCGGAACGCTTTTAAATGGTGCAGTGTGGCGGAAAAAAATGGCGTTTCTTTAGTAGCAGACGATTCATCTGATTAGCCAGACGATAAATTGAATGTTATTGTCTTGGAAGTAGAAATATTTGAACGAGAATTGTTAAGTGAGTCCGATATTAAACACTTATGAGGAAGAGGAGGAAGGAAATGCTGCAGTTAGGGAGAAGAGTGAGCCTGAAAATGTGCTACAGGGCACATTCCTGACCTGTGCTACACACACGACTGAGGAGAAATTTGACCTCCTGGCCGGTCCGCGGCATAGACGCCTGAAAACGATGCCTTTTGACTGTTTTCTCATTATTATCACACTTTTGCTTTGAAACTGCAATGGCAGAAACGAACAGATATGCCGATAACGAAACTAGTAAGAAGGAAAATAAAATAGGTCTCCCGTCTGCCAAGGTTCGACAGGTGAGAGCAATGGGTACCCCCCCCCCCCACACACACACACACATCCATAATTTGTGCTTTTTGTGATGTGATGTGACCCTGTGCCACCACTACGACTACTTTAGAGACTACCAACATTAAAATTTTGTAGGGTTACAGAAGTTCTGTGTTGTTTCGAATTTGTCACACCTGTGCTGTGACACTGGTGACAGTGTGACAGTCATGTACATTAATACACTTCTGTACACTCAACAAACATGTGGTAGCACACGCAGATATGAAGTGCAGTATAAAGGTCACATGTTGATTGAATATGACTTGTTTTCAAAAGAAAAAATAGTTAAAACTTCTGTCTCCTCAAGACATACCATAAAACAACAGGTGCAATGGGGACATTGTGTGACACATCCTTGAAGTACTATTGCACATAACTATTGGTAAACACATCAGCTGGGTATCACTTCCTTATTCGACCCTAATATGCTTGAACTATTGTCAAATCCATGCAGGATTTGCTGTTTTATCATATATACCATAGTTTTACCTGTGATTGGTGACAAATAAGGTGACGATGACAAGACATCTGGTGACCAGACACATAAACTTGCGCCTAAATGCAAGTACAAAGACATACCTAGCTTGTGACAAAATTTCAGCTTGATAACTTGTCATGCACACACACAATTGTCTTAGGAGTAAAGTAAGTCAGATGGATGTAGAAAACCTTCAAAGAATTCAAAATCTACAGGCAGTTTAGCTCTGTAGAATCCAACAACAAGAGGGTTAAGAGGATGATGCTCCACTGAACAGTCCCAGTCTTCCCAATGTGCCAATGTCAAACTCAGTTTGGGTGGGAGCCATCCGCAGTCTGAAAAAAAAACCTGACTCTTACGGGATTCAAACCTGTGACTTTCCAACTAGGAACCCAATGCTAGCCACTGTTCCATGGTGACTGGCTGGGCTAATAACAGAATTGTCCGGAGCTACCAGCAGTACAACTCTGTACAAAATGTACCCACAAAAGAAAAGCCAACTGTACTGTTTGTAGGAAAGAAATTACTACACTCCCCCCCCCCCCCCCCCCCCCCCCCTTTATCCAGTGTCTGATTAGAGTCTAACATTAAGGGGAAAAAGAGAAAGGCAATTAACATTTAGAAGGCAATTGATAACTAGTCAGTATATTACTATCAAACCTCAAAGTTCTTTTCATCTGGAAAATTGGGAAGAAAAACACACACACTTTTGGTTTATAAAGAGATTCTGGTATTTCTACAGCTTAAATTCGTAGTCGTATGCTAGATATGTGGTAATGAAGATCATAAAACATCTTTTTTCACACAAACAAAAATTATTCCACAAAACACATACACACTCACACACACACACTCACTCACTCACTCACTCACTCACTCACTCTCTCTCTCTCTCTCTCTCACTCTCTCTCTCTTCTCTCTCTCTCTCTCTCTCTCTCTCTCTCACACACATATACACACGCAAACAGAACACTCACTCCCACACAAACACACAGAACACACACATATACACATGCATGCATGCACAAGCACATACTTACATTTGGATAGTCAAAATCTCCTGAACTGGCAACATCTTGAATGTAGTCTATGCGACTCTGATTATTAGGATCTTCCAACACCACTGGTGGATTCAGTGTACTCATGGCTCCGGTTATTGTCTGGTACCAAATTTCATACACAAGCATTAACATACATGTACACATACAATTCAGATAAGAAAAACAAATTTATATAGAATGACAGATTAAAGTGGAAAAACATATCAGGCAGAAAGAAAGGGCAATGACTGATATGAAAAACTAAAGTCAATAAAAGAAAGAAAAAAAAAAAGAAAAAAAAAGGAAGGGAAAAAAGAAAGAAAGAATGAATTTACAACCAAAGAAACAGGTAAATGGAAAACAAAAAAGATGAGAAAAACAACTGTACTTGGAAGGCAAGCAACACAATGATAATTTTGACACTAAAGTGTTTTTGGTTGAACAAGTATCAACTCTTAAATCTCTGATGTAGTAATTCATGTTAAGAACTAGCAAGATATTATTTATTGGAATAAGTCCAGAATTGCATAAAATATTGATGAGAAGAATATTCGTGTCATTTTATACATTTCCAGTTTTGCAAGCTTATCTTTAGTAACAAAAACTAAAACCAAACCACACACACACTCTCTTTCTCTCTCTGTCTGTCTGTCTGTCTCACACACACACACACACACACATAAATTTAGTATCTTCTAAAGCAAAAATTCATTTGGAACAACATTATTCAAACCATTTCAAAGTTTTTACAGATGAATCAATCTTAAACAATAATGCTGGTGCTGCATACACTATACCAGATTTAAAATCCGAAAAATAGTTTCATCTTGAGAAGAATATTTCAATTTTTACAGCAGAACACGTAGCTATACTAACGGCACTTAATTTTTTCATTGATTTTCCAAGAGCTTTTTTTCGAATACTTTTCTGTGTTGATTCAAAATCAGTAATTCAAGCCATCAGCTCTATGCTAACAAAAGTTAGATCTGAACTTGTAATAGAGATTTGTCATTTAATTCATCTCCTCACCTTAAAAGGCACAAATATAACTTTTTGTTGGATTCCATCTCACTGTGGTCTATATCACAATGAAAAGGTTGACTTTTCAGCAAAAAAGAAGGGGGCCAAACAATTAACAGACGTGGCAAAATTAAAACTCCACTTGTCACTACACGAATGTTATCAAATCATGCATAAAATACAGCTAAAGTTATTCCAGTGTGAAAAAAAGAGACTTGGTTGTCAAAATGTATATATGAAAAATAATGAAGAGATGGAAAAATTTGAGTTTTGTTAAAATATATCAAACCAATTTTTATCATGTTAAACAAATTGTTTCTCTGGCTTGTAGATCTATGGGAATTCAACTGTTTTAAGACAAAATATGTTGAACATGTTTTATGCATATGTGGCCATATATAACTTTTGATCATATCTTGATATGCAGTATGCTGAAATGTTACATATTTGTTCTACCTCAGCATCATCATCAGCTATATTCAGTGATCTTTCAATGAAGAATATTTTTTTCAAATCATTATTGCATAGTCCAATTGGTTCATTGTTATGTTTATTATGGACTTAAAAGACATTATCCTTCTGCGGTTTAGATTTCTCTCGTTGGTTACGGTTACAAATAGTTTTATTGTTCATTTATTACATTCTGTTAGAAATTGGGATTTTTATTATTCTGTACTCAAGAATTATTTTTATTTACGTTATCTTACAGTTCTGTGTAGATTTAATACATTAATCGCCTACCCCCTCCCAGAATTCCTCCCCTCTCCCCTACACTTTTTTTTTTCTTCATGTGTCTAATATCATATTTTGTGAAGAGATGTAAAATGAAATCGCACACACAGAGACACACACACACACACACAGAGTTTATTCTGTTGTACAATATTTAAATCATAGTCTTCTAAAAAATTGTTTAACTTTTAAATCAATCCTGGCTAACCAAAAGTAATCCCCTAACTGGTATGAAATATGATTTTGATTTACCTTTTCTCTTTTTTCTTACCCTTTTCTCCAAACAAATGACAACTCAAATAAATCATGCATAAGGGGGGGGGGGGCGCGGGATAGCCAGATATTACAGCAATGTGCTTGTCATCTGACAGCCCAGGTTCGAGTCATCATGGTCACCAAGGTACCCACTGAAGGTGATTTTTCTCCTGGAGTTAAAACTGGTACTGACTTCAATCCCTCAAAAGTCAAGGTAAAACTATAAACTGAAGTTCCATGTGCAAATGCATGCAGAACATCTCGCACACAAGGTAAAACCTATTCCTCCTTTTTTGGAATACTTGACTAGGTCACCGAGTGCTGGTAGGAATGGATGACTACTTTTTCTTATGCGTACACACTGGTGTCATGTTTACTAGTTTTGACGTCGATCCCCGCAGATGGAATGTGGCTACCTAAGTGGTAAAAAAAAAAAACGGTCATATACGTAAATTCTCACCATTGGTGAACCATGAAGCTGTTAATACGTAAATTCTCACCATTGGTGAACCTTGAAGCTGTAAGCCAAGGAACCAAAATAATTTAAACAAAAACAAACACAAAAAACCTCTGTGAGTTCCCTAAAAATATGCATCTTTAATCTGGTTTATAAAAAATATATTATATATATACTAAAAAAGAAAGAAAAGGCCCTGGCCTACTGACTTTTACCCCCTTCCTAAAAGTTCATGAAGAAATCCTGCACTACCATGTTTCCTGATCAATCCTGCAGTTTTGTTAAAGCACAAAACCCTGGGAATGTCATGTACACAAAACACTTCAATATTAATCAGTATACTTCATCATCTTTGTAAATGTAATGTATCCTGTTGTCACGGGTTGTGTAATGTGTATAGTGTCTGTGATATACATATTGATGGATGCACACACACACACACACCCACACACACACACACACACACACACACACACATTTTCCTGTAGTTTATGTTAATTTTGCTCCATTCGTCAAAGATCACTTACCTACGGATCCTAGTCATGATGCCATACTTACTGTCATACATTCAGTAGCTATAGACACTATACATAATATTAATATTGAAATATATGGTCTAACTCTAGTACCAGTATTTCCAAAATTATATGCAAACCATTTTTAGATTTTATTAACAACATTACAAACTTAAAACCAGCGCAAATACATGTATACAAGCAAAATGTCACAAGACTTTAGTAATGGTTTTTCAGTAAAGTTTTTATTGGAAAGAAATAATCTTATAATATAAATTATAATACAAGGGCACCGTGGTGACATATATTTCGTATAATATGGCTCTTACAACAGCCTACTGCCCAGCCTGCTGGGATCCTTCTCTTCTCACCAGCTTTCTCTATTTAGGTTTATTCAGCCAACATGAATCGGGGAGAAAACAAAAGAGGCACCCCCTTCCCCCACCCCTTTTCTTCACAACTGAGATCTTAGAAAACTTGTGCCTGAATTAGTTTACAGTAACTATTTCAACATGTATGCAATCTTCTTCATTTTTTCCCCACATATTTTTCAACCATCCACAACTCGTTTACAGTTCACCCACCCACAATGAGCATATCAGGCCTGACATCACATCAAAAAACAACATACTAATTTCAAAAGCTTGTAGTTGAAATCTAAGCTATCGGGCTGTTTCAGCACAAATTTTGTTGTTGCTTCTCAGCTTCAGCTCCAAGATTCATCAAATGATCAATAGTGAGACTTTGTGTATGTGACCATTTTTGCCCACCACTGATTAAAGCAGCTGTGTTCCAACTATGAGATGTCTAAAAATGACACAAGTGCGCATGCATTTTTTCAATTTTGTCATCCGTTTTTACTGGCACACAATGGCTTACTCTTCCAAAAGGTGGAACAGATTCTAACAGGTGCGCAAGATGTTATACATGTGTGCATTTGCACATGGGACCTCAGTTTATAATGTCATCCAAGACATTTGGGGGGAGAATTGAGTTGGTACTTACAAGTTAGCTCCAGGGGAAAATTCCACCAATCTGGTGCTTGGTGGTGGCTCAAACATGGGCCACCAGATCACAAGCTCAATGCTCTGAGACTAACTGATACTATGATAGGCCCCTCCCCACCCCAACCCCTCAGCAAATTTATTTTTATAAACCATGACTAGATTCCTAAAATTACAAATGGCAATCACATCACACTCCAATCCCCACCCCATCCTCCAAAAGTGTTCTACTCCTGTAGCCAGATATATCTGAAATTTTATTGAGCCTAAATTTTGAATTTCAGGTCTGTACATTTTCTGAGATAATGCTGTTTCTTTTGTTTTGTGGCATTCTTAGACAGGCAGACAGTTACCCCAATGCTCTACCCTGTGTGACCTACAATCCAGAGAAGAACTATAAACAGCCTTTATCCTGTTTTAGAGAAGTCTGCTGTCAATTTGATATCAGACAGACAAGAAAGAGAGTGGGGGTGGGGGGTTGATAGTTCATCCAGCAATGACCTCAAGATTAGATTGCAGAAAAAGAATCAATCTCAACAAGATTTAAAGATTGGTAAGCCTTTTAGTTTTACTGGGCAGGCGCCAAAGTAAAGAACTGTGCAATGTTAATTCTATTTGAAACTGTCGACAACAGATGTTTGAAATTGAATGTCATCCATTGTCATCCTCTAAATCAAAACCACCCCAACAAAATTTTGTGTCTGTGAAGAACCTTGACAGAATTCTGAATAAAAACTTAGTAAGTGAATAAACTGGAGACAAGTATTCTACGTCCTCTGTAGACCATGATTGGCAGATCAGAGCTGTACTTTGGCTGTGTCATCTGCATAGATCTTCAATCACAGGTTACAATGTAAAAAGCTCTTGAACCATAACAAGAATGCCTTTGTGCTACAAAATCACCAACAGTTCCAAAATCAGTAACAGAATAAAGGTAGAAAATTCTGCAGGAAAGCATTTTCATGTTATCTGAATTCACAGCAAAGCAATTCTTCAAAACTTATTTTTCTATTGAACAGACATGGGCAACACCTCACAGGAAATGTTGAAATTGCATTATAATCCAACTAAACACCCAGCATGGTTACTGAGAATAATCACTCAGACTCACTCAATGACTCATCCTATCTAAGAATCATCATGAGATCATAACTTGTACACTGGATTCATGACAAGTTTGCATATATAAATATAGTACCTCGCCATATAATATATTAAGCACAGCCGTATATTCAGACTTCATAGAACTTTTCACTCAGGTTGCTATGCTGAGTAAAGGAAGAGTTTGTCCTGGCTGAAGACAAGTTCAACATACCATTTTAAAGAATAACAAATATCGTAATGAAAACTTAGTAATGCCACATTTTCCCATTTCTGGACAAATGAATCACAAAATTGTGCAAATACATTACAACAAAGTTCTACATGATTCAATGTGACTGCTGAAAATAACAGCACAAAAAGATTGTCCACTCTATAAAGTCAATCAGCTTTTTAAAAAATAAAAACAACAAAAACACAATATCAAAAAGTAAAAGTTCTATTACTCACTCAACTCATTCATGTAAAAAACAACAACTTATTATATTGTCAAAACTGGGAAAATCATACTTCAAGAATGATTATGGATAACACAGACATAAAAACTTGATGGATTTTCCAGCTTATAAAAAGAATAAGTTGGGGGCACATGTTTGGTATTCCTTACTGATAAAAGCATGCTTTATTAGTTTATAACACCTATGTAAACTTTAGAATAGATCAGAAAGCAATGCACAATAAATTGAAAAATACATTATACCGCAACAACTATAACAAAAAGTCCTTATATAATTATTTTAATTTTTATAAAGCCACTAAAACCAGTACAGGAAAGAGATACCTTACTCTCCTCCTCTCTCTGACTCACACAAGAGTTTGACTGCAACCAACCCATCAGTCATTATTGTTCCCCCTACTCTGTGGTGATTCACTCTAAAGTCTCACCCCCTCTTTCCACTGGATCAACTGTGTCACGTCATCAGAGTGTCTGCTTTATATAAGAATTGGGTCACTCACTGCTCATCATTGATCAAGCAAAACTCAGCACTCCTTTTGTTGCATAGCTGGTCGTGCTGCTTGTGCTTGGCATTGCCATTTTGCCACAGGAGCAACAGCAGACTCAACTCACAACAGGTCACCCAACAAAATTGTTCAAAAAAGGGACCACATCATAATGTAGGGAGACTTCCAGAGCTCTATCAATGGATTCTAGAGACCCTTCCTAAAACTATCATTGATTTATTTACTAATTTAGTTAACAAACCAAAAATGAGCCTAGGGAAAGTCGGGATAGTTCTGTGACAAGTTATCTCATTGCTGAGGCAGCAAAGCATACACGTTCGTACCAACCAGTTATCTTGTTGCTGTGGCAACCAAGCGATTAAACTAAAATAAGTTTCTCTCCATAGAGTTCTTGATTACTCAAGTCAACCACATTTTTTGCATAAAAGTCACGCAGAATGTTTATCTTCAAGGTACATCATAAACGAAGTGTTTCAGTATCATCTGTCATAAAAGATGACAGCTTCTGCTTACTCAATAGTCAACTGCAACAAAGGTCACATAAATTTCCCCCTTAGTAATTTTAATAAAAATACTTAATAAATAATAGAAAATAAGGTTTACATTTAATCTTTGCAATACCCTCTTATCTCTTTTTTTTTTAAACTTATGGCCAATTTCATCTTTGTACAGGACCATCTATCCAGTACATACTCTAAAACATGTCTGCTATGGTTGACAACTAAACTGAAACAAGGGTGCAATCTGCCTACAACAGTACTTGGGCACTGGAAATGGGAGCTCTGCAAAATGGTGGAAGGTCTTCTAAATGTGATTTTCATTTATTTGAATATTGAAAAAATAGTCTTCGGCAGGCATTATCTTCATAACAGTGGTTCTACTAACGGGCAAACATTTCTTGCCGTGCACATATTTACAGTCTTGAATCTAAGATTCCAAATAAATTTCCGGATTGCCAAAACTTGCACACTGACAACAATATATGTTTGTAAAAATCAATGTCAATCTACAAATCTAAAAAAAATGGATGTTGCAGTAGTGAATTTTGGAACATATATTTAATAATGGACTTGACAAGGACGCTGAATTTTGTTTCGTTAACATGGGCAGTCGCCAAATAACACCTTTTGGTCACGCTTGGTAACTGGATTCAATAACTCAGTTCCGCCATCTTGGAAAACAAGCCGAATCGAAAGGGGTGGCAGGGTTATTGAAAATACGTCTACTCACCAAAATGGCGTCACGGATGTTTCTCTTTATGTCTTCGATCTTTTGTTTTCTTTCCCTGAAAAACAATGCACAAATTCATTACATGTCAAACCGATAAGCTCTTCAAACAACTGAACACGAAACCCACCAAAACCGTACAAGAAACCCGTCCACCCCCCGCACTACAATTTGAACGCAGTCACGCATGCATAATACGATCTCTCCTGTTCCAAATCCAACCGTTGGTCATAGTGACCAGCAAAAAACCCCACAAAAAACACAAATTCTCTGCATATACTCACTCTGGGCCAAATCCGTTAACGTGCAATATCTTCATTTGTTTCACGATTGTCGACTTGCCCGATTCTCCAGCACCTATCACAACAAAACAGAATGGAAGCTCATTAGGCAAGTGATATTAGAATAATCTCTAGCCTAATGGCTGAGCAGAGAAATACTCGAGCCGAAGACGTCTTCGCGGAACAAGTTTACGTAGTATCAAAAACAATACAAACCCAGTAGCAGAAGACGATGCGTTGCTTTGTACAACTGTTTATCCTTCTGTAACTGCTTTTCGATGCGTTTGTTTGCTTCTTTCCGCATTCTATCATCCTCATCTTCCTTCTTTCGAAAGCACCCCATGCTGTCCAGAATAGTAGTTATTTTAGCCAGTTTGGAAGGACTCTGACACACCAACGCAGCAACTGGTAATCCTTAAGGAACAAAAGACAGCATTTGCCCACTCTGATGAAGCCAGGGCTAAAGGGCACAACCACGCCGCCCCAGCATTGAATAGGCGCTTCCACTACACATGAAAGAGTTCACACTTTGTGCCGACATTCACACATAACACATCAATGCATTCGACAGCGCTGGGTGGGGTTATCGGCTGCTCAAGGCATGTTGGGAGTGACGTTTTGCTCATGTTTTATCTACGTTGACGTTTTGGGTGTGCACCCATGAAAACGAAAGGAAAAGTCTCAACAAGTTGGATAGGTGGCGGCAATTTTTTTATTTTTTTTATTTTTTACCTAAGTATAACTATATGGTATAAAATATAGTACTCTTTGTTTAGACTTTGTATTAATCCCAGATAGACATTATAAGAACGATAGACTGCCGTTCAACTAAAACGACAACTGCAATAGCATTTCAGAATCCACTACTTACTTGCGTATTTCTTTTCTGCCATCACTCGCCAATTATATAAATTATTTTCCCGTTTCTCCACTACATCTCCCCGAGGTTATATCAATGGTGAGATTTTGCGTATGTGACTATTTTTGCCCACCATGAAGGTAGCCAAATTTCGACTTCAGGGAATGTATGCTGGGTATGTTTGTGTTTCCCCAACCCACCGAACCCTGACATAAATTACGGGATCTTTAACGTGCATATTTGATTTTCTGCGTGTGTATTTACGCGGAGAGAAACTAAGCACTGGCAGGTCTGCAATTGAAGTTGACCTGGAAGATGGTAAAAATCCCCAACCTCTATTCACGGGACGCCGCCGCCGAGATTCGAACCCACTTTTTATGAAGCTGTGGAATTGAAGTCAAACAGTCTTAACCACCCGGCTATAGCGTCCGTCTGGTAGGCATCGGAAAGAGATGCATAAATTGGTGTTTTATCACAAATGAAACCATGGCAATGCTTCAGAGAATCTAACAACCCTAGCCCCTCCATTACTATCTTCTCCAAATCCCTACCACAGACGGATACAGATTTATACCCCAAAGTAGAACTGAAACACACACTGTTTCCTTTTTCCCTGTCCACCACCTGATTCTGGAACGAATTACCACAGCACATGCAAGATAGTACTTCCATCAATCAATTTAACTAATGCAATGTTGAGATTTTTGTTGCTGTTAAGATTGTATTAGAGTACCAGTGGAGTTATCCGATTTAGGGACTGTGGTCGCAAGTCATCCCACTTCGGCGCCGCGGGCCACCCTAAAAATAGTACAATTCATAAAGCAACAGTGCTAGGCCCGCGCAAACACAAGAGTA
>CM054149.1:15139996-15224996 GCA_028751875.1 Rapana venosa
TTGTCTTTTTTTATTATAATAATAATAATAATTTATAATAATAATAATAATAAATGGAATTTATATAGCGCTATATCTTGCAAAAACAAATCAGAGCGCTGGATCAAACCAAGACCATGGTCCAGCCCACACCAAGTTCGTCTATTGGTGTGATGAGGCGTAGCTGGAGCTAAGTGTTTTTAAAACCAAAGATTTTCCTATCGATTTAAGAGGATCTGAGTGTGCTTGCGAGGACTATCATTATCCATAACCAAGAAGTTGGAAAATATCTCGAATATCTGGGAACAGTTTTGTGGGTTGTTTTTATTATTTTTTTAATTTTTTATCACAAGTTAAACTGGGACGCCAACACCGATGCTATGATCAAAAAGAGACAACAATGTGTGTATTTTCTTAGAGAGCTTAACTCATGTTTTGGTGATAAACAGATTTTTTTTCTTTGTTTTGGAAGTCTTCTATAGAAAGCATTCTTAGCTTTGCTTTCATTCATAATAGCCTATGTGTAAAAAATAAGTATGGTATGCAGAGAATTGTGTGTCCTGGCAAAATTGGTACGTTCAGTTCCCAACTGTATCCCTAAAGTCGGCATGCGGCTGCCTTAGTGGTGATGTTGGGATGGGGGGGGGGGGGGGGGGGTTGGGAAATCCCATACGCAAAAATCTCACCATTGGTACGCCTCTGAGCTCTAACTGGGGAACAACAACAACAACAACAACCACCAAAACATAAACCAAACAAAAAACCGTGACGTTATCAAAGATTTGCCAAGAAAGGTCAATGGAGCCGTAAATGCCGGTAATCTTGCTATGGTGCTCGGAATAATATTTCACAACTGCCAACACCGTCGCTCTTTATCTATTTCTGGTCCATCGGTCTGGAATGACCTCCCTCTCTCTCTCCGCCAAAAGCCTTCTTATGACACTTAAAACCAGTCTCAAGACATATATATTTCAAAACCTTAGATTTTCCTGCCCTGCTTCATCTCATAGCTTTTCCCTGTCTTCAACAGCCAAGATTCTATTGCCCTGCCAGGGTGTGTGACCTGTGTGTGTGTGTGTGTGTGTGTGTGTGTGTGTGAGTGTGTGTGCGCGCGTGCGTGCACATTTGGACTTGATGAAACTATTAATTGTTAATGGTTGTATGACTGTGTAAGAATGAGTTGAGTGCAAGCGCTTTGATTCGTCTTCTTCTTCTTCTTCTTAACAACAGATCACAATAGGCACTGAACATTTTTCGAAGACTGTACAACGCAGTGCGCCAATGCCGCGAAGATGCGCGCGCGCGCGGTGTGTGTGTGTGTGTGTGTGTGTGTGTGTGTGTGTGTGTGTGTGTGTGTGTGTACATACATACATTATCTATCTATGTATCTATCTATGTATCTATGTATCTATCTATGTATCTATCTATGTATCTATCTATCTATCTATCTATTTTCCGTCTCCCCCCCCCCCCTCCCTGTTTTCCCCTCTCCCTTGTTGTTGTTGTTGTTGTTTTGTTGTTGTTTTCTTCGTACTCATTGATCATGAGCAGTGGGACTCGATAGGACATCGATCAATCGGCTGCTGTGTGGCGGCTGCTGGTGTGTAGCAAAGTTTGCATCGGTAATTGTTGGGGTTTCGACGTGCTGTATGCTCACCGGGCTTCAGTGAAGAAAAAGATCATCATCGTTATCATTGTCGTCGTCGTCCTCGTCGTCGTCATCATCATCATCATCATCATCGTCGTCGTCGTCGTCGTCATCCACTATGGCCGCCGCCGCCATCGCCATCCACACCACTACCACCACCACCATCGTCGTCATCCGCTATGGCTTTCATCGCCATCATCATCATCGTCGTCATCATCATCATCAATATCATCATCATCATCATCATCCACTATGGGCCTCATCACCACCATCGTCACTCGATCACGGTCCCAAGCAGCTGCCGTAGCAGCCGTCCTGACCATAACAACACGTGGTAACCACCACCACCCGGCACCGCCACAACTACCACCACCACTGGCCACCACAATCATTATAATCGAGTCGTCACCAGCCATCGTTATCATCATCTTCACTCGTCATGCCTACCACGGCTACCATCACCTCAATCATCATCATCATCAGCAGCAGCAGCAGCAGCAGCAGTATTGTTGTCATTGTTCGTTGTTGTCGTTTCTGTTGTTTTCCACTCTGACAGACTGCTTCCAAGCCGCGCTGCTTACCACAAAATACTTTTGGTACTATAAACGAATTTTGCCAGAAAGAGATGATTTATGTATTTAATGCTTGTTCAGTAAGTCGAAGCAAAAGATAATGATTCTAGCTTTTGTGAGGCAAAAAAGAAAATAAAAGTAAGCTTTTCCGGTTGTCTCAATGGTATGCGTTTTAATAAAAAGATACCGGAAGTAATCACAGTGTTGCACATTGGTGTGTAGTTGTGTCAACAGCAGCTGAAGAAAGATGTGCAGTGTCAACGAAGAAGCTGTTCCACAATTCCCGAACAGGTAACAAAACAGTAAATAGATGTTACCAATTTCTATACACATGTACCAAACTTCAGGTACAAAATAGAATGTAAAAACATCTGCGTTATAGAGCAGCACGGCCTCACTGTTGAATTGTAGTAAACCGCTGGGGTACATTCCAGCACGTTTAAACTTTATGTGGTCGATGCTTCAATGTTAATGTCATATGGTGGTGGTTGATTGATTGTGAGGTCCCTGAATCGGATGGCTCCGCTGGGACTATGATACAATCACACTGGTCAAACCATAGCCATGTTTCTGAATTCAGTGGGGCAGATGAGATAGTTTTTGTTGAAAATACTTAAATAGCAGTGTTCTAATTAACCACGCTATACTTTTTTCCTGGAAGATATCGAAAATAGAGTAAACTTTGATTTGTTACCCTAGATTGTGTTCTTAATCTCTTAACTGCCCAGTGCAAGTGCACCCTATATTAGTATATGCCAGGGGATAAAATTCTTATGTACCACTGCTATGTGCATATCTCTCTTACTCGGAAACTACTACATGAATATTCCTGATAGTCTACCCAATGACAGTATATATATCGTAGATTACTTCGAGGCAAGCTCAAATTATTTAGCATGATATTTCACTGCGAAAATATATTTAAAATGTAAAAAATCTACCAAAAATACGATTTCTTCATCACCACTGTCATTCTGAGTACCCCCCATCTCAATAATGTCAAACATAAGTCTAGGCCAAATATCATTCATTGTATTTTAAATACACGATCTCCTGAATCATACACGATCGTTTTCATCATTGTTAGGTGATTCTACAGTTTTATTTGCCACTTTTACAGTATTGATGCCTTCAACAAGAAGTGTCAGCCATTTTGAACAAGAACTTCCCAAGCAGTCATGCATAAAAAAACAAAATACGAGCTCAAAAAAGGATCGTTTTTGCCACGGTTTTTTGCAGCTGGATGTTGCCAAGCAACAGGAGAGTGATCCCCATTAATTTTTGAGTTCTTTCCCTTTAACTGTAGTCAAGGAAGCAGGCTTGTTTACTTCGGTTCGATACTGCGGAAATTTTTTGGGTTGTAGGTGTATAGGGTGCACGTTTAGCCCTGGAAAATTTCCGGGGTAAGGCAGTCTAGTGGTTAAGGCACTGTGCAGAAAAGGGAAGCCCCTCCCCACCCCCATCCCCTAAAAAGTAACAACAGTAGCAGTTGCAGCCATAACAAAAACCTCTCAGATATTATAGAAAAGTTGATGTTATGAATTGCGTGCACACACTTGTACACACACACACACAGTATAACACACACACACACACACACACACACACACACACACACACACACACACACACACACACACACACTCTTACACACACGCACACTTACACACACAAACACACACACTTATAGTTATACACATCCTTTTTTTTCCCTGTTCATCAGCTAAAGCTCTGAGGTTTATCAATGGTAAGAATAAGATTTTTGCATAATTATATGCGACTGTTTTCCATTGCCATTTAGGTAGCCATATTGTGACTTAGGGAATGATATCTAAACGTGAGACCTGTGTGCATGTGTTTTTCTTTTTATAAGGTGATCTGTGCCCAGCAGTACACAATAGCCTACTCTTCTAAAAGGCAGAATGGGTTTTTAATGTGTGTGCAAGATGTTCTGTGTGTGTTCGCACACCACTGACACCAGGCCTTGATTTATAGTCTCATCTGAAGGACTTTGACATTCAGTTCGACTTTTTCATCAAACTGAGAAGAGAGGGTGAGGCCACCCCCATGTTTGTAAATAGTCATATAATTTGAGTACTCTAATAATAATAATGTAATGTATGGAATTTATATAGTGCTGAATCTTGCAAAGGAACAAATCAAAGCGCTTACATTCAAATCATTTACACTTATGCAACCATTTATGAATAAAATAAAAATACATCAATATTACACACGCACGCACGCATGCACACATGCGTGCACAGCATGCCTATACACTGTGATGGAGATGGGGCTGGCTGCTGAAGAGTATGGATAGATAATGTGGAAGAGAAGATCTTAGTAAGGAAATAAATGTGTTTAAAGGCTGGATTTGAAAGTATCAAATGTAGGCTTTTGGCAAAGGGACAGAGGGAGGTCATTTCAGATGGATGGACCATAGACAGAGAAAGAGCGACAGCCAACAGTGGTTTGCTCGAATCTCAATGTTCAGAAGCACAGAGTATCTGCAGCTGAATGAAGGGAACGAGATGGAGTGCATAGTTGAAGACAGTTCCAGAGATAAGAGGGTGCAGATTTGTGGAGACATTTGAAACAGAGGATACAAATCTTGTATTTCACTCTTTGTGAGACAGGGAGCCAGTGAAGAGATCGCAGAAGAGGAGTGATGTGTTCAGATTTTTTCTTTCTTAGGACTAGTCAAGCTGCAGAGTTTTGTATGTGTTGAAGCGAGTGGATGGACAATGCTGGTAGACCAACCAAAGGAGAATTGCAGTAGTCTAAACATGAGAGAACAAGAGATGTGACAAGCATGGATGTTGCATCTGTAGACAGATACTTTCGAATTGAACATATACACCGTAATTGATAATAGCAGGACTGGCAGGTCTGGGTGATAAAATTTTTGCATTGAGAGTGTGTTGTTGATAACAACACCAAGATATAACAAAAAAAATGCCCACCCCCCAAAAAAACAACAACTAGTTTTAACAAATGAAATATGTGCTATTTATCTATTCTCTCTATAATCAAACAAAATATGTTGCAGAATTCAGGGGAATGGAGAGCTGAAATGTGTGAAGTGCCGGAGAGATGTCCCAGTGGTGGTGACTCGTGTCAATGATGCCTTTTGTCAGTAAGTGTGCTGTAGTTTGTATTTTAATAATAACCCCCTAAAAGAAAAATGGGGAAAAAAACTTCAATCAGTACAAAACAATATATATGAAAAATATATGGAAAGTGAATGGATGATGCAATTTGTAGACATATTTCTATTTTGGCGTGATGTCTACTTAATCAATATTCTTGTCCCTAATTAACAAAGTGAATAGAGGTATTTTTTTTTATTTGGATGAAATAAAGTAGCATGCCATCTTTTTAGTAAAAAAAAAAAAATTGTTCTGTGAGAATTTAAATCAAAGAAAACAAAAGGAATAGTTTTGGTGTTAAGAATGGCCTTTTTCTGTGTTTAATCATTCGAAAGAATTTGTAGTTACAGTATTTATTCAGTTCAGGCTTTCTCTCAGAGCCTGTCATCAATTTCCTTGGAAAACGCTATGTATACCTTTCTTTAGGCTCTCAGAGCCCATCATTTCTTTTGTCAAGATGTATCTGTATTTCAGAGATGAACAGAATTAATGTAACAGTCAATGCTTGCAGGGAGTGTTTTTTGGGCTATGCTGTGCACAAGTTCCGTTCAGCCATAGGCAAATCGAAGGTGATTGTTCCCAAGGACCATGTGTTGGTGGCTTTCTCTGGGGGTCCCGCTTCCTCTGCGCTGCTACACTTTATTCGACAGGTAGGTCTGTTTGTTTTCTAGTTGTATGATTAGGGAAGTTTTCTATCTTGTTCATGTAAGGCTAGGAGACCCTCCCCCCAAAACCCACCAAACGACAAACCCAAAACACCCCAAACAAACCCCAACAAAACAAAACAAAAAACCACAAGAAAAAGAAAGAAGGAATTTTAGTATACACAGAGTTCTATCTTGTATACACAGACTTTTGAGTTCTATCTTCTGTGCAAGTATTTGCCATTGCAGTTAAATAAGGTGTTGTAATCATTCCATTCACATGTTTACACACATTCTGTTACAAAGTGAGGCATGCATTTGTTGTTGAAAAACATTTACTGATTTTTTTATGTGCACACATGAACACTGTGCATACAAGTATGCAGGCATTTCACTTCATGTTTGCATGCACACACTCTCACTTGCAGGCATACATGTTTGGTATCACTCATACACATGCACGCATGCATTGCATGCATGCACACGCTCATGCACACACACACACACTCACACACACACACACACACACACACACACACACACACACACACACACACACACACTCTCTCTCTCTTCTGTCTCTGTCTCTCTCTCTTTCTCTGTGTCTGTCTCTCTCTCTCTCTCACTCACACACACTGACACATATCACCACGAGGTTTTTTCCTCCCTTTTTTTCTTTTCTGTGTGTGCCCTCTTCCCAGTGATTTCTGCCCTATGTTGAAATGTGTACAGACCATGGAATCTCTCTGCTATAATGTCAGTCCAGATATTGTCTTCTTCTGGGCTGTAAAGAAGGCAATAAACAAGATGAAAAAAATGAATCCTTCTTGTTGAAAATCAACAGATAATTTGAAAAGCATGTCCTTGTATCATATCATAAATCTCAACAAGAGAGTTGTCCCCAGCAATATTCTGCAGAAAAAAGCCGCTCTGATAGGGACACAAGTACAGTTGTAGATGGAAAAAGACCCCCCAAAAGTTGGGTGGCGCTGCTCTTGTGGTGATGCGCTCGCCCTGGGGAGAGCAGCCTTAATTTCACGCAGAGAAATCTGCCATGACTTAAAGTGGTATAAAATAAATAAATAAAATTAAAGAAAATAAATAAATCTCGCTTTCATCTGATTGACATTTTTGTTTTATTGTGTGTGTAACAGGGCATAAATGAGGCAAAACTGCGATTCACAGTGTCTGTTATACACGTTGATGGTGAGTTGACAAAATGTCTTACATTTTGCTTTACATTTTGATGTCTGTTTGGTTTTTTTGCTTTAAATTTGATGTGCAGATTTATAACCATTCATGAATGGATAGAAGAAGGTGGTGTTTTAAAAACGTTTTGATTTGATATGTATTTTGCTGGCTGTAATGCAGGTTGATGTCATGGTCTTTCATAAAGCTGAAATTAACAGAGCTGATACATTTTTTGGCCATGATCTATTTCTATGAAAAAGTTAACTTGTTATTTTCTGTCAGTAAAGTATTCACACATGCTTTGGATTTGCTGATAGATTTAGAGTTTTCATAACACTCAAGCTGTTTTAAGTTTGTAGATGATATGATAATGATATATGGCATTTTTATAGTGCTGAATCTTGTAAAGCAAATAAATGAAAGCACTTGTTTTCAAATCATTTCCACACATGTAACCATTCACAAAAGATTAACAGGTTTTAAATTTTCACTTACACACACTCACACCACACACACACACACACACACACACACACACACACACACACACACACACACACACACACACACACACACACACACACACACACACACACTCTCTCTCTCTCTCTCTCTCTCTCTCTCTCTCTCTCTCTCTCTCTCTCTCTCTTGTCTCACACACACACACACACACACACCACCTACAACAATATCCTAATGATTGTCTTTACAAGAAAGCACAATTTTTTGGTAATTGATAGCCAGAGTCCTGGTGTAGTGTTTTTATTTCTGTAACCTACACTCAGCTGATGATCCTTACAGATCTTCCGCACACGTTAAATCCTGTTCTGCTTTTCATAAGAGTAGACAGAATTTACAAAACCGCATACACACAGGGACTGGATGTAAAAAAGCACATAAGTGCTTATTCCATTATCCTCGATATAAAAGAATAAAATAAATAATAAAAAATACAGTAAAGGCACAGCAGAAAACAATAAAGTCGGGCTGGAGCGACCTCTCATTGTGGAAGCTTTAAAAAAACAACCCACAACATTAAACAATCCCAAAACCTAAGAACTTAACTAGAATCCAATCATAAGGAGATGAATAAGAAAACATTTACAGATTTGACAACACTGCACTCACTCATTCTGAAGAGATGGTAGCTGGAATAGCAAGGCCCAGTGAAAGACATCAGTCCAACACTAGTCCTCTAGACAAGCGTTGCCGCAGTCGTTTGTTCTGAACCAAAAACAGGTTCGGAATAACAGACTAGCATTGATTTCTTGATCTTTCGTGTACTGTATGTAAATAAAAAAGAGAAAAGATAGGAATATCTTGATTCATTTTTTTACCTAAATGGGAAGAAAAGAGGTGAGTGAAATTTCTGGTTAGAATGCTAAGAAAAAGAAGAGAAAAGCAGTTTCCTGACAAATCGTGGGTCACAGATGGTGTCTAAAAGTTTTAAATCGGTGTGTGTAAAACTGAGGCTCAAGGGGAGCACAGTGACCTAACCAGAATTTTACTCGCCCTCTTTAACACCCTTTGTTCCAGTTGAAGGACCATTCCCCTCATTTTGTTCTTTTGTGTGGGCTGCCTTCCGCGCTAATTAAACCCTTGGAGAAAGGCCGTGTGATCTGAACATCTATTCTCTTCAAACCCCAGGAAGTATTCACGCCTTTAAAGAAAACCATTCACACCTTTTGAGTTTCATTTGCTTTGGAACAAGCCAGCGTAGAGAAGAAAAACAAATTGTTTTCCCTCTTCACTGGCAACTCTTGCTTCAAGAAATGTATTTTGTTTTTTTTATTTTCTGAAGTTTATAATATCAGTAAGAAGGAAGGTGGCAGGATGGTTAAGACGTTTGCCTGCCAACAAGTAAACCGCGAGGTTTTCGGTTCGATTCCCAGCCTTGCTCTTTCTTCCCAGTTTTAACGAAAAAGTCAAACTTGAATGTCAGATTCTTTTGGATGAGACTCTACACCCAAAGCCCTGACTGTGAGCACACAGAGAATATCTTGCGCATACATTAAAAACACGTTCCGCTTTTCAGAAGAGTAGGCCTATTTGTGCCAGTAGGAACGGATGACACCCCCCCCCCCCCACCGCCAAGAAAAAAGCATGTACACAGATATTGTGTTTAGACACCATCCCTGGTCGGAATGTGGCTACTGAAATAGTGGGGGAAGTGAAGGGGGGGGGGGGGAGGGGGGGGGAGGAACAGTCGCATATTAAAATATTTCCTCATTGGTGAACTTCGGAGCTCTAACAAAGAATTAAAAACAATAAATTTAATTTTCAGAGCTTGGGTTGCTGTCACTCTCAGCAGAAGAACGGCAGGCGAAACTGGAAGAGGTGGCTCAGATTGTCTTCCAAATGGGCTTTCCCTTATTCCTGACCTGCCTGGAAGAAGTGAGTAGACAAAGGCACTGGACTGGAAGGCTCGTGACGTTTTGTTAATGGTTTGTTTTATTTATAGATGTGTGTCATTTGTTGTACTTTGATGTAGAGAATGCAGTCAAGAGCCCCAAGTCATCTTCAATGAGTACTGACAGTTTAAAAAAATAGATTTTAAGATTTTTCTTTCAGCTTTGTTCACCTGACATGCTCAGAAAGAAAGAATGAAAGAAATAGAGAGAGAGAGAGAGAGAGGAGAGAGGGAGAGAGAGAGAGGGGGAGGGAGAGAGAGGAGAGAATATTGAATTGAATTCATTCTATTTTCAGAAGGTGATAGAATGAGCATGAAGCATGACAGTTACTCTTTTTACATCTAGCCCTCTGTTGCACAGAGAGAGAGAGAGAGAGAGAGAGAACTTGAACTCGAACTCGAACTCAAACTCAAACTTTTTATTGAGAGTAAATGGATAAGCTCAGGGCTTTTTTACACCATGCTCTCAAAAAAAAACAAAACAAAAAACAACCACCACCAACAACAATCAAAAACCACCAAAAAACAAAACAAAAACCCAAACAAACAAAAACCCAACAACAAACCCCCCCCCCCCCCCCCCCCCACCCCACCAACCCCAACAACAAACCGCAAACAATCATTATCAACAGTTTTAAAGACACCAAAATGAAAATTCAAAATTGATTATTATAATCAAACACTATAAATGAGAACTAGATACAATGACGATGAATGTCATACAAGGGAGACAATGGAGAAGGAAAGAAAAGCAAACAAACAAACAAACACAGACAAACAAGTATTTAAAAAAAAAAAAAACAAACAAAAAAAACCCCCACCACCACACACACAACCACCGACTCAGAAACCACATTACAGAGAGAGACAGAAAGAGACAAAGAGACAGACAGGCAGACGGACATACAGACAGCGGCAAAACAGCAAAGGATATAGAGAGTGAGGGGAGGGGGGGGGAGTTGCTTACAGAGTTATGGACAGTGTGAGGACAGAAATAGATCAACAGGGAAAGGACAAAAAACAAAACAAAACAACAACAGCAAAGAGACGTGAAGAATGAAATCGCATTAAACATGAATTGTGTGCTAATGACTATACAGATAATTAAACATGAATTGTGTGCTAATGACTACTAGAGATAAGGATTTCGAACATAAAAATGAAATTTCCAATCATAACATTTCAAAAAGATTCTGTGATATCCTTTCTTAAATGAAGACAAACTAGGCTTCTGTTTAAGATAATCAGGGATATTGTTCCATAGCTTACTACCTGAATAACCCAAAGATGAAATGATAAGTGTATTCCTGGGCGGGTTATATGAACTTTTCACCCGAAAACTCTGATAACAAATTTATCATACAGATAGTGCGTAAGATATTCAGTTCTTGTACATGAACTATTTCATGAAATGGCATTTGATCTCAATGGTACAATATTGAGTTTTTTTAAGATGTACATTTGTCAAGATGATTAAGGAGTATTAATTTGAATGGAGCGTCTGTAATACTCTGCAAGTCGGTTTGTAGGGCAGGTTTTGTAACTCGCCAGTTCAAAAATTGTTGATTGCATAATCAATTTGAGTTGTAAATGTAATACAATAGAAATATTTCGAGTGTGTCATCAAGATGCTTTAGTTCTAGAGCTGAAATATGCTTTTGGATAATGTTTGACAATATTGAAATATTGGCTCGACCAAAAGGTTTTGTCTACTTAGCCAGTAATTTAATGATTATAAACCTCTTACTTATGACATGGAATTTTCAGACTTTCTTGTCATAGACTTTATATTTGTCTTTTTGTCTCTTGTGACTATCATGAATAGATTTTTTGGGATGAAGAGCCATGTGGTTCAGAGTCAGCCAAGAAGTTAGTTTTCTATATTCTGTAGAATATTTCATATAACACTGCTTTTTTATCCTTAGTATGAATAGTGTATCAATCTGAAATAGTGTCAAAGAAGTGAAATATTTAATGGAAGATTTAATATAGATAGATAATCAAAATTGGCAAGAATGATCCTGGGGGCACCATATGTTATTGCATGAGGAATTGCACAGTCTTTGAAGTTAGATGAGAGAGAGAGAGAGAGGAGAGAGAGGAGAGAGAGAGAGAGAGAGGAGGAGAGAGAGAGAGAGAGAGAGAGAGAGAGAGAGAGGAGAGAGAGAGAGAGAGAGAGAGAGAATGAGTGGGTGTGAGTGTGCACCACAGGTATGCAGATGACCATTGTAGTTTGGTATTATCCATTGCCTGCTGTTGTCACTTTCTCTTCCCTTCTTCTTTTTCTCCTTTTTGAAATGCTTTCACAGCAACTAGTGTTGTCTGACATATGAGCAACAATGCATTGCGCTGCCGTTAACTCCGTTAAGTGCCTGACAAGCCAGGCCTAGCACAGCTGACTTCAGCGTGGGAGAGAACTGTTATCTTTTAAGTCTTTCTGGAAAAAAAAGGCAGAAGAATGGACCAAGAAGGCAGAAATTGGACGAGGAGGCAGTGACAGGAAGAAAAGGAACAAGGCAGAAACAAAGAGATTTAAAAAAAGTTTTTTTATTTTATTTACTTTTTTATATATATAAAAATTTTTTTATAGAAAAGAGATAATTCCTAGCACACATATTCCAGAAGGTGGGGCTGCTATTTATACTGACAGGTCCCTGGTAATCCCCATCATTAGCCATTACACCCAGCAGTGTGTAGGGCAGCAACAAAGCGCTTCCACTCCTGCCTATCCTGGGCCAACCTAGTCACTGATCCCCAAGAGTGCTGCATGGCCTTCATCTCACTTTCTACAGTTCTCCTCCACGTTGCTTTTGGTCTTCCTTTCTTTCTCCTTCCTTCTGGGGTCCAGTGCAATGCTGTTCTTGTGATTGACTGTGGGTCTCTTCGGAGGATGTGCCCAATCCACTTCCATCGTACTTTCTCGTTCTTCCATGCAGGTGTGAACAGTGGTTGCAGTATGTCAGCTGCTAGTTCAGAATCTGCCTTGAACAGTTTGGCACCAAGGTTGTCCTGGCCTGGTGACTTGCCGTTCTTGAGGGTCTTGATGGCAGCCACTTTCTCTTCCTTTGTTGGGGGGTTGACATCAATGTCTAAGTCTTTTGTAGCTTCTGGGATGTCGTCTGTCTCGTCAGGTGGTGGTCGGTTGAGAACTTCATGGAAGTGTTCAGCCCATCTTTCTTCTTGCTCTTTCTCTGTTGTCAACAGTTTCCCTTGTCTGTCCCTGATTGGTCCCCCAGCGCTCCTCTTAAATTTGTTGCATACTTTCTTGTTGATCTTGTAGACTCTCCCTTGCTCTCCTTGGGCCGCCGCCTCTTCTGCCTCAGCTGCCAGCTGGTCCATGGCTTCTCTCTTGTCACGGCGTGTGAGTCTCTTCACTTTCCTGTGTGCCTCTCTGTACAACTCTTCCTGCCTCTCTCGTAGCTGTGGAGACTTTACTTGCAGAAGTCTCTTCTTGGTCTCTCTTCTTTCTTTGATGGCATCGAGGGTCTCTTGTTGGATCCAGTCATTGTTGGTCTTCTTCTTTTGATGGCCGATGTTGTCCTTGCTGCTCTCAGTGTACAGTTTACAGATCTGCTTCCATGTCGTATCCATGGGGGCTGATATATCGTTTCTCTGGAGACTTTTAGAAAAGAAACCATCCTGCCATCTTCCTTTCTTACACGTCAGTAACTGACAAAGCTTTTCTCTGACTGTGTGCAGGGGATGAAAGTAAGCAACGCTGAAGGGGCCAACGGAAATCGTGCGGTGCTGTGCCAGGAAGTGACATCACTGGCTGACGTCAGCAGCGTCCTGGAAAGGAGTGACGCCACCCTGCTGAAGAGCATGCTGGATGCTCTCCCCTCCATCTCCGCTAAGGAGGAGTTCCTGAGAGTTCTGAAGTGAGTTAGTGGGATTTTTTGTGGTTTTTTTGTTGTTTTTTGAGTTGATACTTGGCTGTTTTGTGTGATGATGGAGAAGTGAAAGTGGGTGTTTGTATGTGTGTGTGTGTGTACATGTGTGTGGGTGTGTGTGTGTGTGCGTACATATGTGTGTGTGTGTGCGTACATATGTGTGTGTGTACATATGTGTACATTGTGTACATCTCATATCTGTCCCTGCCTTTAAAAGCCAAAATTCCATCACCCTGCTGAAATGTACAAACTGTGTGTGTGTGTGGTGTGTGTGTGTGTGTGTGTGTGTGTGTGTGTGTGTGTATGTGTACATTTGAATTTGTTAGAATATTGTGAATCAAGCAACTTGTGTAGGAGCGGATTGAATGGAAGCGCTCTGATTTGTAATTGCAAGATAAAGCGCTCTATAAATTCCATTTATTATTATTATTATTATTATTATTGTGTGTGTGTGTGTGTCAGTGAGTATGTCTGTGTGTACATATATGTGTGTGTGTGTGTCTCTGTGAGTGTGTGTGTGTTTGTGTGTGTGTATGAGTGTGTGTGTATGTGTGTGCATGTGAACATGCGTGCTTCAGTTTATTGTCTGGTCTTATGAAAAGAATTTTAAACTAATCAGGATTAAAAAAAAGCACATTCTTAGAAGGTTGTGTATGTGTGTGTCTGTGTCTTTTAAATGTCCATTTGTATTAAGCAGGCTAATATAGTTGGCCCTTCCCCCCTCTCTTTTTTCCTTTCTTTTCTCCTCCCCTCACCCCCCGCCCTTCCTTGGTTAGAGCTCAAAGGGGTACCAATGGTGCGATTTTTGCATATGCAGCCATGCAATGTAGCTTCGAAGATCACCAGTGGTAAGATTTTTTTGTTTATGTAAGCCCACCATAGATAGCCACATTCCGACTTCAGGGACGATGTCTTAATGAAGATGACACCAGAGTGTGCGTGCATTTTTATAAAATTTTGTCTTCTGCTCCTGCTAGCATGTTCTGGCCTACTTTTCCAAGAGGCGGAACAGATTTTAATGTGTGAATAAGGTATTGTTCTTGTATTTGCACACGGGGCCTCTGTTCATAGTCTCATCCAGAGGACTCTTTTTTTGGTTGTTGTTGGTTCCTTGGTTAGAGCTCTCGAGTTTCACCTGTGGTGAGATTTATGCGACTGTTGTTCCCCCCCCCCCCCCCATTTAGGTAGCTGCATTCCGACTTCAGGGATGCAAAGGACTTTCAGGGGAGTGGGATTGGTACTGATGTTAACTCCAGGGGGAAAAAACCCCTCAAACAACATGCCTCAGTAGTGGCTCCAGTCCGGTCTGTCAGATGGTGAGCGCAATGTTCTAACCACTAGGCTATCCCGCCCCTCCCCTCTTTATTGGTAAACAAAAGTGTGGTGTGTGTGTGTACAGGAATCAGCTACTAGTGGAGGTGGCACGTGAGAGAGGGGTGGGCAAGGTGGTGGTTGCTGACACAGCCACTCACCTGTCCATTCGCATCATGACCGACATGGCTAAAGGGAAAGGGGCCCAGGTCTCTTTTGACACTGTGAGTGGGGGGTGTGTGTGTGAGTGTGAGTGTGTTTGTGAGAGTGTTTGAGTGTGTGTGTGTGTGTGAGTGTGTGAGTGTGTGTGAGTGTGAGTTTGTGTGTGTGTGTGTGTGTGTGTGTGTGTGTGAGTGTGAGAGTGTTTTGAGTCTCTGTGTGTGAGTGTTTGAGTGTGTGTGTGTATGTGTGTGTGTGTGTGTGTGTGTGTGTGTGTGTGAGAGAGAGAAAGTGTGTGTGTATGTGTGTGTGTATGTGTGTGTGTGTGTAGCTGCATACATATATGTTACTGAGGTATGCAGTATGTATGTCAAGTACCCTAGTTAATGACAATGTGCTTGATGAGTATGTTCACACATAAATTTGGATGCATGCATGCATTTATGCATTGTTGCATGCATGTGCATACATGCTTGTGCCTGCACACACACATTTATTCTCTCTTTCTTATTCTTTCCTTGTCTCACACAGGAACATAAGCACAAACTAGAAAAACACCCTCCACCCATAAAACACATATTCACTCACACAGTGTGAACTTTTAGACAAGGAGGCTTTTGGAACAACATAAAATGAAATGTTACAATAATTATGATATAGAGCTGCTAGTTGTGGTGCTGTATGAAGTGATTTTGTCAAATGTTATTTTGTGCAGAGTATAGGTGATGAGAGGTATGGAGATGTCATGGTGGTCAGGCCTTTGAGGTAAGTGTGTGGGCAAATATGCCTGTATTTAGCTTGTAACCCACATGAATTTCTCATATTTTTTAGATATATGAAAGAGTGCGTATTTGTATTTGTATTCATATATATATATATTTTTTTAATGATTCCTGGGCTGAGGTTCACTACTGGTGAGATTTTTGCTTGTGCAGCCATTTCTTTCCACCTTGAAGGTAACTAATGCATTCCAACTTTGGGGACGATGTCTAAACATTTCATTTTCATTTATTTATTCATTTATACCACTTAAGTCGTGCAGATTTCTCTGCGTGAAATTCGGGCTGCTCTCCCCGGGGAGAGCGCGTCGCCACAAGAGCAGCGCCACCCATTTTTTTTCTTTTTTTCCTGTCTGCAATAGTATTTGTTTCCCTATCAGAGTGGCTTTTTTCTACATAATTTTGCCAGGGATAACTCTCTTGTTGCCGTGGGTTCTTTTACGTGCGCTAAATAATTATGTGCAACACACGGGACCTCGGTTTATCGTCTCATCCAAAAGACTAGCGCCCAGACCCCCACTTATGATCTAATGGATGGGGAAAAAGTTTCGGGTCCAAACAGGATACGAACCACCGCACATTTCCGACCCGGACTTTTCGCTTTCTAGACAGGCGTGTTACCTCTAGTCACCGATCTAGAACACCAGTGTGCATGCATTTTTTAAAAAATACACATTTTTTGATCATCCATTCTTATTGGTAGGAATAGCGTACTGTACTGAAAGGTAGGACATGTTTAAGTGTATGGGCAAGATATCTTGTGTGTTTGCTCACAGGACCTCATTTCATACTGATGTTAATAACTCCAGGGGAAAAATCCCCTTGAATGTGTAGTGGGGGGATATTTCTGTGTATGAAATTCGTACCTCTGTCCTTTGGGAGAGCACATCGTTACAGCAGTAGCGGTATCTTTATTTTTATCATTAAAATTTTTTTTTGTCCGTGTGTGTATTTGTTTTCCTGTGAGAGTAGCATTTTTATTTCTACAGATTTACGCTAGGGACAGCTCTCATGTTGCCGTGGGTTCTGTTCTGTATGCTAAATGTATGTTGAACATGGGATTTGGGTTGATAGTTTCATCTTAACCACTAGACTGCCTTACCCCGGAAATTTTCCGGGGCTAAACGTGCACCCTATACGCCTACAACCCGTAAAATTTCCAGGCTGTTGAACCGACGTAAACAAGCCTGCTTCCTTGACTACAGTTAAAGGGAAAGAACTCCAAACTTAATGAAGGTCACTCTCCTGTTGCTTGGCAACATTCAGCTGCAAAAACCGTATCAAAAACGATCGTTTTTTAGCTGGTATTTTGTGTTTTTATGCATGACTGTTTTGGAAGTTCGTGTTCAAAATGGCTGACACTTCTTGTTGAAGGCATAAATAACTTTACACAGCTGTAAAATTGGCAAATAAAACTGTAGATTTACCTAACAGTGATGAAAACGATGGTGTATGATTCAGCTGATCGTGCATTTAAAAAAATATGAATGAGATTTGGCCTAGACTTATGTTTGACGTTATTGAGATCGGGAGTACTCAGAATGACAGTGGTGATAAAGAAATCGTATTTTTGGTCAATTTTTTACATTTTAAATATATTTTTGCAGTGAAATAGCATGCTAACTAATTTGAGCTTGCCTCGAAGTAATCTACGATATATATACTGTCATTAGGCAGACTATCAGGAATATTCATGTGGTAGTTTCTGAGTAAGAGGGATATGAACATAGCAGTGGTACATAAGAATTTTATTCCCCGGCATATAGGGTGCACTTGCACTGGGCAGTTAAGAGGTTAAAGACTAGCACCCAGACTACCACTCAAGGTCTAGTGGGTGGTGGGTGGTGGGTGGAGGTAGGGAGATCAAGTCCAGACGTTTCTAGATGGGTGCATTACCTCTAGACCACTCTGTGTTTTATGTGTGTGTGTTTTACATGCATGCGTGTGTGTTTTTGTGCATACATGCGGGCATGTGTCTATGTGTGTGTTTGCATGCATGTATACATGGTTGTTTATGCATGCATGTGTGTGTGTTTGTATATGTATGCATGCACACTCGTGTGCGTGTACATGCATGTATGCGTGTGGGTGGGTGCATTTTTGCACATGCGAACACACATATGTGTAGCATGCATTTGCGCATACCTCCACGTGCATTGGTATGTGTTTAGGTACATGCATACAGAACTCAAAGCCAGGTGGCTAATCCCCGAAGTCAGAATGCAGCTACCTTAATGATGGGGGTAAACAGTCACAAACACAAAAATCTCACTATTGGTGAACCCCGGAGTTCTAGCCAAGGAACGAAAAAACCCAAACAAAACCCTCTTGTGGCTCATGATTCTCTGTGTGTGTGTATGTATATGACAGGGAGCTGAACCTGAAAGAGGTGGAAGAGTACAACCGGTTGCAGAAGGTGGAGTCTGTGTCCATGCCACACCTGAGGGAGAAGGTGAGGACAGTCCCTCTGTTCTTCGTCTTTAGCCATCTTCTTCCCTTACTCCTATAGTATATGTATGTGAGAGGGTTTTTACTACTGAGAGACAAGAAAGACATTTTTTAATCATATTTTTTCCCTGCCGTGTGCAGTGGTTAGGATAGAAGGCTATAGCTGAAAGAGCATGGGGGGGACCACAGGGTCTGGTGCTGGATGTCCCGCCTGTGAAGGGAAGTATGTGCAGTTCTGAGCATCCGCTCTACACCTCTGCTTCCTGGGGATAGTGAAGCTGCAACCTCTTGTTTGGCTTGCCAGGCAAGAGGGGTACCCTTCAGAAGGGTGCTGCATAGCCTCTCCTATCGCAACTTTCCACAGCAGGCACTGACTCGTTGGTGTCCCCTGTTTTCGCAAAGACCTGCTGTGGGGAGACCGAGCGCCTGGCGGGATAACCAGGTAGGGTAGGTGGAGCCCGTTTTGCTGACAAAATCCACCTAGGAGAGCGGAAAACTCTGATTTCAAACCCATGCATGGAGAAGGAAAACTCGAAGAACACCCAGGAGGAAACCCTGTCATGCGCCAAAGGAGCTGAAATCAGAGGTGTCGGGCTGTCAGGTGCTCCAACCAAAACACGACACCATGTAATATAGCCTTAAATGAGGCAATGCAAAGAAGAAGAAAGAGCATGGGTTTGATCCCATCAGAGGTGCAGTTATTCTATTGGGATTGGATTGTACTATACTGTACTGTGTTGTATTGTATTACATTGCATTGGACTTCACTACTTTGCATTGCATTGTATTTTGTTGTGTTGTAATTTTTTTGTATGCTACTTTCAGTCATGGCAGATTTCTCTGCATGAACTTTAGGCTGTTGAGATTGTCTCTACCATAGCAAGCTTTTAGCCTAACAACCTGCACTCTCCTTTTTTTAAAGGAGAAAAAAAGAGTCCTCTGAAGTCGGTGTATGATGAAGATTTTGAAAACAGTCCCACACACAAACTTCTCATTCAGAGTGTACTGACGGTCTCACAATGATATATTCCCAGGTGGGATGAGTGAGTCAGAGTGAGTGCATGTTCTGGTTGACCCCCAGGGTGTTAAGCTGAGGGATGTGCAACAATAACAACAACAACAAAGCTTTGCCCAGTTTTCTGTCATGAATTCTGTTTGAAGTGTGAGAGTGGGTTAGACTCTTGATTTATTTATGTCATTCTTCTATTTAATTAATTAATTAATTACTTTTATTCTGTTTTGAGGATAATGGAATATGCACTCATGTGCTTTTTTTTATATCCAGTCCTCATGTGTTCGGAGGCACCGTGGTCGAGTGGTTTAGGCGGTCAACTCGTGATCCAGAGGTCGCGGGTTCGATCCCCGCTCGGCTCGGTGTTGTGTCCTTGGGAAAGACACTTTACTCCTATTTTCCTCACTCCACCCAGGTGTACAAGTGGGTACCAGCTCTGCTGGGGAAGTATCTGGCGACAGACTAGCGTCCTGTCACAGGGGTGGTGAAAAAACCATCAGTTCGCTTAACGCTACAGAAACCGGGATAAGCTCCGGCTCTATGGGCCTTCTGGCTCGAAAGAACATACTACTACTCATGTGTTCGCAATTTTGTAAATTTTTTCATCCGTCCCCACTGGCTTACAGTGGCCTACTCTTCCAAATAGTGGAATGGGTTTTTAACATGTGTGTTAGATGTTATGCGTGCTTTCGCACATGGGACCTTTGTTAATAGTCTTAGCCAAAGGACTTTTGGGGGAGTGGAGTTGGCACTGATGTTAACTCCAGAGAAAAAAATCCTCTTGAACGAGATTCAAACCCAGGTGAGTAGATCACAAGCGCAATGTGCATCACTCTAACTAGCAGGCTGTCCTGTCCCCCTTAATTGAAGCAATAAGCCATGCAGAACCTGAAAATTAAGTAATGTGTTGTGCTGTAGTGTGCTGTGTTGTGCTGTAGTGTGCTGTGTTGTGCTGTTATGCTGTAGTGTGTTGTGTTGTGATGTAGTGTGCTGTAGTGTGCTGTGTTGTGCTGTAGTGTGCTGTGTTGTGCTGTAGTGTGCTGTGTTGTGCTGTAGTGTGCTGTGTTGTGCTGTAGTGTGCTGTGTTGTGTGTGACTGCAGTGGCACCGAGGCAACAGCATTGAACAGTTGACCACCACCTTCATCACAGGACTGCAGGAAAACTTCCCCTCCACCGTCCCCAATATCGTCAGGTCAGTGTTTATCTATCTATCTATCTATTTATTTATTTATTCTTTTATTTTGAAGTAGTGGGGCTAAGCATCAGTGCTTTTTTTGTGATTCCAGTCCCTGTGTGTATCGACCTTGAAAACCTACTCTGGGAAATAATCAGAAACTTTGGTCAGCTATTGATGCAAGCTTTGTGTCCAGGTCTGCATCAATGAACATGTTGGTGTGCTTTCAACATGTCGGGTTGAAATTTTCTCTTTAACTGTGAGGAGCACTCGGTATAACAACCTGCATTTTTCTTTGAATAGAAAGATTTCTCTGAAGTTGGAGTCTATCTATCTATCTGTCCCATAGTCTGACGACCGTGGGGGCACCTTCAAAGACTCGGCAACCAGTTCCCTCCATTCTTCTCTCTGTTCTGCCTTTCTCAGGGTTTTGTTGAGTTCTAGGCCTGTCCATTCACTGATGTTATCCTCCCAGCTCTTCCTTGGTCTGCCTCTTCTTCTTCCTCCTTGGACAGTGCCTTGCCAAAAAATGTCTTTGTAATTCCTTGGGATCTTGTGACATGCCCATTACCACTTAAGTTTACGCTTTTTTCACGATCGTTAGAAGGTTCTCATAGGGTCCAATGGTTTGCTGGATTGTTTCACGCTTTTGTTCTTATGTGGTCTTTTTGGGGGTGCCAAAAGGGTTTCCCAAAGATTTATCTCCCCGCCCGTTCTTTCTCTCCAAAACGCAGTCAGGGTCCCTGATTCACAGGCTACAGAAAATATAGTAGCAAGGGGGGCGCATTTTGTTGATCTTGGGGATAAGTGAGATATTTCTTATCTTCCAGAGGGTTTAGTTTTGACAAGTGTTATTGTCTGTGCAGTCCCGCTATACTTCTGGCTTTGGATCCCCGGTCGGATACAATGGCCCCAGGGACTTGAAGCTTTGAACGTTTCCGCTTCTGGTCATTAACCCTGTACATGCAATGCCGTTGGTGTTATTAGTCATCAGTTTGGTCTTCTCTGCATGATTTTTCCCTCCCCCAGTTTTGGAGCCTTATCCAAGGTTCTGTTAGGGTGGGAACTCTTTTCTGATCGCTATTCCATCAATGCTCTGCGAAGCGGGGTTTGTGATGTTTGCCCCCAAGCTGACTGATCCTTTTTAGTTCCAGTGCATCAGCCCTGATTTTCTCAGGAAATGTGAAAAGGGGGGGTGAGAGTAGACAGCCCTCCTTACTCCAAAAATGTTGTTCGAAACCATTCTCCCAATGTTGTTGTTGTAGTACACTGATGGTGGCCTCCTGTTTGCGTTTGAGGGGGGGGCTTGATCAGGTTTGCATTGATGGTACAAGTTCATGGTTTCCCCCAAAATGCTGCCCACCCTGTCAAATGCCTTTTTAAAATCGATAAATACGTGGTATGGTTTGTTTAGTTTAAGGTACCGTCACAAAAGTATTCTGAGGTGGGAAAATTGTTCGTTGTGCTGCGTCCCCTCTAAACCTCTTTTCCCCAGCAATGAGGTCCTGCTTGTTTTAGTACGGAAGCCCATATGGTGATACTTGAAAAAAAGTCAGCAAAAACTTGTATCCCCCTTTTATTTTGCCCACGTGATTTCCAGTGGATGAGTGAGCCCGGGTTCTTTTCTGGATGCTAAATGTGTGTTGAACATGGGATTTGGGTTGATAGTGTCATCTAAACGACTAGCACCCAGACTACCACTCAAGGTCTAGTGGGTGGTGGGTGGGGGTGGGGTGGGGAGATCAAGTCCAGACGTTTCTAGATGGGTGCATTACCTCTAGACCACTCTGTATTTGTGTGTGTGTTTTACATGCATGCGTGTGTGTTTTTGTGCATACATGCGTGCATGTGTCTATGTGTGTGTTTGCATGCATGTGTACATGGTTGTTTATGCATGCATGTGTGTGTGTTTATATATGTATGCATGCACACTCATGTGCATGTACATGCATGTATGCGTGTGGGTGGGTGCATTTTTGCACATGCGAACACGCATATGTTTAGCATGCATATGCACATACCTCCACATGCATTGGTATGTGTTTAGGTACATGCATACAGAACTCAAAGCCAGGTGGCTAATCCCTGAAGTCAGAATGCAGCTACCTTAATGGTGAACTATTGGTGAACCTTGGAGTTCTAGCCAAGGAACGAAAAACCAAAACAAAACCCTCTTGTGGTTAAGTTGTTCATGATTCTCTGTGTGTGTGTGTGTGTGCGTGTGTGTGTGAGACAGGGAGCTGAACCTGAAAGAGGTGGAAGAGTACAACCGGCTGCAGAAGGTGGAGTCTGTGTCCATGCCACACCTGAGGGAGAAGGTGAGGACAGTCCCTCTGTTCTTCGTCTTCAGCCATCCTCTTCCCTTACTCCTATAGTATATGTATGTGAGAGGGTTTTTACTACTAATAGACAAGAAAGACATTTTTTTTACCCCTGCCCTGTGCTGTGGTTAGGATAGAAGGCTATAGCTGAAAGAGCGTGGGTTTGATCCCCATCAGAGGCGCAGTTATTCTGTGGGAATGGATTGGATTTTACTATAGTGTACTCTACTCTACTGTTCTGTACTGTGTTGTATTGGGTTACATTGCATTAGACTGCTTTGCTTTGCATTGCATTGTATTTTGTTGTGTTGTGTTGTAATTTTATTGTATGCTATTTTCAGTCATGGCAGATTTCTGTGCATGAACTTTAGGCTGTTGAGATTGCCTCTACCATAGCAAGCTTTTAGCCTAACAACCTGCACTCTCCTTTTTTTAAAGGAGAAAAAAAGAATCCTCTGAAGTCGGTGTATGATGAAGAACTTGAAAACAGTCCCACACACAAACTTCTCATTCAGAGTGTACTGACGGTCTCACAATGATATATTCCCAGGTGGGATGAGTGAGTCAGAGTGAGTGCATGTTCTGGTTGACCCCCAGGGTGTTAAGCTGAGGGATGTGCAACAATAACAACAACAACAACAAAACTTTGCCCAGTTTTCTGTCATGAACTCTGTTTGAAGTGTGAGAGTGGGTTAGACTCTTGATTTATTTATGTCATTCTTCTATTTAATTAATTAATTAATTACTTTTATTCTGTTTTGAGGATAATGGAATATGCACTCATGTGCTTTTTTACATCCAGTCCTCATGTGTTCGCAATTTTGTAAATTTTGTCATCCATCCCCACTGGCACACAGTGGCCTACTCTTCCAAATAGCGGAATGGGTTTTGACACGTGTGCAAGATGTTCTGTGTGCTTTCGCACACGGGACCTTTGTTAATAGTCTTAGTCAAAGGACTTTTGGGGGAGTGGAGCTGGCACTGATGTTAACTCCAGAGAAAAAAATCCTCTTGAACGAGATTCAAACCCGGGTGAGTAGATCACAAGCGCAATGTGCATCACTCTCACCAGCTGGCTATCCCGTCCCCCTTAATTGAAGCCATAAGCAATGCAGAACCTGAAAATAAAGTATTGTGTTGTAGTGTGCTGTGATATGCTGTGTTGTGCTGTGTTGTGCTGTAGTGTGTTGTGTTGTGCTGTAGTGTATTGTGTTGTTCTGTAGTGTATTGTGTTGTGCTGTAGTGTGTTGTGCAGTAGTGTGCTGTGTTGTGCTGCGATATGCTGTGTTGTGCTGTAGTGTGCCGTGTGTGCTGTAGTGTGCTGTGTCATGCTGTAGTGTGCTGTGTCGTGCTGTAGTGTGCTGTAGTGTGCTGTGTTGTGCTGCAGTGTGCTGTGTTGTGCTGTAGTGCGCTGTGTTGTGCTGTGTTGTGCTGTAGTGTGCTGTGTTGTGCTGTAGTGTGCTGTGTTGTGTGTGACTGCAGTGGCACCGAGGCAACAGCATTGAACAGCTGACGACCACCTTCATCACTGGACTGCAGGAAAACTTCCCCTCCACCGTCCCCAACATCGTCAGGTTAGCGTTTATCTATCTATCTATCTATCTATTTATTTATTTATTCTTTTATTTTGAGGATAGTGGACTAAGCACTCATGTGCTTTTTTTGTGCATCCAGTCCCTGTGTGTATCGACCTTGAAAACCTACTCTCGGGAATAATCCAGAAGCTTTGGTCAGCTATTGATTCGAGCTTAGTGTCCAGGTCTGCATCAATGAACATGTTGGTGTGCTTTCAACATGTCGGGTTGAAATTTTCTCTTTAACTGTGAGGAGCACTCGGTATAACAACCTGCATTTTTCTTTGAATAGAAAGATTTCTCTGAAGTTGGAGTACGGATGCCTATATGGCGAGATACTTGAAAACAAGTCATGCACATAAACTTGTCATCCCTTGTGTACTTAGTGTCCCACAGTGACTTCCAGGTGGATGAGTGAGTCAGAGTGCACATTCTGGATGACCTCCAAGGTGTTTGCTGGGGAACACGCAACAGTAATAATAAAAGCATACACTTAAAAAAAAAAAATCTGCTAACTTTTTTTCTGCCTGACATTTTTCATGCAGATGACAAAATAAAATTTAAAAAATGCATGCACTCAGGTGTTGTGTTTAGACACCATCCCTGAAGTCAGAATGTGGCTGACTACCTTGGGGGCTGGGGTGGGGGTGCAAAATTGATTGCATTAAAAAAAAGCAAAATCTCACTATTGGGGAACTTTGGAGTTGTGGTTGAGAAACTACAAAAAAGAAAGCTCTTTTTAGCACACAAAATGCGCTGCTCAATGTAGGGACTGGATGATATAAAATTCTAGCTTAAGAAGGAAAGTGGCTGGATAGTTTACACGTTTACCAGCCTAATAAGTAAACTGTGAAGTTCTGGGTTTGATTCCCAACCTTGCCTTTCTTCCCTGAATGGAAAATCAAACAATATCTTTTTGGAGGAGGGGAGTAAGGGTGGGGAAGAGATAGTTTTATGGACTAGAAAAACACCATCATCATTCTTCTTCTACTTGTGATTATTATTGTTTGACCAGGCACTGGGACATAGCTCAATAAAATCAAATCAAATCCTTGTTTGTTTTGCAGAACCAGTGCCAAGCTTGGTCAGGAGGATGGCAGAGAAGCGCGTGGACAGTGTTCTATGTGTCTGGTGAGTTCTTGCTTAGGCTTTGTTTAATTAACCTTAACACTGTCCCTACTTTAACGCTCTAACCACTGAAGATAAGTTGCTAAAAACCAGTCCTCTCCAGCTACAACAAAATCCACCAACTAATGGTGGTTTTTGTCCTTTGACTTTGTTGTCGACAAGTTTATCTGTGTCCTCAGAGGATGAGACAAAAAGTAGAGTTTGAACTGTCAGACTGCCAGGCAGGCCACAGAACAAACAGAGGAACAAACAGGCATGTTGTTCGTGCCTCAAAACATCACTAGATTAAGGGAGAGAAGCCCTCTTTCCCAGTACATTGATGCACTGTGCACATTTGTGTGCTACTGTAACCCGGTAGTGGGTGATACGAAGGTGAAGGGTTAGTAGAGGGATGGTTTCCTTATAGCGGGTTACCCGTAGGGAAAAGGTGAACTCTTTAGTAGTTTGTGCATTGGGGTGAGGTGTTACTTATGGTTCTTTCTGTGTTCCTGAAAAACTTTACTTTCCTTCATTCTCGAGCACCTTCAAAAGTCTGTTTGTGAAAATGGGGAACTTAATTCAAAGTGGAATGGCACTGAAATGTAACGTGATTAAGCCCAAATATCATGCCCTGCTGTGTTCTCAAGTAAACGGAGAAAATAATGTTTGCAGTTTGGACGTAGTTAGAATAGGTAAAAACAAACAATGTTGTCAACAAAAATACATACTGTGGAAGGAAGTCCCTGGATGCCATTTTGAATTTGGTTGCAAGAGATTTGGTTGAGGTGTTAAGCTGCCGTAAATTTTCAAAATAAAGCTTTTTTTTGTGTGTGTGTGTGTGGGGGGATGTTGACTCATGGCGAACCCTTATATTTTGTAGAATTCAGTTTTAGACATAATATTGATGGTAAATGTGTTTTCAAACTTGTGAAGATATTTTGAAGTGAGACAAGTCTGAAGTTAATCACAACCTTGTTATGAGCAATTGCCTAGTTATGAACAATGATCCTCTGCTCATTTACTCTGAATTTGTTTCTCTGTACCAGTTACTTCATATGGAAAACAATTGCTGTCTTTCAGTGCAGTGATGTCTTTGGAATTTTTTCATCAATTTTATGCAGTTGGTGATTAAAAAGAAAAAAAAAATGTTGTAGTTAGTATACATGTTTTTTTGTTCCTTGGATAGAGCTCTGAGGTTCACCAATGGTAGATTTTGTATATGCGACCGTGTTTGCCCACCATGAAGGCAGCTGCATTCCATCTTTGGTGCGGTTCTCTTAGTCATATAAGCATTATGTCACATGGGGCCAGGAGGGCTAACTCCTGGGACTGGTAGGGTGATTGGATTTACTTTCACACACAGGACAAGCAAGCAACACACCGTGCCATAAGGCACCAGGTGTAATAAAGGTCAGTCACTGCAGGGACCTCGGAAGAGCGCCCTTCCAGGGGCAGTAATTGGTTCAAGGCGGGCAAAATGAATGATTTTCATTCAAAAACTTCTCAGATGGTGTCTTACTTTATCTTTCAAGGAAAAAATCCTGGATCAGTAATTTCATATTGATGGGAAAAAAAATGTACTTGTTTTCTTTCACAATTATTTGCTCAAATAGATAAACAGAAAACTCGAAAAAGAAAACCCCATTAAAGCATTTTTACAAGCTTGCAAAGAGTGCACCCATAAAATGATAAGGATCTGTATAGGAGGTTGTACAATTAGCCATGTTCTGAATTGCTCTGTGAGGGGGTAGGTAGGGGTAGGGGGTTGGGGTTGTTTACACTCAGAAAAAAAAGAATGAGGCATTGAAGCTGTACATGCATACAAACTCGGTGAATGACCTTGTGGACTGTGTGCAGTCTCCATTGGACACCAACGTGGGAGATGCCTCAGCTCTGAAGGCTGTGGAGGTGTCAGAGCATCTAGCCCAGGGGACTGCTGCTGTTTCTGCTGCTGCCACTGCTAACACAGAATCTGAAGGGTAAGCTAGCTAGTTTATTGAACAGGACAGGATAGCTTGGTGGTTAGAACACTGTGCTTTGCAATCTGCTGACCTGGGCTCAAACTCTGTTCAAGGGGATTATTTCCCCTCTGGAGTTAACATCAGAGCCAACTCCACTCCCTTCAAAAGTTCTTTTTTCCCCCTCAAAAAGTTCTTTCTTTGGATGAGACTATAAACTGAGGCCCTGTGTGAGAAAGCAGGCAGAATATGTTTTGCACACGTTAAAACCTGGCCCTCTTTTTGGAAGAGCAGGCCATTGTGTGCAGGTGGGAACAGATGATAAAATTCACAGAACCGCATGCTCACAGGGACTGGATGTAAAAAAGCACATGAATGCTTATTCTATTATCCTAAAAATAAATAATAAATAAATGCTCTTGTGTTTTTTTAGTTAGTTGATTTTTAAATATTTTTTCAATAGTAGGGAGTTGAATGTTGCCTCCATGCATCATTGTGCTGTTTTATCGGCAAACGTGGATCTGGTTAATGTTATCTGCATTCAGTTATTGTTATCACAGTGCAATGGATGGGTCTGTGGTAAAGACTCAGTGTCTGTCCTATGTTAATCCTGTATGTATGTCTTCATGATCATGTGGAATGGGGGTTTGTTATTGGACGTTCCCAGCCAAACACCCTGGGGTCACTCAGAACATGCACTCTGACTCATACATCACTCTGTAGAATCACAGTGAGATCAAAATTATATACAAAATGGATGAGAAGTTTGCCTGTATGACTGTTTTCAATTACCTCGCCATATAGGGCAGGCATACTCTGACCAGAGGAATTTTTTTCTTTATTATCAGAGAGTGCAGGTTTTTAAAAATTCTTTTATTTTGAGGATAATGGAATAAGTACTCCTGTGCTTTTTTGCATCCAGTCCCCATATGTTTGCAGTTTTGTAAATTTTGTCATCTGTTCTCACCGGCACACAATGGCTACTCTTCCGAAAAGCGGAACGGATTTTAACATGTGCACAAGATGTTCTGTGTGTGTTCGCACACGGGACCATGGTTTATAGTCTCATGTGAAGGACTTTTGGGTTGTGATGCTTAGAGCTTGTCATGGCTGAAGGCAATCTCAACATAACATTTTAAAGCATCTTTAATCCAGGCTTGGCTCTTAGCTGACACCAGTAGCTGACAAACCTTTGGCCTGGGCCAGGAATAGGGTTTGATGAAAGTGGTCTTGAAAATATTGTTTTTACCGATGTAACACATGTAGAAAAAACTGTGTGTGTGTGTATGTGCATGAATGTGTGAGTGAGTGAATGTGGAAGTGTATGTGGATGTGTCCATGTGCTTGCATTCTTAATGTAATCAGGAATGACTCTTTATGTTCCATTTTCCGTTGTGCGTTTGCAGGTTAACTGTGGAAGACGTAATGGCATCTCTGTGCTATGGATGTCGCCTGATGATGAAAGGCTTGGTAAGTCGCATGCTTTAATAAATCATGACAGCAAACCTAGAACAAGATAGCAGGTAAAGGCTTTGGGGTGTAGCCTAACCTGCCCTGTGCACTGTTTTGTGATAAAGTTCTCCTCTACCTTCATAGCTAAAGGTTTGTGTTTTAACGCTCTGAAAAGAGGACATGATAGTCTCCACTCTAGAATGGACTGGAATAGAGTGGAGTCACAGACCGACATGAGAAAGCATTCAACACCATACCATGACATTTATGAAGTTATAAAGACTGACTGTATAGATTGAGAATATATTCCTTAAATTTTTTTTTTTTTTTAAAGAGATGTCTATGTAAAAAACAACAACCCAAACTCAACACCCCCCCCCCCCCCCACATGTACATGTTGATATACATATCAGCATGTATATAAATATTATATTGTCTTTTTTTCAACAGTCAACCAAACATTTTTTTGCAGTTTATGCCAGGTAAGAAAGAAATTGTGTTTACATTGAATCAGATTTGAATCTGTGAAGGTTGGCCCAGGTTTCTGTAATCAAGTTTGCAGACAGTGTTGGGTAATCCGTTCCTCCAGCTTTTTTTTTCCCCTCCATTTTTCATTCCTGGGCTAGAACTGTATGGTTCACCATGGTGAGTTTTTTGCATATGTGATTGTTTTGGCTCACCACTAAGGTAGCCGCATTCTGATTTCAGGGATAACATTTAAACATGTTACCAGGGTGCATGCATTTTAAAAAGTTTTTTTTTTATGTCTGTTGTACTAGCATGAATGGCCTACTCTTCTGAAAGGCAGAACTGGTTTTATCACGTGTCCAAGATGTCCTGTGTGTATCCACACAAGACCTTGGTTTATCCTCATCTGAAAGGACGTTTTGGGGGAATGGAGTCAATACTGATGTTAACCCCAGGGTAAAATTCCCTAAAACGGGCACCTCTGTGGTGGTGGCTCCATTCTGGACTGTGGATCATGAGTGCAACACTCTAACCACTAGGCTAACTCGCCCCAGAACGTGTTTATGCAGCCGTAATATTTCTTGTTGGTATTGTCTTCTGTTTGGGATAGAACGTAGTGTGTGTGTGTTTCATGTACAGTTTTTCTTTTGATAATAATAATAATGTATGGAATTGATATAGTGCTGAATCTTGTAAAGCAACAAATCAAAGCGCTCAGATGACATTTTAAAATAAAAAAATTTTTTTTATATGGAGGACAATGGAATAAGCACTCATGTGCTTTTTTACATCCAGTCCCCGTGTGTATGCGGTTTTGTAAATTTTGTCATCTGTTCCCACCGGCACACAATGGCCTACTCTTTTGAAAAGCGGAACAGGATTTAACGTGTGCGCAAGATGTTCTGCATGCGTTCGCACACGGGGCCTCGGTTTATAGTCTCATCCGAAGGACTTTGACATTCAGTTCCATTTTTTTGGGTGTCAAACTGGGAAGAAAGGGCGAGGCTGGGAATTGAACCCAGAACCTCACAGTTTACTTGTTGGCAGGCAAACGTCTTAACCATCCTGCCACCTTCCTTCCTTGTCATGTCTTTTCCGATCTCTTACAGAAAGATGTATCCATCCTGCCTGCCCGGGTGAAGTCCAGAGCTCTGAGTCGAGAGGAGATGCGCTCGCAGATTTCAGAGTATCTGCTGGAGGAGGGTTAACAGTTGATGATGATCATAACTGCTGTTTTTGGGAGAAGGGTGGGGGGGTGGGGGTAGGGGGAGAGATAGAGAGCGAGAGAGCACATGGGCGTGAGAGAATGTAATGAGTGCTTTGTATTGTGTGAATGTGTGACAGAAAGAGAGAGAGAGAGAGAGAGGGGGGGTGTATTTTTATTTATTTAATTTTTTTTTTTAATATAAAGGATGCATGAGATCTGGAGGGAGACAGACTAAAATAGAAGACTTGCTTTATTTCTATTTATTTTGTCTGCTTGTGTTTAGTTGTTTTTTTATGGAAAAAGTGTGTGTGTGTGTGCTAGTGTGTTCAAATCTAAAATAACAGCTTTGTGTACTTAGTTTTTTTTGTTTTTTAATGCAGTTTATCTTAAGACTTTTTTTGGAGCAGTAGGGGATTGCCTCCCTTGCAGCAGGAGCAAGAGCAGAAGACTGTGAACATGACCAAAAGGGGACACACTGTGGGGGCTCTGTAGTAGTGCTGACTTTGCCCAACAGACATACGCACACTGTGCCTTCATGGTGAACTGCCTGCAGGACTTCTACAGCCTCAGTCTTTATAAAGGCCGCATTCCCTGCACTAGCTCAGAATTTGTTACAGAGATGGGCTATCCCCACTCTGGTGTTACAGGGATGGGCACTCTGGTGTTACAGAGACGGGCCATCTCCACTCTGGTGTTACAGAGGCGGGCCATCTCCACTCTGGTGTTACAGAGATGGGCTATCTCCTCTCTGTTGTTACAGAGATGGGCTATCTCCACTCTGGTGTTACAGAGATGGGCTATCTGTTGTTACAGAGATGGGCTTTCTCCGCTCTGTTACTACCTGATGATTAGCAGTGAACGTAACGAGTTAGTGCACACATACACATCAGCGCGCACACAGCAAAACCATTTCTTTTCTCTTTTATTGAGAGTGGTGGAAGAAGTGACAGCCACCTTTGTATTTCTGTAGGATCAGCTGCGACCACCTTACCCACCCGCCCAATAATTACAACACATTCTGTGAGTAGGTGATGCTTTTTTTTTTTTCAACAGGGAAGGGGGGGGGGGGGGGAATAGACATTGGGAGGGGGACGAGGAGGAATAATATCCATCATACTCTTATAGTAGATCTGACACATAATACATTTCATGATATTGAACAACTCGAGTCCAAACATGCAGCATATTTTGATGCAATTGTCGCAACTGGAGGCTTGTAGGTTTTTGGGGGGAAGGAAAAAAGAAGCCAGAAGTGTGCCTCCCCCCAAACTACAAAAGCACAAGCACCCGTCCAGCGGACAGTTGATTCAGTATACATGGCACATGAGGGCTGAAAAAATAGGTACAGACACATGAAACAACAGAGCGGGAAAGAACGATGGAACAAGTGGACTGATGGAAAATAATGGTGCATCAATAATAATAATGAATGGAACTTATATAGCGCTTTATCTTGCAAAGACAAATCAAAGCGCATGTTTTTTTTCAGTGTGTTTTTGATAACTTTTGAAGTGTTGACTCTGTGTGTGTGTGTGTGTGTGTGTGTGTGTGTGTGAACCTACAGAGTGAAAAGAGATTAAACTGAGTACCTAAGGAATGTCACTATTACCATATTCAAGGTATGTTAGCTTCCTTGGGTAGTGCTTTTTATTGGGTAGAGTACTTTCATGTGTTGGACATTATTGTGCATGCCAATATTTAAAAAAAAAGTTATAATAATTTTAAGTTCGTCAAAATAAAGCAAAGATCAGTGAACCTCTCACAGATCTGATCATTTTAAAGAAAATGCAAAAGTTTTGTGTCAATCATAAACAAGTGAATACCTGACTCATAAAAAAAAAAGAATACTTGTGATTATGTCATAGAGGACAACTCCATCATTTTGTCATGTCACTTGTGCCCTTTTTCCAGCTCTGTTGAGTCATGCACCTGATGCACCTCTCTCCAAAAGAAACAAGGCCCATTTACAAAGTCCGTCTCCTCACAGCATCTTTAGCAACCGTAGCAGTGACCTGAACCCAAAATCGAGCTGTCAAAGCTCACAAAATCCCAAATCAGATCACCCACAACACACAAACCTGAGTGCTGCTTATATCTGCATGAAGAAAACAAGGCAGGAACAAGGGGAGAAATTTGGGGGGGGGGGGCATTACTGGTTTAAAAAAAAGTGCCTTGAATAAAAATTCATGTGAATTATTTCAGAACCAAGAACACGCCGTCCTTCTAACCTCTCATTGCGGTAGAAAAAAAAAGAGACCTGTGCATATCACAATCTTGAATGATTTTTGTTCATAGCAATATTTGTTGCCAGAACTTGAGAGATGAAGTGCTCTTGAAGAAAAATGCCTTTGATAACTAGCCAACATCTAAAGGAGTATAGAAGTTACCAATTTAACTTATCTCACGAAATTCCATGAGATATATGAGCTATGTCAAACAACAAATGTCTTCATCACTTAAAGCCCCGCCCCCCAAAAAAAAACAAGACAGAAAAAAAGAGAAAGAAACCTCAAAACATCAGCAAATAAAAGTTTGTGACATTATCCAAGCTATTACACTATCGAGCCTTTGAGACAAGATTGTGACGAAGACGTTAGCCTGTGTGCATGATTTCATACCTGCAGATTAAAAAACCTAACACACAAACTTCCCAGAAAAACCTGCCTTGCTTTAGTCATTAAGATAAGCATGCTCACTCCAAACTCCTTGGATGCTGCTGGGAAAAAAAAAAGGGCCACCCAAAAAATTACAGGTCACAAGGAGAAGAAGAAGATATTTGGATTTTCTGTTCATCTCCTCAGACTTATCACAAGACAAAAATGGAAAAGGGTGATGCCCAAAGCAAACAAACGGCATGCCCTTCCCATGTAAAAATTGTCTACCGGATTTATAGTCAAAACCACGGAACAGTGGCCAAACCAACCCACCCCCCGACAAACAAGCAAACACTGCCAAGACTTGCATTGATGAAGACACATACACCCAAAGTCAAACAAGTATGCCAACAATGTCACACAACAAATTATTGACAAAATGACACATTGAAAACTGTCAAATCAACAACAAAAGAGAACATTGAAAACTGTTCATAATGGCTGGACGAAGGTTTGAACACAAACACACACGTACATAAAAAAAAAACAACCCAGCTTACTTTTCAGTCAGTGTGCTATGTAGTTTAGAGCAGACTTTTCCCTTTCTTTTTTTTTTTTGATATAAAAAGAACATTTTCAGTTTCTAAGAGAGAACTGTGGGATTATGCAAGCGATATGTACACATTTGCTGTCCATTTTGCTGATTTTCATAGCTATTACTGGGAAGTTGTGACCGATCTGTGTTTCATGATTTGAAATATTTCTCTCTGAAAGAGTGAATCCACCCCTCCCACAAAAACCCCCAACCATTTTTCTCTTTCATACAAGTTTTCCTTTTAATGACAGAAAGCCTACAATGATCACTTCATGTAGACATTCCTAGTCTTCACGTTCACATGAGGAACAAAAAATTGCAATACATTAGGACAAGACATGAAAGGGGTGGTAGGCGAGGTGGGTAATATGATGGGGAAGGGGGGGGGGGGGGGGGAAGAAGAGGATTATAGTACCAGGAAACTGGTTTTTTGAAACAGACAGGAGAGTTAACATCCACTACTGATGGAAAAGGTGGCATGGTGAATGGTGCATAGACAGAGCGAACAATGTTTGCTTTCTCAAAACTATATAATGCAATATATTAGCACTGAACAGTGGAAACGTGTGATTTCCAACATGTAAGCAGTGTGTACACAAGTAGAGTTTCCCAACTGTGTTCACTGCTGTCCCTGTACAACCCTGAAGACAAAACAGTGACGCTGGCTGGAAGTCACTCCAGTTAGAGCACTTTACTTGCACTCAACAGTCGGGATTGCAAAATGCATGTTGAAGTGGTGGCCGGGAGAAAATGAAGAGACCTTATCCAAACTCTTATATCTCTGGAAACACCACATCAATCTTGATCCAATCTATTTCCTGATAAAGATGTAGGGGTGTCTCTTCAGTGTGGTCAAGATGTCTTCAAAGGATGAGATTGATAGCTTGCCTGATTCGACGGAAAGCAGACCACCACATCATAAAAAGAGCAATGAACTTCGTAGTGGATGGAAAGAGCAAAGCCTGGGCTACCTGTATTGCAGATGATCTTAGAGAAAGGGGCATAAATAAGGAGGAAGCTCAAAACAGAGAGAGATGGAGAAGGCTCATCAATGTCAAACCTCCCCTGGGAGAAACATGACAAAAAAGGAAGAAGAAGAAGAAGCTTGCCCGATTCTGTACCTCACTTCTCCATTAGTAGTTTGATCTTTATAGGAGCTGCTGAGTTTTGTGATAGGACTTCATCTGCATGCCCTGTAATCTTCTTCTCTAGGTCTGCTGTCAAGGTCCAAGACTCACAGGCATACAAGAATATGGAGATAATCAAGAAGCACATCAGTCGGATCTTTGAGCTGAGTGTGATGAGTAACCGTGATGAGTTTTTTGGAGAACACTTCCATGTGCAGGTTTAGATCACAATTTTTAGACCTAATGTATCTGCTACACGGTAAACTCTCAACATCAGTACTGACTGTACCTGCACTCCAACTCTGCAACCTTGCAGAAAGACTTCTTTCTCTGTCTCTATTTCTTACACATGACTGACAGTTCAGAAAAATCAGCTTGCTTAATTGAGTTGCTCAAGTGTAGGATGCAGCGAGTTAAAAAATCATGACAACAAAAACAACTTGTTTTAAAGTTTATCATATTCAAAGCAGGCAAAACCAAAAATTTATTCTAAAAAAAAAAAAAAGCATTACCACCACCTACAAAAAAACAACACCCCCCAAAAAAAACCCCAACAACAACCAACAACAACAAAACAACCAGAATGATTTGTTTTGTGATGTGGTGCAAATACACAACTACTAATACATAAATACAGAAAAGATACTGAGACAAGCCACGCACACAGAAACACACAGAGTAAGGTAAAGGTGTCCAATAACCTATACGATTGTTGGGCAGCGAGATGTCTAGACCTCAGTTTCTCTAGGGGCCAGCATATTGAGGGCGGCGCCCATCTCCTCTCCCTTGCTGCTTTACCTTCCCATACCCTACAGAGGGCAGCTACCCATTTACAGCTGGGTGAACAGCACCGAAGCCAAGGCACCTAAACGATCACCCATCCACCTGGTAACCATGCTCAATGCTGCTTTACCGTACCTTAGGGAAAGCGACTGCTCTGACCATTGAACTATCCCTGTTTCCCTAAACACACATACACAGAGACAAACACTTGTACCAGCAAGACAAAGACAACACACACACATTTCTTTTCCAAGGGTTTTCAGCCAGCTGAAATAAAAGTGAAAACAAAAAGGAACACCTTTGTGTACAAACGGGTACATGTATATCATTTTGAGGAAACACTGGGGTACCGTACATTGTGGCTAACAGATCCAGACAATTCTCCTCCATGAAGTAGCCGTTTTCAAATGCATAGAATATGAAAAAAAAAACCAAACAAAAAAACGGCCCGTCTTTCGAGCCTCATAGTGTCCAGTCTGTTGTTGCAAATTACACAAGGGTTCAGTACTAGAAAACTTTTAAAGAAAAAATAAGCACTCCCACCCCCCCAAAAAAGAGACGAAAGCAAAAAAGACAAAACACAAACAAAACCCCCTGCCAACAAATAAATTCACATCAAACATGCACTTAAAAGCCCACAAGACACTTGAATGATCTGTAATATTATAGTCGTGTAAATTAAACATTTAAGAAAAACACCATACCAACCTGAAATAAAAACAAAATGAGGGGAGGGGGAGTGAAGCCACGTTAATCAGCTGACTGATGTGGCAAAAAACAGGGAGGGCAATGAAGTCAGTATATCATTCTGTACTGGTGTGGCATTGGGAAAAGTGACACTGGGTACCTGCTCAAAGGGATGTGCTAGCCAAGGTTTACATTCCAACAATCAAAATGAAAACTCTTTCTACATTCAATATGGATGGGAAAAAAAGTGCATGGTATCAGGATTCGCAGACAAATGAGAATGAAAAGATGAGTTCTACAGTATTTAGGCATTATAGCACTGAACAATCCTCTGAAGATGGAGTAAGGTGATGTACTTAAAACCAGTCATACAGGCAAACCTCTCATCCAGCGTGTAATTTCAATCTCATAGTGATTCCCAGGTGAGTCAAAAGTGCACATTCTGGGGACCCCCAGGGTGTTTAAGGTGGGGAAACGGATACATTTTGCTCTGCACTTTCAAATACTCGGGTATGTGTCTTGAAATAAGTTTGAAGACTTTTATCTGACAACGGATTACTTTACATGATTGGCAATACCACACTTTTTTTCCCTTTCTTTTCTTGTAATCCGTCACAAAGGAAAATTTTTATTGCATTCATTTATCTTATAAGTAGATTGTTGCCCCAGTTTCCAAAAGTACATTCTGTATCAATAAAGCAATTAATTAATCATGAAGCTTGTAACTCGGCCTGTCACTGTGGCAATTTCAGGGCTAGTTTACAGCCCACCACCCCCAGTCTAACAAGGGGCTAAAAAAAATCTGTACACCAGATTTTGTTGTTGTACATTCCCCTGGGGGTCACGCAGAACGTGCACTCTGACCCATTCATCCCACCTGGGAATCACTGTGAGATTCTAAGTATACACTGGATAAAAAGGTTGCGTCCATGACTCTCTTCAAGTGGTTTGCCAAACAGGCAGCCTTACTCTGACTTCAGAGAATCCCACATTTTAAAATGTTGAACCTCTTTCCATTTTTAGGGGCACAATCTGTTCTAGAATCACTGATTCATCTGTATTATCCGTCCACAGCAGTGGAAACTACTTGATAAATGCCGATATTCCAAAGTAAGGTCCAAGGCATGGCGTCCATGTTGCTTAGCTAGCTGCTAGCAGTGAGATGATTCTTTCAAACTTTCTATTTTCTGGCTCCACTTTTTCTTCACGATAGTAGTATGTGAAACATTCTGTTGTAGACAATCAAGCCAATGATGTCGACGTCGGAGAAAATATCAGGAAAATAAGAATGAGTCTGAGTGCCACAAAATCAAACTAGAGTTCCTTCTCCTCAACTGCAAGGTCACAGGGAAAAAGGAAAACCGCATGATCTGTGGAGAGTGTTCCTGCTAGGCTTTGCTGTCGTCAAGCAAAGTAACCATAACATTTTTAGCATTGCTTACAGATTTACTCAAATACAGTGGCATGGAGCAGTTGGGCTACCATAGGTAACCAGTTTATGTTTTAAGGTTCTCAAGTAACTGACTTTTATTCTGAATCATTTTTACACTAAAACTACCAAACATTCCCCAATCATATTATGTTATTCTGAATCTTTTTTTAAAATATTATTCAGCTGGAAACATTTTACATGTCTTGAACAGAAATACCAACCAAAAATACTTCAAACATGACCATAGTAGTTACAATATGAGCAATAAGGCAACAAAACAAGTGCTGAATATTCAGAGCTCAAACCCCCAACAGGTCGATCCATTGCAAACAAATGAGCTGCCATTAGAGGTAACATCAGGATAGTAAAGTTGACTGGGGTATGAAAAGGAAGCTGAGATGTCTTTAGCCTATGTTTGTATTAACTGAAGGAAAGAAAATGCCTATTACATGCCTTGCATGCCCTTCTAATGAGAATATACCTTGAGCAGGCCCAAACCTCTGTCCACTCAGATGTTTGTTTACACAATGTCGTGATTTGGTTACCAGGTAAGATCATCCACAGAAAATCTTTTCATCAGTCAGTTCCTGATATTCATATCTCAGCTGATTTCAAAGGCAATAATGGGGCTGTCACCATGTTAACCAACCATGTCCAATGTAACGACCATTTCAGACACTCAACGTGTTGACCTGCTCAACTCATGACACATCATGATCTAATGATGCAACTCTGTACCAGCCCTTCTCCTTGCTGAAAAATCCCTATGTGTGCAAAAAATCGTTACACACAAAAAAACCCTACTCTGCCAAATCATCAGAATTTGACAGTACAGACATTACTTTGTAGCAGAAAAAAAATGTCAACGCTTGATTTTAAACAGAGAAAGAGGAATGGCCTTGAAAGGAAATATCAAAAGAATTACAGAAATTTGCCAGGTATATGTAGCTCATGGGATTCAGTTTTTGTGTGTGTGTGCAAAGACTAGCTCCCAGACCACCACTTAAGGTGTAGTAAACGGGGACAAAGTTTGGGTTCAAATGGGGATCACACCTCTCACTTTCTAGACAGGCGTGTTAACTGTAGACCTCTGATGGAGTAAACAAGAGCAGCAATACATGTCGCCCAGTTGGTGGTGGTGGTGCTTATCCACCCCCCTCCCCCCTCAGACCAAAAGCCAAGGGAAAACAGACAGCCGTCAATAGATGACAGTAGGCAGGCATGGCAGCAAAGTCGTTCACAAAAATGTTTTGCAGCGTGTTTTTATAAAACAATGGCCAAATCAAATATATGCCAAAGCTTTCAAAAGCAAACGTGTATCCTGCAATATGAGAATATCTAAGACATAACACAGCGTTAACAATCCCATGTAGAATTATTATTTTCAGTACACAAATACACACTTCCACAGCACAATCTGTCTGTGTTACTACTATACGGTGTCACCAATGATTTTATAACCGACAATAGGAATACAACACAGATGAAAAATAATACGGTCTTCAAATGCAAAGCACTGATCATTATCATGAAGATGACATGTATTCTGTTCACCAGTCATCGTCATACTTATGATGTCTTTTGAGCACAGTGTAAGTGTGCAGCTTGTTGTTGCTATGCTGCTGTTGATGATTGTTGTTCACAATAATATATGAAAATGCTCTGTTTAATAAAATGTTTAAAACCAAATGCAAAGCCCAGCAAAATAGTCCTCTGGTACAGGCTCACATAGGTCTTTAAAGCAACTGTCAGGGTGAAAATGCCAGCTAATGTCAAATAAAACAACAAAATAAAAATCGCCCCCCCCCCCAAAAAAAAACAAAAAAAAAACCACACCAAAAACAATACCCCAAACTAACCCACCTCCGTAAAAAAAAAAAAAAAAAAGGCCCAAACAACACCCCACAAAAAACCCAACAAATTAGGATACAGAAAAACAACCAAAAAACTTTTTTGTTCATAATAAAAATCCAGTCAGCCCATGCCACAAGCCAGACACCAAACTGCGCAACAGACAGAAATGGCTGACTGCAGGAAACAAGAAGGAGGCAGATCTTGACCAACTCTTCCACATCACTGATGAAGTAAAAGCTGTGTCCATCTCAAGCAGGACTGACAGGACTGACATTGCAATCTTCACAACTGCAAAATAACAGCCGAGTCAGGGTTTGCTTAGTGTGTCCACAGGATGAATATATGAAAATTCACGAAAGAAACACTTTTAAAAGAAGATGACCAATAAAAGGTATGTTGGGAAAAAAAATATACAAGCTACTATTTATGGAGAAGGTGTTCCCTAAACTATGTAGTCACTGGGGAGCCAGGTGTCTGAGACCTCGGCTTCTCCAGGGGCCAGCAGTTTGAAGGAAGTGCCCATCTCCTCTCCCTCGCTGCTTTACCTTCCTTGACCCTTACAGTGGGGTGAACTGGGGGACTATACTGAAGCTACGGTGCACAAATGGTCACCCATCCAAGAAGTAACCATGCTCAATGCTGCTTAACCATGGCTTATCCAAGAAGTAACCATGCTCAATGCTGCTTAACCATGGCTTGGGGAGAGCGAGTGCTCTGTTCACCGAGTTATCCTGTCCCCACTGTTTATACTGTTTGTTAAAAGACAACCTACAAGATTATTGTGATCCTTTGTTGAAACTGAATTCCCCAGTGTATAATTTTACTGTAAAATGACCCTAAACAGAAGAATAGATTGACAACATGAACTTCTCTCAGATCTACACATGTTGTCCATTGCTTTTCCTGTTTCTACTTTCAACGTGCAACATTTTCAGAGACATGTCACCATGGGTAAAATTTCACACATGTACAGATCTGTTAAGACGTCTACTTTGCAGATGCCTACCAACTCCCTCACCCACTTTCTTGAAGGGAACAAATGGAAAGGCAGTCAGTCTAATGGTTCAGTCTTGTATGGGTTTATTGAAAGATCATTGAAAGATAAGAAATATGCCATAAATACTCTTCCATGGAGAGAAAACAAACCTTCAGACAAACAGCAATGATGAATAAGTTCATCTGCCTCAAACAGAAACTTGAGGGAATATAAATCTGTCTCTTCCAAACCCCTCACTTCCTCTTAAAGCAAAAAAAGACCCAGAAAAGCGTATGAGGGCATACTGTATGTACACAACCACTTCTGTGGCAAAATAACGCCCACCAAAATGTGGATTACTGATTCTGCCACTCAGGCAGTGGAATACTGGTCACAACTTTTGTTCATCATGCACACAACACTATCACTTTCCTTGTTCTCTTCACCTAGTTTCAACCCATCCAAACAAACACAAATTTTTCATCCCATGTTAAGAGGGTCCAAAGCATTTATACCCCACCCCCTTCCCTTCCCTTACAACCAAACAAATTACATAAAGAAAACCACAACTAGGGTATATCAATTGAAAATCAGCTAATGCCAAGAAAATGGACAGGCACAATTTACTTCTGATTCATCATTTAGTTTAGTGCTTATGTTTACAATGCTAAAGAGAGCCATGCTAAGCTTTTCAGACTCACACACAAGCTGATTTACATGTGCAACAGAGAGAGAGAGAGAGAGAGAGAGAGAGACAGAGAGAGAGCGACAGAGGGAGAGAGAGAGAGAGGAGTTTGGACAATTTGTCATTGCGCAATGTGGCACACTGACAAGGGGAGTTACTCATGACTTTCTTTTGTGAACACAAATAATACAAGATAAAGTACATGATATAATGAAAAGAAAAGAGCTCTTTAGAAATGGACACAACCATATGCTCTGGTGTCAACTCAGCTACAAACTGAACACAAAATAATATCAAGAATAAACAACAGGAGACAATGAACAGCATTTAAAAATGATAACCTCACTCTGGAATACTATATCTGACCATCCAATCAAATTCTGCATGACATTTTCATTCAGTATTCTTGCTGGAGATGACAGCAACATAGATATGTCTTTAGTTGTGTCTCAGAATATTAAAATGATTGGTGTTCAGCTGTGACTGTCATAGTTTCTGCGCTTCAGCAATGAACTTTGCAATAAATCTGATCACAGTATCATGATCAGATGATAAAACAGAAAAAGGTACCTTGTCTTTGCAAAGCTTCTAAACTGAAATAACTACAGTTTTTATGCACAGTTTTACAAAAACCGCATACACACGGGGACTGGATGTAAAAAAGCACATAAGTGCTTATTTCATTATCCTCGATATAAAAGAATAAAATAAAATAACAATTAAATAAGTGTACTGAAACATGTGCTTGACACTGAAATAGGAAATATACTTCATCATCAAAAATATGACCGCACATAGGGCGTAGGAACTGTGTGGATGTCTCACATTGAAATTGTCTTTTGTTTGCATTAAAACCAAATGTTCTTCATCTAAATCTTGCATAGTGTAATCTGTGCCATTTGTCAGTGACCATTTAAAGGTATTTTTCAGCCTGAGAGGGGGAGGGAGAGAGAGAGAAGGGGGGGGGGAGGAGAGAGAGAGGGGGGGGGAGGGAGGGAGAGAGAGAGAGAGAGAGGGGGGAGGGAGGGAGAGAGAAGAGAGAGAGGGGGGAGGGAGGGAGAGAGAAAGGGGGAGGGGAGGGAGGGAAGGAGAGAGAGAGAGAGAAAGAGAGAGAGAGGGAGGTGTTTGAAAAAAAAGATAAGATATAATCTGTGGATAGTAAAAGAAATTCTATATATTGAAGCTAGGAAAAGCTCTGCAAATGAGTCAGGATATGCAAAAATGTACAGTTAAAAAAAAAATCTTTCCAATAAGCAAAACAAATCAGGTATTGTTCCTTCAAAAAAGAACCCCCACCCCGCCTCAAAGAGCACATAACTTCAATGACTCTTACCTTAGTTACACACCAGTCAGCACATAGGAGAAACGACAGAAACAGCCACACATTGACGCAGACACAGAAAATCCTTTACCGCCATTGACAAATCCCATTCTTTTAGCAAAGGAGCGCAGTCTATAAACAAATCCTTCTGTTTCTCCAGCAACATAACTATTGGGGAAGAAACTGAAACAATAATCAAGACATGGAACAATATCTAAATAAAGAATAAAGGAAAGTCACAGTGAACAAAACACTCACAGATTAAAAAAAAAAAAAGTCCTGTGGTTGAGAGAAGGAGATACATTGGGTACCATAAGCATTTCTACTTTTAAGGTTAGACACAGGTGTAAAGGGGCAAAAATCATGTTTTTTGGGAATTAAAAAAAAAGCTAGATGCAAATATCAAGATTTTCCTGCGTTAATTTAACCCTCTTGCATTCGGTTTCTCTGAACACAAATTGCCCCTAGATTTCACATTAATAATAATAATATATGGAATTTATATAGCGCTGAATCTTGTAAGAAACAAACAAATCGAAGCGCATTCTTTCATTACTTTGGGCCTAAAATCGGGTAGGTGTAAACCGTAATTCAATTCGAGGGTGTTTGAATGTTTACAAGAACGAAACTCAGCAGGCAGCTTTATAAGACAACGTACTATAACTTGTACTATATTTTTTGTGTCTGGGAGGGGATGGAAAACTACTGTGTTTAAATTCCGGCTAATCCCGGGTCGGGACTAAGAGGGTTAAGGTATCTTAGGTTGTAAAACATGTCTGAAGAAACAGGTTTGTTGTACCTGTTATAGATTAAAAAAAAAGCTTAGGAGTTTGAAACATTTAGCTTTGACAGCCATTTTGGATTCTTTCCATGGCAACAGTGCATAAAAATGAGTGATTTATAGATTTTTAGCATTTACAAGTGATGCCCTTTCAGTGTATGATACAACTTCTAACATGGACTTGTAAACAAAAGTTCATCAGTTTTGACCCCCCCATGTCTCTTTTGTTTTTTGTTTAAAGGAAGAAAATAAATATCTAAAATAAATCACTGCCATTATATCAGCTGAATAAATGCAACCTTAAGTCAGGTTATTTTTTTTAAAAATCAGATAATTAAAACGTGAGGATATTTAAACTTTTATAAAAGGGGCGTAAAGAACTTACGTAAAATAGAAACGAAATCCTCATGGGTTTGTCAGAGAGAGAGAGAGAGAGAGAGAGAGGTTCAAAATCAGCAAGTGACAATTTTTTATTTTACTTCACAGCATCAGGAATATAATCCCTTTGGCTCCAGGCTCACAGAAAAAAAAGACCCCCCCCCAAAAAAAACCACAACCCCCCCACAACAACCAACACTCCCCCCCAAAAAAACAACAACAACAACAAACACACCCACCCCAACCCCCAAAACAAAAAACCCTAACAAAAAACAATACACTCCAAAGCAACAAACACCCCCCCCCCCCCCCCCCAACAAAAAAAAAAAACCCACAAAAACCAACCCCAAAACCCCAACCAAACCTATCGCCAACACCAAAAAGAACCCCAACTACTTCAACACAAGCACACCTGGCCCTGGCCAAAATTAACATGTTGTTTTTAGGCTTTGAATTGCTATGCTGAGATTGTGTCTCCAGCCACTCCAAAAGTCCTTCGGATAAGACTATAAACTGAGGCCCCATGTTAAAAACCTGTTCCGCTTTTCAGAAGAGTAGGCCATTGTGTGCTGGTGGGAACAGATGAAAAATTTAAACTGCATGCACATGTGGACTAGATTTTTAAAAAGCATGTTAGTCTATAATCTTCAAAATAAAAAATGAAATAGATGAAGATCATAAGGGAGATAATTCATATTGTACTTTCCAAGAAACCTAAAGGTGGATTGTTTCCCTTTATACAGAAACTTCCATTGACTCTTCAAGAAGTCAACTTTGCTGCACACCAATAACATATTTTAAATAAATAGCTAAAGATCAATGAATAAATAAATAAATGCAGTACTGTTTTATACTTTTTGATAGTAGCTCACCTTCCATGTCAGAAATATGACATTCCAAAATTCAGCAGTCGCCTGTCAATTGAAGATTTTACTTTATTTTGTACTTTTTAGCATGTCAAAACATATTTTCCTCAAATCACACACACACACACACTTGTATCTTACACACACACTCACACATATTTACTATCCACACAAATGTTTCATTCACACAGCATTAAAGTCAGTTTTTGATACGATATCAAAATAAAGTATTTTATCAATAAAAATGCGGACCATTTGTTAAAAATCTCTCTCGACTTCAAAGGAAAAAAAATCTATATGTGTTGTAAAACTTTCTCTTCCTCCCAGTCAAATTCTACCAACATAACACAACAAATGTTGTATAATAGGACAAATGTCATCAAACTGTCTTTTTCTCCTTGTCAAATTCCACCAACATAACACAAATGTTGTATAATAGGAAAAATGTAGTAAAACCTTTTCTCCTTGTCAAATTCTACTCACATAACACAAACTAATTTGGTATTACAGGACAGGAGTCGTAACATTTTGTCTTTCTCCTTGTCAAATTCCACCAACACAACATGAACACACTTTGTATTATACTATAGGCTAAGTGAGGTAAAAGGAAGGATGTGAAGATAGGCAGCAAGAAAATGGAAACCAGCTCATAGGTAGAAGACATGCCACAACTGCTCGTTAATGGGTCAGTTGGCCCATCAGACAAAACAGCGAGTCAAACAAGAAACAGATCATTTTCAAACATGACCTCTTTTTATCCATTACTCTGACACCAACAAGAAACCATCTGCTTATAATACTGAACTGTGACCTCCCCACCCCCCAAAACAAAACACAAAAAAAAACCAACAAAAAAAATCACATAAACAGGTTACACACTGTCAAGTTTGAAAAAGAAAGTAGCTTCTGAGGTTTTGGACCCCCCCCCCCCCCCCCACCTAATTTCATATGTTGTGATGGTTTCAACAAAACCAACACCAACAAAAAAACCAAAACACACACAATGCCCACTCCCATAAATCATGAAACAGTTGCTACTTTGGTATTGTTTTTAAAAATCAGTTTGACAAAAAACCCCAACCCAACCCTACCCTTTTAAAAATCAAGGAACAGATGCTCCCTCCTTTGCTGTCTTGAGTTTTAGATACTAGTTTAATATGCGAAGCGACTTTTGTGTTAAAACTAGTTTAATATTTCATAATAAAAGAAAGAAAAAGAAATCACAAAACAGATGTTACTTGTAACTTTTGCGAGATACCCATCCCCCTTAAAAAAACAACAACAAACAAACCAACAAACATAAACAACAAACAAATAGAACACAATGCAACGACAGATCATCCAGGATACACCACTGGCACCAGACAATATGCAGCTAATCATAAGTGATACTAATAATGATGATAATGATAATGATGATGATGATGATAATAATAATAATAATATCTGACCTGCATCAGTTGAAGCATGACATGCCCAGGCTACAAATCCAATCCTGATAATGACTCACTTGTAGTCACCTCTTTTTACGACACCAAGCAAAAGAAACTACGCTTAAAAAACATTCAGTTTTAACACATTTCGCTTATTGATCAGTGAGTTACCTCCAATAATACTTATTGCCTTTATGAGCTTTTAACTGGGTCAGCATATCCCTTCCTTCCTTTCCTTCTTTTTGTTAATAAGTTGTCTGGGGCATAGTGTGTAACAAACTTACAGTATAAACTTTATAATAATTTTCTTTTGGTCAACAAGCAGGAAAGCATAGATCAATCATGGAATTTCAAAAAATAATCTCCTCAAGGTGTTACAGGTGAAGTCAAAATCTTAGTTGTACAAACCTGTGTGTAAATGATTGCAGTGAGGAAACACTGGTATGTACTCACAGCACTTCTGTTTGAGTGAGTTTAACTGTACAGCTATTGATACGGGATAGCTCAGTGGTCAGAGCACTTGCTTTCTCAAGCCAATGTTAAGCAGCATTGAGTGCGGTTACCAAGTCAACATTCTGGGTGACTGTTTGTGCACCTTGGCTTTAGTACAATCCCCCAGTTCATCCAGCTGTAAATGGGTACCTGCCTCTTTAGGGTCAGGGAAGGTAAAGCAGCGAGGGAGAGGAGACGGGTGTCGCCCTCAATATACTGGTCCCTGGAGAAGTTGAGGTCTCTGATGCCCCGCTCCCCTACAACCACATAGGTTATGGGACACCTTTACCTTATTGATACCATCAAACTTTCCTTCCTTTTTTCCCAGTAGCATCTGTACTGTTAGAATGATCCCACTGATCAGGTTATGAGGGAAAAATGGTTCACACTGAAGTCAGGACTACATTTCCCTTGTGAATCATCAACTATAAACTTACCATCCCGCCAAACATTTTATTTTTACTTCATCTATTTATTTATTTGTTATAGAAAGCTGTGTTTGTGAAAACTCCAATGTTGAATTTTTTTCTCATAGATACACTCACACAGAAACATAAGGGTGAAAATATGAATCAAAGTGAGAACATAGCTGACTTCATTTTTTTTTTTAAACTAGAAAGTGAGGCGAAAGGATACACTAGTAAAGCTAAAAATATAAGAAAGCACAAGGAAACATGAAGTACACACACTCCAGCACTCATACAAACCTCTCCCCTTCCAACCTCTTTCTTTCAACACACGCACACCAAAAAAAAATCACACACAATGATGTCCAAGTTTTCAAGAACAGGCAAACAGTTTAATAATATCATGGTCCCATGGCCTGGGAGTCTGATGGCAGTGATGCTCTCTCTATCCAAATACTGAAACTGCCATTACTTCACCAGTCAATCTGAGAGTCAGAACCAAAAATCATTATTTGTGTTCCAAAATACACAACTTCATCACAGTTAACATCTCAAAGGGTATATTTTACACCCTTACATACATTATTATAACTTGATCACATGTATCATTCATAGGATGATTTTGAAAATTTTATTTTCTCCTTCATTTGCCCTTTTAGTTAAAATCTTAGTAGAAAATGACCACATATGAAGTTAAAAAGTAAAAATAATATCTATTTTTTTCTTTTTTACTTCTATGCTTTTTTTCCACTTGGGATTTCTCAGTATTGTTATCCAAACTGGTACAAACACACTGAACATTCACTGTTTTTGGAGGGTGAGGGTGTGTGCTGCCTTTCATTATGCTCAGGCTTTTTCAATGTCATCACTCCAAACCTATTCAAACCAATGCCCTTTACATAGAAATATCCTCCCCAACCCAACCCAACCCCCCCCCCCCAAAAAAAAAATTGTTCTACTGAAGTTCCAGACCTATCTGGTCTGAGAGAGAGTGGAGACCTTCAAAGACAGGCCCCTGCGAGGCCACAAACCAGAGAAACCCCCGCACATTAGCGAAGTTGCTGTGTAAGAATGATTTCAGTTCAGCACTTGAGTACACTCCAAATGAACAATACTGGTGCTTGTTGTGAAATGTTCATGTGCTATATGTACAAAGGAACATGCTCGTTCTCCATGAATACAGAACACTGGTGGTGCAAAACCACAACCCCTGAAGAATGCTATCATCACTTTGGATAGATACTGCATCCATCCCAAGAGTCCTGTTGGCCAGTTTTGATAAAAGGAGTGAAACTCAAAACCAGGGACTGGGGGTAGGGGGGAATAAAGCCTAGTGGTTAGAGCACTGCACTCATAATCTAACAGCCTGGGATCATGTCACCTCCAGGCACCCATTCAAGGGGATTTTTCCCTTGGGAGTATCAACTCCACTCTCCCACATGTTAACACTCCATTCTGCCTTTGGGAAGAGCAGGCCAGTGTGCGCCAGCAGGAATGGGTGACATCATCATCCCCAAAGTCAGAACAAGACCACTTTAATGGCAGACAAAAATGGGTGTGTGTTTGCTCATTGATTTTTTCCTTTTCTTCTTCTTTTGTAACTCTGTTCAGAATCGTTGAGCTGGCACTACATGGAAAAAGATGTACAGTCACCAAATTCCTCCAGTCACTTTGGTTGTGTGCCAAATTCTGAACCTAACCTACGTAACTGGATGAATCAACAAATATGCCGCTTCTGTTATGGGGGAAGGTTAAAGGCTTGTAGGTGACAGCAGCGTTTATTTCCCTCAGGGCGGTTCGACAGACTTGTCTTTTAGGCCATGCCAGCTGTACGAATGAATGAATGAATCTACGATTTATAAGGTGCATAATTAGGAAGGTGACCGGATGGTTTAGACATTCACCTGCACAACAAGTAAAACCCGTGAGGTTCTGGGTTCGATTCCCAGCCTCGCCTTTTCTTCCTAGTTTGACAGGAAAAGTGAACTGAATTGTCAAGTCTTTCATAGGAGACTCTAAACCAGTCGGACCCGTGCACTTATGGTCTTGTTCACCCCAAACTAACCTCTGAAAGAAGAGCAGAGCGGTACCTCCCGACTGTCCTGGCCAACTGAGCAGGTTCAATTCCCAACTGCATCCCTGAAGGCAAAATGCGGCTACCATAATGGTGGGAGGAAAAATGGTCGCATACAGCAAAAATCTCACCTTTTGTGAACCCAAGAATTCTAGCATGCACAAACACTCCCACAGGCCTGACTACACTAGCAGGGCAAAAGAAAACTGACAAGATGGTGGAATGAAGATAGGGAGCAGGGAGTAACCGGGAAAAAAAATTGGAAGGAGGTTTACAGGACATGCACGTAAACAAATTCCCAACCTGTTCAAAAGCTCTGCTCCTGTGCCAAACAGGAGCATGAATAATAGGAACAGCTTTTTAAAAAGCAAAATACCTACTGCTTTCCTTTCTTATGAAATTTCAAACCCTTTGTACATCAAGAGAGAGAGAGAGAGAGAGAGAGAGAGAGAGAGAGAGAGAGAGAGAATGTGTGTATGTATATGTGGGTGTGCATGTATGCGTGTGCATGTGCACACATGTGTGTGTGTGTGAGGCTTTTCTAAACTCCTACTTCAACTTCTTGAACAGAAAGTAAATTATCAAGAAATCATTTTACCCACAAAATATACACTGCAAATGGCTGTTCATGGAGAAAACCTACGAATATATCATGGCAAGACATTATGTCACCTGGAGATGCTGAAGTCAAATAACTAAAGGGGTGAAAGGATTACAAAAAAAAGAAAGAAAACCCATATATTTTCATGGACCCCTAGCTCCCAGATCTGAAAATACAAGCAGCAGGGAAGAAAGAAACTATGTACAGTGATTTGTTAAAGTTAATACGCAAAATCTTCAGTGGTGCCCCCACGGTCTATAGGACTACAGGATAAGTGAGGCAAGGTGAGATACGCTCTTATTTTGATGGACTGCTAGAAGCTATGAAAAGAAAAATTTTAATAACATGTTTTATCATTTTCTACTTCTGTTGTCGAGGATTTTCACCAGTTTCTATAATTGGCTTGGAAAATTCAAATGCTAATTTTATCGTCAAGAGGGAGAAATGAAAGTTTCCTGACAGCAAGATAACACATTATTTTTCGAAAAGAAAGGAAGTTTGGGGGTGTGAAATAACCCAGTATTAATACAAAAAAGAAAACAAAAAGAAAATTAAAGATCTGCTGTGAGAAAAGAATCAAAACTGACTTGAAAAAGAAAAAAAGCATCTTTGAAAAAATGACAGCAACAATGTGCAAATATAATATAAATGACTTGGAAAATGGGAATTCATGTAATAGTTTCAAGCACCCCCCCCCTCCCCTCCCTCCCCCTAAAAAAAATCCCAACAAAAAACAAACAATGTGAAGAAATCCCCAAATCTATAATTAATGAACTAACCCGCAACTTCATAACTGCTCTTGTACAAATTTCTCATAATTCATTGGCTGAAGAATCAATACAGCTTAACGAAAGCTACAACTTTCTTGATAATTGCTCCCAGAAATAAGTTTTCTATGAAAAATATGTTTTAGTGTACTGCTAGAATTCATTACATCCAGTATGCAGTGTAACATGTTTCAAATCAGTTTTCACACACTGTATAGGCCTATACACCCACCAGAAACAAGTTGTATTCCACCAAAACGTCCACAACGGCACAGCATGAACAAACATTCCTGAACTGACAATTCAGCCCGATGTGGTTGAGCTCTGTTGTCACACAGTAGACCACAATCACTCCCTTTGTCAAAGTTTGAAGAATATAAAAAAACCAACCCTCCCCCCCTCCCGCCCAAACTAAAAAAAATCCATTTTTCTGTTTGATCCAATAACAGCTTACAAAATGTTTAGCCGTATATCATCAGGGCATTTGGAGCCAACAGGATGTTAAACATGCGTTGTTTCCTTTAAATTTTGTGATTTAACATAAAAAAATGGAAATTTATCTAAACTTTAGGAAATGAAGTTATCATGGTTTTAGAATGTGGGTGGCAGTGCAGCTGCTGTTGGTTGATCATGGACAGGACAAAGAAAAGGAAAGAAAAAAAACCACACCATGCGACAAAGGGAAGTCTTCCCACTGTTTATGCAAACTGGTTGTAATTTATCTCCCTAACAGCAACAGTTGTTCAATACAGAGTGACATTTCTCAAAAAGTTTCAGCATACCTTAGCCCCTCTTGCCATCTTGTGTTTTTTTCTCGTTTGTTCGTTATTACATTTTCCAATTTACAGATGCTTGGGTTTGGGGTATCCTTTTTGATTTTCATGCATCTTCTTCTGTGGTACGTTTTCTTTTAGTAACATATGTTCACAGAGCGTGACATCATACATCTTCTTCAGTGTGGTGGTTTGTTTTTGGTATAGAAAGTAACTCAAGGGCTGGGTGTAAACTGGGGCAAGTCGTCATACATTAGTTCTTCAGCTTGTATCTGACAACTGTAGCTGAACTGTGTTTGGCTGTATTGCACTGTCACCATGACAGATCCTTCTGCAGAACATTCTGATCACTTTCTTCCGACATCAAATCAATGGCCTGACCCAGAGTAGAGGACGACTACCACTTTCTCAAAAGAGAAGAACAAGTCACAATTCTGCGACTCAGCACTGGGCATGGCAGGCTAAATCATGGTATGCCCACAAAGCTGAAACTCATTCCTTCTCCCCTGTGTGCCTGTGGCAAAGAAAACCAGGCAGGTGAGCACATTCTTCAGCGACCCAAGGAAGATTGTGTGGCTGACAGAGATAACCCTGCAAACTAAGCTGTGCGGCCCATGAGAGGAGCTGGAAAGGACTTGCCCTATTTCTCCCTAACTCATCTGACAGTGCACAAAGCGAATGAGAGAAGAGAAGACTTTCACCCCCATAAAACCCAAGGCATTGCCACAGAGCAGAGTCACCTTTTCCTGTCTGCATAACATGTACATGTCTTTACTCTAAACTGTGTACATATTCATGATCTAGTTTTGCCTTCTTTCATTGTCGTGTGTTCTCTAACATGTGCCAAGATTCGCTCAATGAAGATCGGGCACTAAAAAGCTTCAGGACAACTAGAAGTACAGTCATTTCTCCCCTCCACATTCCTAGCACACAGAAGTGACATAGCCAACGCCCTACACTACTACAGTATCTATCAGCAATGAACTCTGTGAAATGAGCAGTCAGAGCCAATGTTGCATGCATGGTTTCCGTGCTCTTCATGTTATGCACAAGCAGGAAGAAGTGGGGGAGCAGACTTATATAAACACAGACTGTATGTCAAACTCAAACTCTATGCATACACCCACACATGCATGATTATGCACATATGCACAAACATTATATATATGTGTGGGCATGCATGCGCGCACACACACACACAGGCATTCACGCCTAGTCTTTTTTCTGCTCTCATTTGATACTTTAAAAAAAAAAAAAGACAAAACCAAACTGAAAAATTCCACACAGAACATTTACAAATTTCAAAACACACCATTACATACTGGTATGTAGCCTTTGCTTGATATCAATTATCAGCTTCACAAAAAGAACACTGAACTGGAGAACGAAGAGTAAACGACTGCTGCATCCTCTTCTTCAGGTTTGTGCAAGTGGTTTTTCTTTTACAATTTGGCACTAACATTTCTTCTGTGAAAGTTAAGAACCTTAACTTACTACACAAGGCAGGAGCCTAGAAGTGATGGGTGTAGGGGGTGGGGATGGAGGTGTGAGTGAGAGGGAGGGGGGAGGAGGGGGGCACACAAAGGGGAACACTTACACACACACGGAAATTCTCATACAAACACAATGAAACAGACACACACACACACAGTGTTGAAGGGCTGATGATCTTGACACTTAAAGCAAAATACAGCTTAGCAGAAAGACCAACCCCCCCCCCCCCCCCCCTCAATTATCATTGTTTGAGGCTTGAGCTTGGTAAAGCTGCCTACAGTGTTACCCACACAACGCTAACACTTGCGACAGTTCATTCATTCAGAGCACCCTGAATAACGGCTTGTCTGGCAGAGTTGATCTAGCCACGCGACATCAAACATTACATATATAATATATTCACAAAAGATGAGGGTAATGCATGCCACACAGCTGACCGTTGCCACCAAAACATCAGCTGCAGACGTCAGTCCAACACCACACCACACCAACCAACTAGACTTTTAGGTAAATCTGATATGCCACCGACCGATTCCAACATAGGGGATGTTCAGAAACTAAGGCAGAGGGGTGGTGGGAAGAAGAAGGACACTTTGAAAGGAAAGGATGGACCATCTATGAAAAAAAAACAAAACAAAAAAAAAACAACCAAAAAGCCACCAGAGACATTATTAACAAAGATCGAAGTGTGTTGTAAAAGAAACACGCATGTAAAACAAACAAACCCGACCCGAACCCACTCAGAGAGAAATACCCGACTAAAACATGCAAACAACAAACGATGTTAACAAGAACGACAGCAAGCTGCAACCAAAACGACAACCAACGACAGCAAACAAAACACCAAACAACAACACCATCACCAGATCAGCACAAAGCTCCTCCTTTTTTTGTTGTTGTCCTCCTCCCCTGGTGTCTAAATCTTCAGGAAAAAAAAAAAATCACAGCCAACAGTATAAAGTATCCCAGGTTGAAAATGAAATATGTCGCCTGTCGGAAAACACAAAACGTCAAGACAGTAAAACCAGGTCTGAGTAAAAGACTAATTTGCTGTTTGCTAAAAACAGATCTCCCCAAGTTGAAGAACACATCATACAGTGAACATATTACATCTCTCTACTCATAAAACTCCCATCAAAATATGGCGGAACACAGTTTAAAAACCCATCTAGAGGCAGGGGGTATGATATGTAAAAAAAGTGTTCAACACCTGCCCCATCACAATAGCAGTCCACAGTCTTGTCACGTACACAAACCACACATCCTGAAGAATACTTGAAAACGCACCATTTAGTAGTTGTTGCTGTTGTGCATCCCCCCTGTTATCACTGTTCCTTCATGGCTACTACCCTGACATCACAAAGCGGTTTTCTTTCAGTCACGCTAGTTTAACTTTAAACACAATGTCCAGCTACCTATCCACACAGAGGACGATGTCACTCCTGTTGTTGACTGGGGTCTGAAGTAGTCTGTTTTTCTAACTCCATTTTTTCCTTTTCAACATCGGACTCGGGAGCTGACCATCGTCTTTTTCGCGGGGGGCGTGTGTCTGGAGGGGAAGAATGGTCACTTGTGGAGGGCTGGGTCGGTACGTGACCTTCTGTGCTGTGTGCGTGGGTCAGCGAGCGTGACCCTCCGCCGGAACCCCGCACTTTGGACAAGTCTATCACACCCTTGCTGCCTGCCCCTGTCTTCTCACTGCCTCCAAACCCATTACCATGAACATGGCTCTGGCTCTGACCACCGTCGGGACTGCGCTCTTCCCGCTCTGCGTGTCTTTTGGACTCGTGTCCATGTTCCCTGGAATACTGGTCCTTATGGGATTCCTGTAACGTCCTGGGGGCTGTGTCTGGAGATGCCAGCTGCTGCTGCTGCTGCTGCTGCTGCTGCTGCTGTTGTTGTTGTTGCTGCTCCTGCTGCTGGCTGACAATCTCCGCTGCTCTCAAAGACACATCTTTGTGAGTTAGGGAGATACACACATCCCCTACCGACAGCTTGTGGCAGTCCAGACCGTAGCGTTGAAGAGTTCGTTCTGTGGAACATGAGGACCAGCCCCGACCGAAGACAAAGAACGGGTGCTCTAGGGTGGCTTCCACAGTCACCTGAAATCAAACCATTTGTGTCAGTGACTCGTTCTCTTCAGTTCAGACCAAGCTTGTACATAAAGTAGCTTTCAGGATTGAAGATTTCAATCAGTCTGATTCTACCATTTTTAGTTCAACAGCATATCAACATTTTGAACAGACCTCGACTTCAAAGCCCTTATTCAAGCCCTCTAATTTTTTTGTTTGGTTTTTGTTTGTTTTGACACTGATATCCTGTAACGTCAGTGACTTCAGTCTACGTGACATGTACGGGGTACATGCAGAGTATGATAGTAACAAGAAAACAAGTGTGATAGATTGAAACATATCCTGAAAGCTTATGTGAAACCTGACAGGCTACCCTTCCTTTATCTCTATTACACATAACTCATACACTTACCAACACACGCTTAGTTAAAGCTTATGTGAAAGCTTATGTGAAAGCCGACAGGCTACCCTTCCTTTATCCCTATTACACATAACTCATACACTTACCAACACACGCTTAGTTAAAGCTTATGTGAAAGCTTATGTGAAAGCCGACAGGCTACCCTTCCTTTATCCCTATTACACATAACTCATACACTTACCAACACACGCTTAGTTAAAGCTTATGTGAAAGCTTATGTGAAAGCCGACAGGCTACCCTTCCTTTATCTCTATTACACATAACTCATACACTTACCAACACACGCTTAAAGCTTATGTGAAAGCTTATGTGAAAGCCGACAGGCTACCTTTCCTTTATCCCTATTACACATAACTTATACACTTACCAACACATGCAGTCTCTCTCTCTCTCTCACACACACACACGTGCGTGCATGCTTGCTCAGGACACACACATAACATAATTATGCACACACACATATATTAACACAACAAAAATAGTTATCAGAATAAGCAGTTTTATATAAACAGACGTCCAACTGCATGTCTGTGTATAAGTGTGCATTGCACGTGGGCACGTGTGCGTGTGCGTGTGTGTGCATGGGTGTGTATATGAAGAGAGAGAGAGAGAGCTTCAAGTTCAACTTTTATTCGACTTTTGGCACAGTGGCCTGTCACAAGGATGCAGGCCCTTTCAAATAGTGGCTGCATGGATATCCCTTCTAAGCCATGAGCTAAATCCCAAAGTTAAAAGATTTCAATATCTTTACTGATTTAATGCTAAATCTAAATAGCAAAGATCTGATCACTGTCCAAAAAACACCCAAGGTAACAAATTCCAATATTACCACCAAAGCCAAACCACGGCAAGGACCCATCCACAGTTGTTTTCAGGGTTAAATCCAACGCACAACATTAATAAACATTTATCTGATGGGGTGATATTAAAGCCAAATGTGTCACAGATAGGAATTTGAAAAATGAGGCTAACAATGGGGAAAATTGACCTCTCTGTGAAGCACACAGCAGAGACTATAACATGACTTACTTCAATAAACAACAGGAGATTCATCCAAAAAGTACACCCTTCAGAGCTATCCACTGACTTGTTACTAGTTTACATTCAAATTGCCTTTTCACAAAGATTGTGTTCAAATGTGGATAAAATTCATTCAGAAACTTCCAAAGTGTTTGCTGAGGGATGATAATATGGAAGATCGATTAGGAGCAAAACATAATACAAAAGAAAAACTTTAAGTTCAGCTGACAAAGTGAATCAAGTGACAAAATGGATGATTTTTTTATAACAGAAAACAAATAAAATAAAGACTTAATAATCAAATGACAAAATGGATGATTTTTATATCTATTAAGCTGGCTTACTGCTAATTTGATCCAAGATTTGGAAATAAAATCTCCATAACAATAGATTATCTCTGCCCTTAGATGATAATCTATGGAAAGGAACTGGAAATCAAAATGCTCACTAACCTTTTGTTTTTACACACACATGCACGCACACACACAGAGAGAAGAGGTGGGAGAGACACAGTGAAGTGAGGGAATTGTTAGGGGGTGGGGTATAGTGTTGTAACCCACAACTGTCACTTAACCCCCCCCCCCCCCCCCCCAAATTTCAAAACAAAGTATTGATTCATTTATTATTTGTGTGTGCATGTGTGTGTCAATGTACCAACTGGAAGTAAGAGTTTGACTTACACACACACACACACACTAAAACAGCATGCAAAAAAAAAAAGTGCCAATGGAAGTACCCAATTGTCAGATCCATGGGCAGACATAACTTTCCTGACAAAAGAATACAATATCATTGAGAGCCTTGAGACATGAAATAAACAAATGAGACGTAATAGGGCTAAGAGGGAAAAGACAAAAGTCAGAGAGAGAGAGAGAGAAAAAGAGAGAGAAGAGAGAAAGCAGCAGAGGAGACAGGAGAAAGAGAGACAGCACCAAGTTTCCAGAGGATGGGGGTCTTATCTATATTGAGAGAGCCCCTTGTATCCCCAGAAAGCCAAGACATTATCCATATTTAACAGAACCCCCCCCCCCCCCCCCCCCAACAGCTAACCAGCTATCACATGTATTCAGCTGACTAACAAGCTTATTCAGAAAAAAACCAACAAGAATGTGCAGAATTTCCACTCCTTAAGAGCCTTTCATATTTGCACACACAAAATCTATATATAGGCAAGATAAACTTCAGCTCTAGAAGAGATTTACAGGCCATTTGCTAGGCTAAGAGTTTTGTCATGGATGAAGACAATCTCAACAAAACATTTCAAAGCATAGCAGTGAAAAACTGATATAAGCCTCGATGCTGTTTTTTAAAATTTATTTTTCTTTTATTTTATTGTTCCTCGGCTAGAGCTCCAAAAGTCAGCAATGGTGAGATTTTGTGTATGTGACTCGTTTACCCATCATTAAGCTAGCTGCATTCTGACTTCGGGGATGGTGTTCTGATTTCGTCACTACCTGACAAAAGCTTTTGGCTCGGGCCAAAGCCATGTACCCATTTGTTAGATTCTCAGCAGCATTGACATACATCAATAAACTTCACACGTTTTACTGAAGGTCACCATGACCTGGTAAACAAAGTCACTGCAACTGGGAAACAAAAACCCAACTAAGAAAGAATGTGAAATATAAAAAACCAAAACTGCTTAAAAGTTACCAGCTAAGAAGCTAGGAGCAGAACTTTGCCGTCACTATCACCAGTAATCGACTCCATTTCAGGGTCTTTTTTTTTAAATATTATTTTTTTTTAGCAAGCATTGGACAAAAGACAGAGAAACTTTTCATGCTTGCAGATCTTTCTGTGGCAGATCCTATTTCTTTCTGGTATAGCCCATAGGGTCAATTTTCAGGATCGTTTACTAGTGGAGGCAAGAGCACCGTGTACACTGTTTGAAATTGGGTTTTGTTTGTTTTTTCATGTTTGTTATGAAAATCTTTTGTTTTCAAGACTGTTTTCCAACTAACATTTAAAAAAAAAAAAAGGGTGTTTTAAGGTAAGTTGAAATATCCAGCATGTACATCATTTTTTGTCTTTCCTTGGCTAGAGCTGTGAGGTTCACCAATGGTGAGTTTTTGCACACATGTGACCATTTTTACCCACCATGAAGGTAGCGCATGCCATCTGTAAAGATGTAAATCAATACAATTTGCATCACTTGGACATGTGCTGTAGAAAATATTTTCAACCTCACAAAAGTCCGATATTTCCACTAACTTCAAAGTGTATGATATCCAAGTTTCAAAACAATGCAACCCACTGAAAACAAAATTAAAAAATCCCACTGGATTCTTCACAAAAAACTACCTTAAAAAAAGTTAATAACCCAGCTAGCTGTATCTGTTACAATAGAAAAAAGATAAGACAGTTTTACAATTTCTAATGACAGCTGCAGGAAAGTCATTCTTAGTTGACATTCATTAGGAAAAGTTCAAATCACAAAGTATCAAATCTTGCAAAGATGACCCTACGTCATTAAAGGACACCCATTACATCAAAAAAAAAAAAAAATCATCCAAGTTTCCGTTTTTTCTTCTTAATCTGAAATCTGAGAAGTCAATGAAACGGCAACCATGCTCTCCTCTCTCTCTCTCAAAAGAACAATTGTGTCTTTTTACGCTAATCGCCTCGCCTCCTGCAATGTGCCTACGACGTAAGCAAGTAGCTGTGTCTGCTGGGAGTGCATGACGTGCGTGCCTCTCTTGGCCTGGTTAACAGTGTCACAGGGCTGCAAATAGCTCCGCCAGTGCTAACTGGGGGTCGTGAATGGCTGGGGAGATGAATGGCAGAGTTGGGCGTCAATGACGCCAGCTATTAACCAGTCTTGCATCCCACGCCTCAACCGCCATGGTGACTTCGACGTCACGCTGTCATAAATATGGAGCCTGATGACGACACTGCAGCACGCTCTCTATTGATTTTCCCACGTCCTCCTCCATCTTCCTGCTGCTGGCCTCTGCTGTGGCAGCGCTGTGCAGCACTCTGCTATTGACGGCCAGCGTCGCCAGAAGGCAGGCAGGCAGGCAGGCAGGAAAAGGAAGTCATCCTGCTGCTGCCTTCTGGTTGTTTATGTTGATAACTATAACCTGATTATTGTTGCTCAACTTGATTTCTGTTTTTTTTCCCCCTCCCCACTTTGAATGCCAGCCACTCTGCTCTGATCTGTTTAACACGATCAGTTCTAAAAAAGAAAAATTATCTCAGAAAGGGCATTGGGTGGAGTTAAAACTTTCTATTCGACAAACTGGAGTAGAATAAAAAACTTCTGATACTTGTATTCAACTTTCAGCCCTAGTGTATTAATGGGGGGACGGGATAGCCTAGTGGTTAGAACATTGTGCTCACAATCTGTCGACCCGGGTTCGATTCCCGTTCAAGGGGATATTTTCCCCTGGAGTTAACATCAGTGCAGACTCCACTCCCCCCCAAAAGTCCGGATGAGACTATAAACCGAGGCCCCACGTGCAAACACACACGGAACATCGCGTTAAATCCTGTTCTGCTTTTCGTAAGAGTAGGCCATTGTGTGCAGGTGGGAACAGATGACAAAACCGCATACACACGGGGACTTGATGTAAAAAAGAACATAAGTGCTTATTCCATTACTCTTGATATAAAATTAATATATATATATATATATATATATATATATATATATATATATATATATATATATATATACACACATACACAAAGTTCCAAGTCAGACAATGGATGATGCACAACTGATTAGCTGTATTCGTCTCCTATCATGAGTTGTTACAGCTAGCTGAAAGAAGTACAGCTGCTGTAGGTTTTCTTTGCTGTCCTAAAAATCTGTATGCTCATGTTTTCTGAGTTGGTTTACTTTCAGATATATAGAACGAGAATTTCCCACTAATATCCTTTCATTTTAGATTCATAAACATTCTCAAAAGAAATGGGAGATAAACAACAGTTCATACACTTTAACTGGACTAAACTCTCTCTCTCTTTCTCTCTCTTTTTCTGATGCTGTGACAGAGAAACTACAGACAGACAGACAGACAGTTCTGTACCTACATGACAAGAGTTATCTGGAGAGTAAGAAATTTTGTCATGTGAAAGTATGTGAGAAGAAAATATGTGAGACGAAAAAAAGAAACAAAAATAGAAAGAAAAGCAAGCAATTCTAAATCTGTTTACAGGAACTACCACTAGTGGATCGGTGGTCTTGAGGTAATAATGGACCTGTCAAGAAAGCAAAAAGTCTGGGTTTGATCCCCTTTTGCATCTGAAACTTTACCCCCATCCATTAGACCATGAGTGGTAGTTGTTTTTGGGATGAGATGATAATCTGAGGTCCTGTATGCAGCACACATAAAAGAACCCACGGCAATATGAGAGCTGCCCCTGGCAAAATTCTTCAGGAAAAAAAGCCTCTCTGATAGGGAAACAAATACACTTGCAGACAGGAACAGAACAAAAAAAGGTGGCGCAGCTCTTGCAGCAAGTCGCTCTCTGTGGGGAGAGCAGCCCTACTTTCACGCACAGAAATCTGCTATGGCTTAAAGTGGTATACAAATACAATTTATACAAGATAAAATGTATGCTTAATTAACCATTTTAGTGCCAGCATAAAACAGCTAATATGAATCCCCCAGTGGCAAGGGTTTTGGGGTGTTTTGACATATCTATAAACTCAAAGTCTGAATTTTCTTCTGTCACAATATTGGCCGCTTCAAGAGTTGGAAAAGTTCTCTTGGAATTCGGCTTGCTGCTCAGACCACATACATGCATCACCCCCAGCCATTTTTGCAAACATGCTGTTGAAAACCCACATACAAACTTATCTAGTGTGTACTTGAGGTCTCACAGTGATTTTCTAAACCTGTATCACACTCATTATGGGTACAATAGATTGCATAATATATGATATATATATATATATATATATATAATATATAATATATATATATATATATATATATATATATATATATATATATATATTCTGGGTGACCCCTAGAGTGTTAAGCTGGGGAACATGCAACAACATCATAAACAACTTCTGAACAAAGGGTTAGATAAAAAGTGAAACATGATTTGGATAACAATACAAATTCAGAGAAAAAGGGAAAACATATCTTAGATAAGAAGTGAAACAAGATTTGGATAATACAAATTCTGAGAAAAGGGCAAACATATCTTAGATAAGAAGTGAAACATGATTTGGATAACAATACAAATTCTGAGAAAAGGGCAAACATATCTTAGATAAAAAGGGAAACATGATTTGGATAACAACACAACTGAGAAATGGGCAAACATATCTTAGATAAAAAATGAGACATGATTTAGGACAAAACAACTTGTGAGAGAAGGGCTGGCCAGCATATCTTAGATAAAAAGTCAAACATAATTTAGGTAACAAAAGAACATATGACAAAAGGGTCAACATACCTTGAATAAAAAGTGACATGATTTTTTGAGAGAAGAGTAACATTTCCTAGATAGAAAAAACAACCACTGAAAGAATAGTATGTCAGTAATAAAAAAAACACACCTCTATTTACACTATATATAATAGTACAGTGGTCCTAGATAAAATGTGACAGAACTTAAAGTTAGCGTCATGCCATAGATTTAAGACGATATTCAACATCCAAAGACTACCCCATCTTAGGAGAAATAACAACCCCAAACAAAACAACCCCATCACCACCACTACCATCTTAGCAATAAATAAAAAACTAAAACAAAATGATAAGACAATTTAACTCACTAATGACAATTTCTAAACTTACACTTAACCGACACTTTCATTCAGGAAATGTATTCACAAGGAGACAGAGCAACTGAAGTGACTGCTGTTATGAAACATTTTACTTATTTCCCAAAACATTCCATACTGCAAGAAACCTTTACATTCCAAGATTACTTCCTTCAGAACACTGCATGAGAATAACAGCAAAGATAGGAAAACATACATAATCCTTTTGTGTAAGTCTAGTGGAGTGATTATGGTGGTCTATTCAACCGTCATCTTTAATTTTTTTGTGTGTTAATAGATGTATGATGCAAAATAAAAATGCACGTTGTGCTTCACCTCTGAATTACATTTTCTTGGTGATGAAAAGGTGAATGATGCTTAGAGATTCGACACCTTTTTGGAAACATCTCACACACACACAAACTTCTGATAAAGTTGACCATTTACTTTCTCAAAGATAACATCTAATCTATGCAACGCAGAATGCTTCAAACACAATACACAACACAACACCTGGCACTTTGATTTGTCTTTGCAAGATATAGCGCTATATAAGTTCCATTTATTATTATTATTATTATTAAGCGCTTGATTTGTTGCTTTACAAGATTCAGCGCTATATAAATTCCATACATTATTATTATTATTATTAAAGCCACACCAAGCATGACGAACCACCAAGCGCTGTCAAACCTACCTGCACCCTGTGCTCCCCCACAGAGAAGCCCAGAGTGGCCGTGCCCTGCTCAGGATGCTCCTTGATGTGCACCACCGTGGAGGAGTCCACCTTGAGGTCTGCCGACACTTGGGCGCTGGACACAAAGTCTTCAGTCTGCAGGTCCTCCACGCGCTTCAGGTCCCCATTGGCCAGCTGGATGATGGAGCCCTTGATAAAGTGGGGAGGATAGTGCAGGTGAGGGGGCAGGCTGGACGCTCCCGGGGAAGCCCCCGATTCGGGCGTGCGGGGGAGGTGCGAGGCCGAGGAGGTCGGGGAGGCGGAGGAGGGGGACACGGGGGAGGGGGTGGTGCTGTTGTTGGCGGTGGTGGTGGTGGTGGCGGGGTGGTGGTGGTGGCGTAGTGTCCTGCAGAGTGAGGGGGCCCGGGGCCCAGGGCGTGCGGGGCCTGGAACACGTGCGGGTCTGTGGGGGGGGAGGAGGCGGAGGAGGTGGGGGGGGCGCCCAGGGCAGGGGTGGAGTACTTGGCCCGCTTGCCGTGCAGCTCGTCCTCGCTTTTCATGGAGTGGGAGCGACTCTTGGCGTGGCCGTACCCCGCCGTCTCCAGGGGACTGCCGGGCGGGCGAGGGAGGAAGCGGTGCTTCAGGCTGCCCTCCTTACCACACGGCACTTTCTGGAAGGGGTCCCTGGGGTCCCCCTTCATCATCAGGCCTCCGGGAGACCCCCTGCTGGCGTAGTGCAGGCCCGAAGCCTGGGCCAGCCCCTTGTCTTCAGAGGGGCTGCCGGCCGACAGGGCCGACCCTTGGTGACCCGCGTCCAACACCTCCCTCTGCTGCCGCAGGGCCTCTCGCTCCCGCAAGGCGAAAGAGGCGGCAGCAGCGGCGGCGGAGGAGGAGGAGGTGGAGGACCCTGAAGGGCTGTGAGCGCCGGGCCCCGGAGAGCTGCTGCTGGCAGACAGGGAGCGGTGAGAGTACTGGCCCATGCCTGCCGGCAGGTAGGACGAGGACGAGGCGGCGCGGCTGCCCCCGCTCTGGGTCTGGGGGCTGAGGTGGCCCCCGAGCTGCACGTGGCTGCCCATGGAGGCCAGCACGGCCGAGTAGGACTCGATGTGGGGGAAGCGCGCCGAGGTGACCACAGGGGGGGCCGCCGGGCTGTAGTGCGGGGATGCAGCCGGGTACTGCGAGAAGAAGCCCGAGTAAGGGGAGACCGTGGCCAGGGGGGACGACTGTCCGTGCACGCTGTACAGGGAAGGGTAGGGGGCCAGGGACGAGGAGGCGCTGCTGCTGCTGTTGCTGCCTCCCGCCCCGCCTGCTGTACTGACCGCCGGTCACCACCACGCGCGCCATGGGCTCCCCGTGGGTCAGACTGCCCCCGCGGAAAACCCCCAACCCCCCCGCGCTGGGCCCCGCCGACGCCCCGGCAGACAGCATGACGTGGGAGAGCGGCTGGTCGTGAGTGGTGGTGCTGGCGGGTGGGGGTGGGGGCGGTACCTGACCTTGACTGTGACCTGACCCTGTCCCAGGACGCCCACTGTGCATACCCTCAGAGGCCGGCGGGGTCGGCTGGCTAGTTGGACAGGACTGTTGTTGCTGTTGTTGCTGCTGATGTTGTTGCTGCTGCTGATGTTGCTGTTGTTGTTGCTGCTGCTGATGTTGCTGCTGCTGCTGTGACTGAGGTTGAGGTTGAGGCTGAGAGGCGAGGGAGGAAGCGGCCTGCGTGAGGGAGGGCAAGGACGAGGGCACGTGGGCCTGCTGCACGGCCACCTCCGCCAGCCGCGCCAGGTGGTAGCTGGGATCGGCGCTGCTGACCGCCGCCGGCACCAGAATGGCCGAAGAGCTCACCACCTTCTGGCAGCCATCCAAGCCGTTCACCAGCCCCTGCACCGTGGACCCCGGCGGCAAGCTGACCACCTCCCTCAGCAGGGTTGGGGCACCGAGGAGCTTCTGAGCCCCTGTCTCATCCTGCCGGATGACGCTGGCAACCCCGAAATCGGCGGCGCGCACGGCGACCACGGCGCCTGCCGCTGCCCCAACGTCGTCCCCGGAGGAGGTGGTGGTGCTGACCAAGGTGGCTCTGGCCAGCAGGTGCTGGTTGGAGGCCAGGAAGGTTTCGGGGACGATCAGGGCGAACTGCACATCGCTGGGGGCCGGCAAGTGGGCCTTGGTCCAGGCGTGGGACAGGGGCACGACAGCGGCGGTGGTGGTGGTGATGGGGGTGGGGGTGGTGGTGCTGCTGGCTTGGGCTGGGAGCTGGGCCTCGTGCGCGGGCGGGGTGCTGGAGGGTAGGGTCTCTGTGCACAGCAGCGAGTGGCCCTCAATGCCTGCACACACAGCAGACACAGGCAGCTTTCAGAATTAACTCCTGGCCATGGGAAACTCAGCAAAAACAACAATAAGCCTTTGAAAAAAAAAAAAAGCACCTTTGGCATGCACACCACCAATAATAATAATAATAATAATAATGTATGGAATTTATATAGCGCTGAATCTTGTAAAGCAACAAATCAAAGCGCTTATAAACAATACACAATATTACTTTCAAAAGTGGGGTAAATAAATAAGAGGCTCACAGCGGAGCACCATGGACTATGGCATCACAGGCCGGAGCTGTCAAGTTTGTCATTAGGAAGTTGTAAGTTCCTCTTTTTCTCTCAAGCTTCTTTTCAACATGTTTTGCCTCCAACATTTTCCACATGCCCTTTTTTGTGAAAATTTTTCTTTAAAACTCCTGTAAGTTTGCGTGTGGCAGATTTTATGTATGTGTATGGCAGATTTCTTTTTTAGCCACTGTGATATCCTTAGCAAGCTGGTCAGCCACATTGTTACCCTGCACCCAGGCATGAATGTTGCTACATCCAGCTTTTTTCAAAGGTGTGTACACATCATGAAACTCCAGGAACTTGGATGGTCAATATTTCTACAAGCCAGCAATGTCTTCTGGAGCAGAAAGTGGATCTGTGCAGATTAAACATCTCTCTCTTTAAAGTCTTTTTCTCTTGAGATTGCTTGGCTGCTTTTTGTTTTGGCAGAAATTCAGCAGTATATGCACAGAGCTTTCAGACAGCAGACTGGGTACAATCAGGAAGGGTAAAACAAAAAACTAGCACAGGCATTTACATAGATGTGCAATTTATACACACATTAATGGTTTATTATTTTATTTTATTCAAGAGACTACTCTGTGTGGTGTTAGAAATAAGAGCCACATGATCATATCCTGTAATTTCCTTATGGATCATCAAAAACGTTTTTGATCTGAATTAACAGAATATAACATTAGAAGAAGAAAATTAAAAGGTAGGAGGAGGAGGAGGAAAGCAGCAGCAGCAGAAGAAGAAAAAGAAAGGGGAGAAAAAAAAGAAGAAATGAAGAGAAGACAAAGAAGAAGAAAAGGAAGGAGAGAGATAGAAAGAAGAGCACATGCATGCTCATACACACACAGATGTAGACAGAGTACACAAATGCAAAGCATATGTACAAGTCTATGAAAACATTGTAAAACATATGCGTGCATACACTGAGTCTACACACACTACTTTATCCAAACACTGTCACACACAATTCTCTTTTCACATCCACATATGTGATGCTCCTCACATTGTGCCTGACCCACTTTTCTGCTAGGAGTGCATTTTTAGGTATGTGGGGGTCAGGTGGTCGATTTTGAGATTTTGATTGATCATTATTTAAAACTATAAGCTTTCTTCTACTTTGTAATGAAGTGTTAAGCATCATTCTGCTTCCTATTGATTTAAATGCATGTTTAAAACACCCAAACCCCTCACCCTGACCACATAATTATAGGATGCAAAACTCTTCAATAACTCTAGTTTATTACTTCCTGGGGCCTGGCACTTCAATTTGTAATAACTTTTTCATAAAATTGTCTGATTTCCAATTTTTTTCCCATTGAACAGCTTTTTAAACTTAAATTTTTTTTTACATATAAACATATTATACAAACATATATCTATGTATCTGTCTATCTATCACTGCAGACTGATAACACATTAAAATAAAAAGTTGAAACAGGACCTCCAGTGCAATGTGACTAGGAGGTGGAGGATCACAAATACACTTTAAACACAAATGTGCTCACATTGTCCCATACATTTGCACACACGCACGGCACACACTACACACACACACCTACACCCACACGACACTACAACTTACACACACCTTACACACACACTCAAGCCTTTGTGCAAACACTCTCCCACACATCTGTACTTCCTCATCCACTCACATAATAGGCACGCACACCCACACACATACACCCACCCACCCAGTTAAGCCCTCACAACAGAATTCACCAGCCACAAGGACAAATTCCACAGACAGTCTACAAAAATCAATGGGCAAGCCACAGTGCAGAATCTGTGTACATCACTCACTACATGTACATTCATGTACATGCCCAGGGACCGCTGCACATCAACGAAAAGATAATCACTCTCTCATCATTTTCTTCTTTGCTCGGGGGGATGGGCCAAACTTTCATCTTAACACCTTCCCCAAATTATTGTCAATATTCTTTCTAGATCATTAAAAAAACCCAGACCAGTCAAAAGATGTGACATTTTGTGAAAGGTTGTGATCCTCAGATCACAAGTGTGTGTGTGTGTGTGTGTGTGTGTTAAAATAGGGGTTAAAAGATGCCTGAGAAGGCGGAAATGTGGGTTTATGTTCATAGAGTGGAAAAGCCTGGAGCAGCATCTGATTGAAGGCCTGTATGCCAAGTTTACACCTCATTTATGTATTCTGTCCAGACTTTGTGCTTGTAATCAAACTTGTGCACAGTGTTCAACTATATGATAACACTGCAGAGGCTGGGTTAACAGTGCACTGCAGCCATGCAAATGAGGAGGAGGAGGAGGAGGGAGGTGGTGAAGGTATCATTCAGCCATAGAAGAATGCAAGAATAAGATTATGATTTATAAAATTGAGGGGGGGGGGGGGGGGGGGGGGGGGTGATAAGAATATACTTTGCGTGATGGGAAAAATCAAACAGAAATTTTGTTGATATCTATTTTTTATCATTTCTCAGCTAGAGCTCCAAGGTTTATCAATGGTGGGATTTTTTGTGTATGGGACAACAGAAATTTTGTTGATATCTATTTTTTATCATTTCTCAGCTAGAGCTCCAAGGTTTATCAATGGTGGGATTTTTTGTGTATGGGACTGTTAGTCACCCCCCCCCCTCCACCCTCACCCCAACTCAAGGTAGTCACATTCACACTTAGGAATAGTCACTTTTATCATTTAAAAAAAAAATCCAGATGTGACTTTAACCAGATATCAACTTCTGTATGACTGAATCAGATTTCTTTTTTCCTGCACTGGATACATATATGTATGTTTTAAATGCTAATGCTTGTGCGCACGTGTATGGGATTACACAAATTCATGCATATTATGCATATGTGTGTGTGCATGTCTGAAGTGACTGAGTGTATGTGTGTGTAAAAGTACACATATACGCTTATTTGAAATGTGTGTGTGCCTGCATTAGTGTATATCTTATGTGTGAATAAGTATGAGTGGCGGTGTGCTTGCATGTATGCCAGGGAGGGGGGCAGAGAAAGAGAGAGAAACTGAGAGGGAGACGGACAGAGAGACAGAATCTTTTTCCCCAAAGATTGTGGATAAGGTATATATGCTTTTTTCTTAATGGGAAACATGCTTTTTTCATATATAAATGTAGCGTTTACCACTTAGGACAGACAGACAGACAGACAGACAGTCAGACAGTCAGAGACAGACATACATATACAGATCTATAGGCAAACACACACACAAAACCTTTTATACATTATTATGTGCTACACATTTCCCCCTGATATAGACACATAAATTCCAAATTACATTTGTGAAAAAAAATTATGAACACTTTCAATATACTAGAACAAACAAAACAAAAATAAAATAACACATATTAAACCTGGATTCAGATTCAAACAAACTAGGAACTAGGAATCATAATTGTTGAAAAAAAAAATATATACACACACACACACAAATATATATATATATATATATATATATATATATATATATATATATATATATATATATATATATATTAGAGGAAGCACATAAAATTAAAACATGACATCAAACCAAGGAAAAAATAAATTAAATGACTGAAGAAAAAATACCAAAATGGGAGAGAGGAGAGAGAGAGAGAGAGAGAGAGAGAGAGAGAGAGAGAGAGAGAGAGAGAGAGAGAGAGAGAGAGAGAGAATTCACATGATGGCAATATCATTACACACACAGTAAGCACAACACTCAAATATTTAGGGAGTTAAACCAATCGAAGTAATGACATGATATAATTATCCGAAGTCTTTATCTATCAATACTAATTATTCCTAACTTTAAACTGGGGGACAGGATAGCCTAGTGGTTAGAGGGTTGAGCTCTTGATGGCCTGGGTTCAAGTCACCATTGAACTGCCTGTTTTTAGGGAACTGACCACACATACACTACAATACACACACACACAGACACACACATATAGCATACCCTGACAACTTAGATTATCACCCGATTATTTGTAGAGCAAATTATGTATGTGAAGTAGAATCTTTAGAATACCGTAGAGCTATATGTTTACTGAGGTCAAACAGATTACCTTTAAATGGAATTTCACGTTATGGCAAACCGATTACTGATCCATTCTGCTCTCAATGTGATGGCCAACAAATTGAAGATGTTTGTCACTTTTTACTTGTATGCCCAAAATATGCTGTATTGCGAAGAAAATGTATTCCTCTGTATTATTACAGATTTCCATCGAATCTGAAAGTGCAGCTTCTTTGTATGAACACTAAACCTAGTTTGATGTTTAAAGTTGGATTATTTCTTACTTAATGTTTAGATATGTATGGTGGTGGATCGGTGGTCTAGAGGTAACGCGCCTGTCTAGAAAGTGAAAAGTCCGGGTCTGAAGTGTGCGGCGGTTCGTACCCCGTTTGGACCAGAAACTTTTCCCCCATCCATTAGACCATGAGTGGTGGTCTGGGCGCTAGTCTTTCGGATGAGACGATAAACCGAGGTCCCGTGTGTTACACGTAATTATTTAGCGCACGTAAAAGAACCCACGGCAACAAGAGAGTTGTCCCTGGCAAAATTCTTAGAAAAAAGCCACTCTGATAGGGAAACAAATACAGTTGCAGACATGGGGGTAAAAAAAAAGAAAAAAAAAAAGAAAAAAAGGTGGCGCAGCGCTTGTGGCGACGCGCTCTCCCGCTCTCCCCGGGGAGAGCAGCCCGAATTTCACGGAGAGAAATCTGCCGTGACTTAAAGTGGTATGAAATGAAATCTGAGCGCTTTGATTTGTTGCTTTACAAGATTCAGCGCTATATAAATTCCATACATTATATTATTATTATTATTATATCAGAAGTAAGGATGTTCACCTTACATGAAAGTATATGATTAACTGTTGTTCCTATGGGCCATATGGCCTGCAAAAACTGAATTAAAATTATTGTTATTGTTATTGTTACACACATATATATCACACACACACACACACTGAACAGGAGTTTTAGTGAGTTTGCAATTGCTGTGTTAGATAACCCCAGTATTGATAGATTTCAGTATGGATGAAAGAACACAAACAGAAATAATTTTCAAGCATGGAGATTTACTTCACCAATTTGTACATTATTTGGAGCACACTACTCACTCCACAACAAATGAAGCTGCTTGCTTAATTAAACCCACAATCACTTACTCCCTAACAAACATAACGACTTACTGATGTCGCATCATTAATCAACACCATGGGGGAAAAAACACAACCCCAACATGAAAAACAACATGGCTTCATCAATAACAAAACGAAAATCCTTACCCCATGACCTGACAACACACACACACAATTACACCACACACACAAACACGATTACACCACACACACACACACACACACACACACGTACATCACACACACACACACACACACACACGTTCATCACACACACACACTACAGTGTTACAACAGATCCTGACTGGGTTTTGTGTTTCCTTGTATTTGTTCTTTGCTCCACTTGCTTCAATTCAAAGAAATAGTATTTTCTTCCTTTACCCTCACAGTGATTATTGTTTAACAAGTCCTTCTGAGCTGTTGGTGAAAAGCAATGTTTGTGTCTTCATTCACTTTTTTGTTGTTGTTGCTTGGGGATGGGATGGAGTGGCATAGAGCAACAAAAGATATGGAGAGGAGAAAGTATTGGGGAGAGGAGTGGAGGTGACGAGAGGAATGGAGAGAGAGAGAGAGAGAGAGAGAGAGAGAGAGAGGAGAGAGAGAGAGAGAGAGAGAGAGAGAGAGTGAATGAGTGAGAGAGAGGATGTGACACACTGAGCAAGAAATAGGGTGAAGGGGGATGTCTGCATATATTCATTCACACACACATGTACACACACACACACGCAGAATCTTATGATTAACTTAATTTTCAAGCTGTTGCTCAAGGTTTATTTCTCATAATACAGCAGCTTATATAACAACAGTTATTCAGATTACATTATTTTTCACTTCATGTTAGTTAACTAATGTTTTCAGTATCAATAATCAACCCTATCTTTTTTCTTTCGCTTCCCCACCCTTTTCATCATTTGATACACAATTTTTCTCCTAATAATGTACAAGGCATTAAAAGTGAAGTGCATGTGTCCACACACATGCATGCATGCACACATGCATGCGTGTACACACAATACACACATACACTAGTAACACACACACACCAGGCTTGTCTTTTCATTTAGACCCCCCCCCCCCCCCCCTCCCAACCAAACAAAACCAAAAAAACCTCACAAAAACCCAGCCCACACACACAAATCAAGCTTTGGGGCTGCTTGTGGGTGACTGACCCTATCCAACAGTACAGACACACAAGTTCTAGGCCACCTTGACCCACACCCAGCCTGCTGCCAATGGGCCTGCAAGCCACAACGTAATGTCCACTCAATAGCCTTCAACAACACCTAACCACTGCCACTACCACCACCACCATCATCATAACAGATAGTGGTGGTGGGGGGTGGAGGGGTACAAGGGAGGCATTGGTCGACAGTTTGCTTCCAGGCTGGTCTGTATTCAGCTTGCTTTTCGCACTAGCTTCGCCACGACAGGGTCGATCCATTCTTTGATGTTCCCAGACTCACTGGTCTCCAATACACACACAGACTGAACAGTACAGTACAGTACAGTGGAGGAGGGCCTTATGACAGGAGAGGGGACAGACATGCCTCGCTCTATTGTGCGGGAGGGGAGGAGAGGGGAGTTTAACAGGAGAAGGGACAGACATGCCTCGCTCGTTCTGTTGTGTGCTCAACTTTGATCTTGCTCGTGAACTCTTCAATGTCCTGCTGTCCCAAGTACAAATTAAATACAGCGGTTAATAACATTCCTGGGTCTTTCGGAAGTGACCCTAAACCAGTTGGACCCCGTGTGCTTACGGACTTGCGCACGTCAAAAGAACCCACGACAGTACCTTCCGACTCTCCTGGCAAAATGGGTAGGTTCAATACCAAAACTGTATCCCCGAAGTCGGAATGTGGCTACATTAAAGGTGGGGGGAAAAGTTGGTTGCATACATGCAAAAATCTCACCGCTGATGAATCTCAGAGCTCTAGCTGTGGAATAAGAACAAAAAAATTCCTGGGTAAACGATAACATTATTATATAGTCTTCCGTTAGGGTCAAAGCTCTCTCTCTCGCTTGCGCGCATGTGAATAATAAATGTCCAGTTTTGCAAACTTTTGCAGCCAGCATAAAGGGTGTACATTGTGTAGGGTGGCTATAAAAAAAAAATTCCAACAAAACCCACAGAGACTGACAAACAATAGAAACAAAAACTACGTCTACAGCCCCCGAGTTTTGCTGAAAGAAAAAGTACCAAGGAAAAGAAAAATAGTGACATTACTGTCTACATTCTGGTAGCATAGCCTCCTCTTCCCCTTAAAACAACAACAACACACACATAACACCAACAACAATCCCTAAAACAACAAAATAACACATCAAAAAGAAGTAAAAGAAGAAAAGAAGAAGTATACTGTAGTCCAGGTTTTTACCAGGAAAATTGCACGGAAGGAGGAAATATATTGCAATGCAGGCTTTACCAGGAAAATTGTATGAAAAGCGGCAATATATTGCAATGAGGCTTTATCAGGAATATTGAATGGAAAGCGGCAATATATTGCAATGCAGGTTTTCTCAGGAATATTGAATGGAAAGCGGCAATACACTGCACAGGCTTTATCAGGAAAATTGCAGGGAAGGAGGCAACACATTGCAATCCAGGCTTCACCAGGAACATTACACAGAAAGAAACAACATACTGCAATCCTGGTTTTCCAAGAAAAATTGCACAGAAAGAGGTAAAGGCATTGCAATCCAGGCTTCAACAGGAAAATTGTACGCAAAGAGGCAAAATACTGCAATCCAGGCTTTCCAAGAAAAATTGCACGGAAAGAGGCAATGCATTGTAATCTAGGCTTCACCAAGAAAATTGCACAGAAAGAAGCAATGCATTGCAATGCAGGCTTTACCATGAACATTGCATGGGAAAAGGCAATATATTGCAATCCAGGCTTCACCAGGCAAATTGCACAGAAAGAAGCAATGCATTGCAATGCAGGCTTTACCATGAACATTGCATGGGAAAAGGCAATATATTGCAATCCAGGCTTTACCAGGACAATCGCATAAAAAAGAAGTAATATGTTGCAGCCCAAGCAGGCTCTATTAGGGAAAACTGCATACAAAAGGTAATTTTTTGCAGTCCATGCTTTACCAGGGGAAAACACTGCACGGAACTGCAGGGAAAAAAGGCAATGTATTGCAGTCCACGCTCTTCAAGGAAAAACTGCAAGGGAAAAGAAGTAATGACTGCAGTTTCAAGCTTGACTAGGAAAACTGCAAGGGGAAAGAAGTAATGACTGCAGTTTCAAGCTTTACCAGGAAAACTGCAAGGGGAAAGAGGTAATATACTGCAGTCCAGGCTTTATCAGCGGAAAAAAATTGCACGGAAAAGTAGTAATGACTGCAGTTCAGGCTCTACCAGAAAAACTGCTTGGGGAAAGAGCCAATATATTGCAATCTATGTTCTACAAGGACAATTGCAAAGGTTAAAGAGCAACTATATTGCATTCCAGGCTTTATCCCCCCAAAAAAATTGCATGGAAAAGAGGTAATGACTGCAGTTCAGGCTCTACCAGGAAAACTGCAAGGGGACAAGGGGAAATCATGACACTAAAATTCTGTTCATTGACCAAATACAAACAAGCAACTCCCCCACCCCCCTCCAAACAAAAAAATCCAATGGAACACACACTAAATGCTGAAAAACAGATAGGAGAAGAGAAAATCTGGACGTTGCATTCTGGAAACTTAACTGTGGGGAAAGGAAATGATTATTATCTTAATATAATGTATCCCCGCTGTTCACGCTTTGCTGGAAATCCCCACAGTGGAGCGGCTTAATCATCAGCAGACTTCACCCTAACCAACTATTTCCACGCTAAATTGAATCGGAATCTCGGCCCCAATCTCTGCAGATTGGCCGATGAGTCTTCTTCGATCGCCGTTGGTTATGTAAACTCAATTTTGTGATGCGCATTATTTTCAGAAGAGATAAGCACAAACTGCTCAATAATCGACTCAGCAGCCCCCCCCCCCCCCCAAACCTTTTTTTTTTGTGGCCCAAAGCACGCTGTTCCTAGCTCAATACATCACAAATAGCGCATCAAGTCCCTGAAAACATCAGAAAACAAAAATAATTTACGAATAAAAACTACCCCCCCCCCCACAACAACCTCAAGGTTATAACCTCAAGGAGCAAATTTCTACACACATCTGACGTCTGCTTTCTGACTTCTTGTAGACTCTTACTTCCTCATATGCATAGAGAGAGGAGGGTCTATCCTTGACGAATCGAAGGATGCACCAGAAATAAATATCCAGACAAAATTATTACCCACACAGTGTCGCTCATGAAAAATTCTGCAGAGAAATATATATATATATATTATAAATCGGCACTCTGGTTCTGAGCTCTTAACTCAAGTTTTTCTGTTTCAAACAACATTATTTTCAGGGCAGAAAGGAGGTATACCGGCAACAAGCGATTAAAATAATGACGCATTTAGGTTAAGACGTATTTCGGTCTACAAGAAAGGGAAAAATAAAGAACCTAACACAGACAACAAAGCTCGCAGCGCGCACACTACTTTTCAAAGACAGGAGGCAAGCATCGTTCCGTAACTCTTTCCTCTAACGCCCAACTGACCAAAGGAATAAAAAATAACACACTGTCTTCCTGCTTTTTGTTGTTGTTTTTCTTTCCCCCCACGCCTTCTTCTTTCTATTTTTTCCCCCGGGAAGAAGCAGCGGCCTTCACGGGGGAAAAATCACCTGTATGAAAGTTGTCGATCGTGAAGCACAGCACATGACATCATGGCTGTGGTCTGGTGTGTCGGACGGAACACTGTGTACATACAGCCTGTGCGCCGTGCGCAGTTAGATGATGCCGGGCAGAGCGCATCTGCTGCGCCTTTGACTTTGAACACGACGTGCGTGCGTGCACGCGCGCGCGCGTGTGTGTACACACGCTTGCATGTATTCATATGTGTGTTTTCGAAAGCGTGTGTGTGTTCGTGTGTGTTCGTGTGTGTGTGTGCGCGTGCGCGCGCGTGCGAGTGTGTGTGTGTGTGCACGCTTGCATGTATTCATATGTGTTTGCGAAAGCGTGTGTGTGTGTGTGTGTGTGTGTGTGTGTGTGTGTGTGTGTGTGTGTGTGTGCGTGTGTGTGTGTGTGAGAGAGTTACTGTAAGCACATGCTTGCATGCATTTGTGCACATGTTATATATATATATATATATATATATATATATATATATATATATATATATATATATATATATATATAATATATGTGTGTGTGTGTGTGTATGTGTGTGTGTGTGTGTGTGTGTACACACACACTTGTGTGTATTTATGCATGCGTTCGCACAGGCACGAATTTGTGTGTATAACTGTGAATGTGTGCGAATTCGAGATTGTGCATGCGCGCGCGTGTGTGCGTACGAGCATGAGTAAGTGTGTGTGTATATACACATGCATGCTTGCGTGTAAGTATGCATGCGTGCATGCACTTGTATTATGTGCGCGCGTGAGTGAGTGCTTGATATTACTCATCGGGGACGTGTATTCCTCATTAGGCCTTTGTTCGCATCTGGGACCTACATACCCCTGCCTCTCCATTCATCCCCCCCCCCTCCCCTGGCGTCTTGTTTTATTTAAAATCCATTGACAACATCTGGATACCACCTCCTCCCCCCCTACCCCCCGCGCACGCATCTACACACACACACACATTAGCCCATTTATCTCCAAAACGCATTGCCTATACTACACTATAAACACACTTTATGAATACGAATGCTTTACCATCGTCGTCATCATCATCATCATCATCAGAAGAAGAAGGACGAATTATTGTCTGTCGTTGCCGTTTGTGCTTGTGGGCGGTAGTGTGTGTTTGTTTGGGGTGGGGTGGGGGTATTTATTTCATTCTATTACTGCCTTCATTTGTTTGCAAAACTTCCCAAAATAAAAGCGAGGTGAAGTCTGATAATTATTTGGTACCATAATATTGTCATCGGATGGATAGGGCATATCTGCCGTCGGGAACAGGGAAACATCGCCCGAACAGCCCTCCACTGGACACCAGAGGGAAAACGCAACCGAGGACGACCCAAGAACACTTGGCGTCGGACTGTCGGAACAAAGCTGAAGACCTTCCAACATATCTGGGGAACCATTCAGAAGCTGGCCCAGGACAGACAGGAGTGGAGAACATTTGTTGCTGCCCTACGTGCCAATAAGGCACAAAGGCATTGATGATGATGATAATATTGTCATCAAAATCTCAAGAGAGGCAAAATCGCTGTATGTTGCTTTTGTTTGTGCTATCTTGGGGGCTGTGTAGGCTGGAAGATTAGGACGTTCTGGTACTTCATTTCTAAAGAATGCATACTATGCCCGATCTAAAACTGTGCAAAAGGGTCGGGTTTTCCCTCCAGCAGGATAAACAACACATAGGCACATAAACGAAATAGCAGCAAGATATATATATATATAATATATATAATATATATATATATATATATATATATATATATATATATATATATATATATATAATATATATATATATAAATCCATACCGATGTACACTCATTTCAATTTTCATAATTACGGTTTATTTTAATAGCCCTACCGACCACGACAGCCATATCAGGGCTGTGTGTCACCTCATTCACTTTCAGTGGCTCAAGGAACACTTCAAGTTCAACTCCTACACCTCCTAATCCCTCCACATATCCAACACTGTCAATCATGAAAACAAAAAGCCCACCCACCCAAACAAACAAAATGAAACAAAAAACCCCAACCAAAAACCCCCCAACATTAAATGAGATAGTACCTTAACTATTTATTTGATTCTTTAAGGCCAATAAAACCAGGCTATGCTGATGACACTAGCCATTCCGCTAATTTATCACCCCCAGGTTACAAAAAAGCGTAACAAAAAAGATAACAAGTGCTTCAAAGAACAAAAATAGACATTCAAAATGCCCTACGGGCAATCAACACTGCAGAATGGACATCCTGTGCCCACCCCAGTCAAGTCAAGTCAAGTCAAGTCAAAGTCAAAAACACTTTAATCATCCCATGAAGGACAATTACAATACTGACAGGCACATTGATACCTATAATTAATTATCTCACAAGACACAAGAAAAACACATTTCAGATTGTTATAAGCATTCCAAGATAGCTTTAAAAAAATATCATACACAAACCCAGGTGCGCACGCACACACGCACCGCGTACACACACACACACACACACACCAATGCAGGAATACAATATTGTAAATACCATTGATTGGAAAAGAAATAATTTTTTTTGTGCGTGCACACACGTGCGCATTCACACACACGCGCACACCCAACATAACCACACCAAAGTATTATGAACAGCAGTTTTGGGGGGACACACACACACAGTGTCAGGCTGTGGCAGACATGTGGAGGGGCGAGTGTGGTGGTGGGTGAGGGATTGTCAGATTGGGAAAGCAGGGGGAGATGGGATGGGGGGGGAGGGGGAAAGAGGAGAGATAGGAGGAGGTACGGGGGGGGGGGGGGGGGGGGGGGGGGGGGGGGGGGGGGGGGGGGGGGGGGGGGGGGGGGGGGGGGGGGGGGGGGGGGGGGAAAGAGTGATACAAGAGGAAATTTCTAGCACGGAATTTCCAGAAGGTAGGGATGCTTTTCACTTACATTGCATCTCCACGGGAAAATTCATGTACACTTAGTTGTTGCATCCCATTCAACACACAGAGAAACACACACATTGACAAACACAGAGTGTACAGTTAACATATCCATGGTTGGTTGTGCGTTCCCCAGCTTTACACCCTGGGGGTCACCCAGAACATGCACTCTGCCTTACTCATCCCACCTGGGAATCTCTGTGAGATAGGAAGTACACACTGGATGAGAAGTTTGCGCGTATGACTCTTTTTCAAGTACCTCGCCATATAGGCAGCCATACTCCGACTTCAGAGGATTTTTTTTCTCATTGTAAAGGAGAGTGCGGGTTGTTATGTTAAGAGCTTGTCATGGCTGAAGGCAATCTCAACACAACATTTTACAACATACCAACGTTTTAATGTAGGCCTTGGCAATTAGCTGACATCAGTAATAACTGACACAGCTTTTGGCCTGGGCCATAACATATCCATGCAAACATGCACTGTTACACCCCACCCTGACTCGCAAACAAAGCACACACACAACACACACACACACACACACACACACACACACACACACACACACACACACACAGAGAGAAATACAGAGACAATTGTTCATAAATTACGATTAAATGCCTGGAACACAAGATACTGCAAAAAATGGGACATGCTCCTGTTCTCTCTCTCTTACAGTCCAGCACTAACTTTTCAACCGTCCTATTCTTAAAGAATATTATACAAAGAGGGGAACTGATACCAGTTCAAAATATGGGGACGTTCAAAGAATATTATACGAATCTCGGCAATACATAACATCAGTTGCTGATGTCATAGCATTCAACAATGGGAAGAAAGGTTACTATAGTCTTTCCTAAAACCCTGTATACTCCCCCTCTCCTGTAATCAATAGTTTTGATATACACGTTGGCTTGTCTAAATCACCTCGTAGTGAATAGACATTAAACTAAGAACACACACACACACACACACACACACAACACACACACACACACACACACACACACACACACACACACACACTTATATAACTCTTTAGTGGATATACGTCAAAATGAACACACACACACTTATATAACTTTTTAGTGGATATACGTCAAAATGCACACACACACACATACACACACACACATACACACCATATACCACACACACAACCTGTCTAATATAACTTTTTGATAACCCGTTAAAACGGACAACACACACACACACACACACACACACACCACACACACACACACACACACACCACCACTTTTGTCTTTCCATCTTTCCATTTCAAGACAGAAAAGACCTACAGACACAACTATCCATCAAACATAGTGTTATCATCAACACACTGAAAAAGCATTCTTTACAGCAGGGGAAAACAAAAACAACAACAACAACAAGACTTCAGTACCAACAGCCGCTCCGATAATCTACGCCCACGATAGCATTATCTGCAGAAATGAATAGGCCTACCACAAGCTTTAAACGACTCATAGCGCGGGTGGTCTGGGGTTTCACAGAGGACAACATTCTGAGCTTTGTACTATGCACTGGTAGGTAGGCAGGCAGGCAGGGCTGACTCACAGTCGAGTCGTGTGCATGAGATTAGTGACGAGATAGAACACAGAAACGTTGACAGGTATATATTATATATATGTGTGTACACACCAGTCAGGTGCAGCCAGTTTATTCGGTGCAAACCCATCTAGCCTGTATGACTTGGGTTCACTGCCTGACAAGAGAATTCGGCAAGGTGTACCACGCAGTCACTATAAGTGTAAACGACACAATTCTGTCTTCGCTCCCTCTTCGCACGCGCGCCCACACACACACATACACACCAGCGGGTAAGAATACAATCAAGCATATAGTACTAAGAAGGAAAGAAGCGCCCCCCCCCCCTCCCCATTTACTCTTTCTACATCCCTTTCTCTCTGTAAAATAGCGTACACACAAAGACACAAAACCACACACAAAGACACACATCTAATATCACTAAGACTAAGAGTAAACAGACGTTAAATTGAAGACAACAAAGAAACACACACAGACTGAATCTGATTTAATGGAATGTGGTGCCAAGGAGGCTGATGTTTTTTAAAGACCCTCGCACAATCTTTATGTTGATGGATGCAGACGATAGCCCTTCAGTTTCTGATTCCATAGTAAACCTTCAGAGGAAAACAATGTCCGGAAAAGTGCTGTTAAAAACAAAAAACCCCAGGAGATTAATGGCTGATATGGACTAACCAACCTAGCTGTGTTAAAAGTGGCGGGTTCATTACAGCAAGTGGGCGGTGATCTTATGCTGGCATAACTAACAGGTTGAACCCAGTTACAATTACTTTGGGGGCTTTTTTCCCCCCAGCAACACTCACAGCTGGTCAAGATGCATCGACAACCTCTCTGGCATGGCACTTAAGTCAATAGCTGGAGTTACAAGACTGTAGTACAATGCCACCGGTTTTGCCCACCATGAAGGTAGCCACATTCCGACTTCGGAGATACAGTTAGGAACTGAACTTTCCTATTTTGCAAGGAAGTCGGGAGGTGCCTCCCTGCTCTTTCCGATTTTCAATTGTCGTGGGTTCTTGTGACGTGCACAAGTCCGTAAACGCATGGTTCCAGTTTCATGCGTGTAAATGATTTGAGTGCAAGCACTTGATTTGTCTGTTTTTACAAGATTCAGCGCTATATAAATTCCATATATTATTATTATTATTATTATTACGGTTCTGACTGGTTTAGAGTCTTCTCCCAAAGACTTTGACATTCAGTTCGATTTTCCTGTCAAACAAGGCAGGGCTGGGAATCGAATCCCGAACCTCGCGGTTTAGCGCTTAGACAGGTGAACGTCTAAACCGTCCTGCCACCTTCCTTCTTGCTGCTATGTTTAAAATATTGGACACGAAAATAACACTAGTCCTGTATAAAATTAATACATGGATCAGAGATCTGGGGTTTCAGAGGTACGATGCTATTGAACGAGCGCACATCCAGTTCTGCAAGATTATTTTGGGACTAGGAAGAAATGCTAAAAAAAAAAAAGTTGCCCTTGGAGAATGTGGCAGATTTTTTTTTAAAGTCCATATAGATGCTTTTTATTCATGTTGCAAAATGCTGGCGTAGACTTTTGTCCATGTCTGATAGCAGATACCCTAAACAATGCTACAAAATGTTGCAAATGCACCATCGATCTGGCAGACACGATCGGGCAACTGGAGTAAGAGTACAGCTGTGTACACATACATGGCTTCAGCTATGCGTGAGAATTGCCAGATGTTAGAAACGTACCTGGATTTTTGTCTGAATCTCATTTAAACAACGACTGAAGGACACATTTTGCCAAGAAATGGCATGATTCCCCCTTCCTTCGCACTCTGCTTATTGTAAGTACCACCCATGAGTAGTAAGACTTAACTATCACAAGTAGATAGTTACATTTTTGTGAGCATTGTAGTGTGGTGAGTTTACTGAGGTGCACTAACTTACCTCTGCATGGTATGATCTATTCCTAACCAACAAACGACAGGCCCAGTTTGCAAACAATGCCATAAACATCACTTGAAGATTTGAGTCGTTTCATGTTGGTCTGTTACACTTTGGGTTTTTTTTACCTCTATACTTCGATCATTTTCTATAAGAATTGAAAATGCAGTTAGTATGTACCAAGATAACAGATAAATTGGCTTTCAAAGTTGCTATTTACTTTACAAAGAACCATCGACACTTAAAAATCATTCCTTTATCGAAGTTAGAAAATGTCTAGAATTCACTGAAACGATATGAATATTCTTAAGCTAGTATGCTTGTATACTGCACTGGAAAGTTTTACGTCATGCAACCGTTTCGCTCACCATACATTCTGTATATCATGTGCACGTTTTCTTGTTCAGATGCACCAGATGGCCTGCCAAAATTGAACAAACCATTACTGTATCGTTTTGTACACACACACATCGTGTGTGTGTGTGTGTGTGTGTGCGCGCGCGCGTGTGTGTGTATGTGTGTGTTGTGTGTGTGTGTGTGAGAGAGAGAGAGAGAGAGTGTGTGCGTGTGTGTGTGTGTGAAAGAGAGAGAGAGAGGGGAGAGAGAGAGAAGAGAGAGAGAGAGAGAGGAGAGAGAGGAGAGAGAGAGAGAGAGAGAGAGAGAGAGAGAGAGAGAGAGAGGACACCATGACATCCAGAGGCCATAGATCAAGCGAAAGGAAAAGAAAGTTGCCACCAACAAACTCTTCCTCATCACCATGCTGAGGTCAGTACCTTGAATCCATTACTCAAAATATAGGCCAGCGCCACCTACCTATCAACCTCTCTCTCTCTCTCTATATTTTGTATATCTGTCTGTCCGTCCATTCCATCCTCTTCCCCCGTTCAGCAATTGGCATCAAGCATCAACGACAGAAAATCATATCATGATACCCCCCCCCCCCCCCCCCCCCCCCCCCCCCCCCCCTCTGTTATTCCTCATCTCTCTCCTTATCTAAAAGTCTGCGCTCTTTTAACCCTTGCCACAGACACGTGTGGTGAATTCATGTCTTCAACATTCGCGGCTGTATTGATGTTTTACTGATTTATGAATCCAATCAGCGGCTGCAAAAGCCCAATGTCTGAATAAACCCAGCTTTGCCGCTGTCATTCCAGTCCCGTAAAGCAGAATGCTGCCCACAAGCAAGCCTAAACTGCATTTCTCTCTCTCTCTCTCTCTCTCTCTCTCTCTCTCTCTCTCTCTCTCTCTCTCTCTCTCTCTCTCTCTCTCTCTCTCTCTGTCTGTCCGTCTTTCGGATGAGACTATATAAACCGAGGTCCCGTGTGCGAACGCACGCAGAACATCTTGCACACACGTAAAATCCCGTTCCGCTTTTCGGAAGAGTAGGCCATTGTGTGCCGGTGGGAACGGATGACAAAATTACAAAAAAACTGCATACACACGGGGTCTGGATGAAAAATAAGCACATGAATTATTATTCCATTATCCTCGAAATAAAAGATTAAAAAAAAAAAAAAAGTGTCTGTCAGTCTGCCACCCCCCCCCCCCCCCCCCCCCCCCCCCCCCCAAGAGAGCTCTAACACAAAACTGTACTGACGTACTTTCCATGTCAAGTGTTCGCGTCTTTTGTTGTTGTTGTTGTTGTTGCACATGATGTACATTTTCTAAACAAGCAATGTAGCAATGAATCGCGTAACGCACTGCTGGAGTGGCTTGTAAAGCTTTAACGGCAATCCGTTTTGTTTTCGCTCTACTAAAATTACAGCCATAATTAGTTGACACAATACCTGTTGTGTGTTTTGTCGCAGCTGTTAGATAGACCATGACACGGAATCCCTGCCATGATGATTATTTGGGGGCTGTTATGTACCGGTTTTTTCCCTCGTGGTTAAATATGTGTTTGTGTGCCCAGTCCCCTTCCCACTGTCCCCTTTGCAAATGGGCTTGAAAGCTTACCACAATAATCCAGTGTCCATTCTCTCTCTCTCTCTTCTCTCTCTCTCTCTCTCTCTCTCTCTCTCTCTCTCTCTCTCTCTCTCTCTCTCTCTCCTCTCTCTCACAACATTAGTGCCCACTCCACTCCACCGAAAGTCCTTCGGATGAGACTATGAACCGAGGTACAGTGTGCGAACACACATAAAACATCTTGTGCGCACATTAAAAACCCGTCCCGCCTTTCGAAAGAGTAGGTCATTTCGTGCCGGTAGGAACGGATGGCAAAATTAAAAAACAAACAAAAAAAGCCGAACAAAAAAAGCACCCCCCCAAAAAAAAAAAAAAAAAAAGCATGCACACAGGTGCTGTGTTTAGTCATCATCTCCGAAGTCGGAATGCGGCTACCTTGTTAAAATTGTAGGTAAAAACGGTCACATAATTATGCAACATTTATTATCACCTCTAGTGAGCCTCGGAGCTCTCTCGCCAAGGAAAGAATTCCTTTTGACTGTGGTTTAACTCTGCAGGAGGTCTGCCCGCTGGCCTCAGCCGGCACATTCCGGCTGCCGAGCAAGCTCCTTTTTGTACAGGATGCATGCTGGGCATGTTCGCGTTTCCCTAACCCACCACCACACGCTGACACGAATCACGCGATCTTTATCGTGCACAATGGTATCTCCTGCGTGTGGCCACGCACGAAAGGAATAAAGCTACTACCAGCAGGTCTGCACTTTAACGTTGACCTGGCTGGGAGATTGCAAAATTCCACACCCTCACCTCACCAGGCCAATCCAATCCAATCTTAACGTTTACAGCCCCGCCGACGACAGAGGCCATATCAGGGTGTGTCACCTCGTCAACTTTTAAACTTCAGATAAAAACGGTGCAACTTACTATATACAGATTAAAACAGGGTATAAAACCAACTCTACCGTCATTCCTTGTATCAACGCCCTGGCCAACCATAAGGGACAGACAACCCAGGACGGGGCACCGCGTTGTGGGGAAAAAAACCACACCAACCTCGCCAGGCGCCACTGCCAAGATTCGAACCTGCGACTTCATGGAACCACGGCACACTGGTTAAACGGTCCTAACCATTCGGCTACACAGCGTCCATCATAAAACATTCAACGTCAGCAGACATTTTTTCTTTTTTCGCGTGAAATTAGGGCTGCTCTCCTATGAGTTAACTAAGGACATCGTCGCCTAGGGATGGCGCTACCCCTGTTTCTGTTCTTTTTCCTCTCTGGGTGCATGATCTGAGCGAGGGTTTCACCGCATGCAAGTTTTTCAACAGCGCAATCATCCTCACGTTGGCATTGCTTCTTTTACACGCAACACATGTATATACTTCGCTTTTAGTCACGTCCAAGAAGACTAGCACACAGACCACCAGTCTGCCTTCGGTTTACTGAGATTTGAACCCTGTAATATCTCGCTGTCTTGATGGCTCCATGACTCGCGAGTCTAGCACACAAGCCTTGAAAGTGTTTCGTGCGAACAACGAAAACAGCTTTTGGTGTACACACTCACACACACACACACACACACACACACACACACACACACACACACACACACACACACACACACACACACTCCTACAATTGGAATTGTTTTTTTGGTCAGTATGCTTATACTGCACTAAAGGACCTCTGTCATGTAACCTTGTTTGCCCACCATAATATTTATATTTTCCTGTTCATATGGGCCAGATGGACTGCAACAAACTGAATAA
>CM054149.1:15227496-15252496 GCA_028751875.1 Rapana venosa
GAAGAAGAAGAAGAAGAAAAAATCAGGAGTAACAGAAGAAGGGAGAAGAAGAAAGATGTACGAGGAAGAAGAAAATAAGGCGAAAACGACGGAGGAATATGCAGAAGCAGAATTGTGAATGAAGGAAGACGAGAAAAAAACCAAGAAAAAAAAAACACGAAGGAGGCGGAGCAGGACGACGAGGACAAAGAAAGAAAGACAGAAAGGAAAAGAAAGAGAGAAAAGACAAACAAAAGACAAAAAAAAGTTTATGGCGTAAGTCGACTCGACACATTTTTCACAACGGCGGTAAGGTCGCCACGGTGATCGTTGTGTGTGTGTGTGTGTGTGTGTGTGTGTGTGTGTGTGTGTGTGTGTGTGTGTGTGTGTTTTACCCAACAAAAACACTGCACAGAAAGAGAGGAGAGAGAGAGAGAGAGAGAGAGAGAGAGAGAGAGGAGAGAGAGAGAGAGAGAGAGAGAGAGAGAGAGAGAGAGAGAGAGAGAGAGAGGAGAGAGAGGGAGAGAGAGAGGGGAGGGAGAGAGAGAGAGGGAGGGAGACAGACAGACACACAGACAGAGGGAGAGTCAGAGAGCTCTTTTTACCCGTTGATTGTATACAAAAGAAGAATGAGTACATATAAAGAAGAAAAAAAGATGTAAAAAAACAAAACAAAGAGAGAGAGATGACAGGTAAGAAAGGGGAAAACCCTTCTGACAATTATAAGGATAAAGAAAAAAATCACCTGTGTGTGTGTGTGTGTGTGTGTGTGTGTGTGTGTGTTGTGTGTGTTACATTTGTAATTTAAATTAGGACGGATCAGAGGTAATTGTATCGTTGTCTAAACAAATTGCTTTTGGTTGTTGTTGTTTTTATAGTGGAGGACCCCCCCACCCCCCCTCCTAAATCTCTACAAATACACACGAAATAATGCACTCCTCGCATGCACACACACACACATGCGATGGCGCGCACACACATAATTATAATAACAATAAATGGGGGGAAAACAACAACAACAAAAACCCAAACCATCTCTGATACCTTTCACTAATTATACAATTTTCATTCTTGCAATAAAAGACGAAACAAGTAAGAAACCTTCCGCATTGCCAAATAACTGATAACAGGAAGTGTGTATGCTTGCATGCGTACGTGCGTGCGTATGTGTGCACGCATGAATGAGTGCGGGGGAAAAGGGGGAGGTGGGGGGCGGCATAAAAGGACAGGAAAGGATGATAGTTAGCGTGGAAGAAGCGACTCTTCCGCACGAACAACAACAAAAAGATGGATGGAACTTTTTACCAGATCTATAGATTTTCTGCACGATCACTTTACACAGAAGTACGGTGTGTGTGTGTGTGTGTGTGTGTGTGTGTGTGTGTGTGTGTGTGTGTGTGTGTGTGTGTGTGTGTGGTGTGTGTGTGTGTGTGTGTGTCTGTGTTTCTGGGTAGCGAAAACAATAACACTGGCAAGCTTCCTACCCCAAGGCATTAATTACATTGTTCTACGACGCTGCAGGAAACTTGGAGAATACTTCTAGCATTCTTTGCGATTTTGTACTACTGAAGTTTCTTTCTTTGATTTTTTTAACATTTTTATTTAAAATGGTCTTTCAGTCTTCTTGTGGGGATGTTACCATGTGCCTATAGTACTGCAACTACTACTACTACTACTACTACTACTACTACTACTACTACTACCACCTCTGCTACTGCTGCTGCTGCTAACAACTGCCACTGTCGCCAACAAATGTTGTTGAAGAAACTATGACTACTAGTGCTACTGCTGCTGGTGTTGCCAAGCCTATCACAAGTATTTATTCACAAAAGTAAAGAAACAAATCGTACACGCATCAATTTGCAGCAGCCGCAAGCAAATAAATTGGTTGCCCTGTAATTGTTACTACCTTGAAGTCTATTTTCATCACTTCAACTATTGATACATTTATATAGCTGTTGCCATGATTGCTACCGCCTTCATCTCTGCAATCTCTATTATCAATATCATCATGAGAATGTTGTTTTAAACACACACACATACACACAAAGAGCCTCAGGAAATGACGTCCTGATTCAGAAAAAGACAGTTATACCTGGAACTGCGTCACGCTGTGGTTCAAAAATAGGAAAATGTTTGATCGCTCTTTCTTTCTTTTATCATACATGTAACGATGATGCCAACCCATTCAACATACACCTCAGGACAGAAAAATCAACACAACACTTCACATTTCCGTTAAAAATACACCCCCCCCCCCCCACACACACACAAACAAAAAGCCCCAGCCCATTTAAAAAAAACCCCCAGAATCCCACCCCCTTCAAAATTAAAACGAGGGAGCGAAAATGGAAACAAGAGATAGGGAAGAGATTTAGGAAGGCGGGAGAAAACATGGCAGGAAAGAACAAAATAATTTGAACGATACCACTGTTTTCGAGGGTAGCTGGGTGTGAATGGATAAGGATCGGTGGTCTTTTAAGATGTTAAAGAGTTCCTATTCATATCCCTAACCGTAATGCATCTGGTTTGAGAGCTAAGGGTCCCGGGTTCGATCCCGTTTAAAGCTTATAGCTGGACATCGACCCCCCCAAACCCCCCCCCCCCCCCCCAAAAAAAAAAAAAACCCAACCAAAAAACCACAATAAAAACAAAACAACAACCCACCAACAACAACGACGAAAACAAAAATAACCAACAAGACACTACTCCCCACTATTCTTTATCTACAAGAGAGGTGGTCTCGGTACTAGTCTTTAAGATAAACCGAGGTGGCGATTGCAACATACATTAAGTTCATGTCACACAACACAGACACACAGGAGAGAGAGAGAGAGAGAGAGGAGAGAGAGAGAGAGAGAGAGAGAGAGAGAGAGAGGAGAGAGAGAGAGAGAGAGGAGACAGACAGACAGACAGACAGACAGACAGACAAAGAGTTGTGCCTGGCCCAGTCCCCCCAAAAAAAACAAAAAAAAACAAAAAGCCACTCTTAGGGGGGATTATAAATCTATGCAAACTGGGGGTCGGAGGTGGGGTTGGTACACAATACAGTGAACACCACTACAATATATCCCTGAAGTCGGATCCGATGCGGCTACCTCGCTGGTAGGTTAAAACGGTCGGTCGCATACGCAGAAGTCTTACCACTGGTGAACCTCTCAGATGTCTAGCCAAGGATCGAAAAGAAGAAAAAGAAGAAGAAAAAGAAGAAGAAGAAGAAGGAGAAGATGATGATGATGATGATGATGATGATGATGAAGAAGAAGAAGAAGAAGATGAAGAAGAAGAAGATGATGAAGAAGAAAGAAGAAGAAGAAGAAGAAGAAGAAGAAGAAGAAGAAGAAGAGAGAAGAAGATGAGAGAAGGAAGATGAATGATGAAGATGAAGAAGAAGAAGAAGAAGAAGATGATGAAGAAGAAGAAGAAGAAGAAGAAGAAGAAGAAGAAGAAGAAGAAGATGATGATGATGATGATGAAGAAGATGATGATGATGATGAAGAAACACAATCAAAAGAAGAAGGAGAAGGTGATGATGAAGAAGAAGAAACACAATCCAATGCAATACAAAATATACAATACAAAAACTGCACAACACAATGCAATACGATACAATACAATGTAATGCACTTTAATGGAAGTTGCGCACGCAAGCCGACACGAACACGCCACAGTACGTGCTACGCCTCCTCAGTTTATATCAGGATTGTTATTATTATTATTATCATCATCATCATTTATTATCACCACCACTGTCCTTCATAACACAAACGTAACAAAAAGATAAATGAACTGTACCATCTGTCCTACATCTACCACACATAATAATATTCAACCCCCCCTCTTCCCCATGTATGTATGTATGTATGTATGTATGTATGTATGTATGTATGTATGTATGTATGTATGTGTGTATGTATCATTGTATGTATGTATGTATGTATCATTGTATGTATGTATGTATGTGTATTATTTTATTTTTTAAATCAACAGTGAAGTCGGACTGAGCACGCCCAGCCCGACTCTCTCGCCCGAGGAATCTCACAAACCCCAGAGGGCAGCCACCTCATTAAGCTGCAGAGGGGCCAAGTGGGTAGAACGTTTCACGATTCATCCAAGGGTCCCGGGTTCGATTCTCGCTGGCGGCCACCTCACTCTCGGCTGCCAGGCTGGAAAAAAGATGATCTCTTTCCAGCCAACATCAAAACTGTGCAGACCCCCAATCTCCTTCCAGTGAGTCTTTCGGATCAGACTTCCAAATCGTGGCCACGTACGAGATTGTAGGCCAAGACAACCTGGCTCGCACGTAAATCCCATTTCACATTTGAGTAGAAGCTCGCTAGAAGGATTCCAACACAACACACACACACACACACACACACACACACACACACACACACACACACACACACACACACACTCTGGTGAACCGTACAGTTGTAGCAAAGAAGCAGAGAAGGAGAAGCAGGAAGAGGAGGACGAAGAAGAAGAAAAAGAAGAAGAAACATGTTATAAACTGTATAATGACCCTCACAAGCTGCTACACAATTTTCCCCCGTTTTTATCAGCTGGAGTCTGCCTCTCTAGGGGGGATCTGACTTGCCAAGGATACGGACACCGCGGAGAGGTCGTCTAGGGCGCTTAGTCATGAAATCACGCGCCAGTCTACTGCACTATCTCTGTAGTCTCCTTCACATACATGCATTGAAACCCTTGTGAAGGTATGATCATACTACTACCACGGCCCATGGTCTCCGTTTCACACACACACACACACACACACACACACACACACACACACACACACACACACACACACACACACACACACACACACACTCTGGATGCAGCGGAAATATGACCGACGCGGTCATAGTCTGACCGTTACCCTCCCCGAGTTCCACGCCGAGAAAGAACTCTGCCGTGACTTAAAGTGGTATACAATGCCATACAATACGATACAATACGACAGGATACAATACAATACAATGAATAAGGCTTAGCTACATTTCGGCCACAGACCGACCAGATTTTAATAAGGTATATGCTCAAGATGCCAAGCACACATTGGCATTCGTTCATAACCTTACAGTCTCCATTCTTGGTACTGTTTCTACCCTCTCGCTGCAATCGCTGTTTTCATTGGAAGCTGCACTTCAGAGACTGTCGCTGCTGCTGCTGATTCTGTTGTTGCAGATTGGAACTCGTTCCGTTTTGAGCCAATACAACAATAACAATCACATCATCGTCGTCGTTGTCATAACGGTTCGATGTTTGGGTTTTTTCTTCCCTTTTTAGGAAGACACAGGGCCTAAGTCAGAAGTTCTGCAGCTTCCTAAATTTTCAAAGCTTTTTCCCCCTCAACTAGCAGCAGCAGCAGTATCAACAGAAGCAGCAGCAGTAGCAACAGAAGCAGCAGCAGCAGTAGCAACAGAAGCAGCAGCAGCAGCAGCACATGCTAATTATTGAGTGATCTTGCTAAGAAGGCCGCAACACGTGTGGTGGCATGTCTCGATGGATGCACCATTACCAAGTCTCTCTCCATCACTATCAATAAATTATAAGCAATCTCTCTCTCTCTCTCTCTCTCTCTCTCTCTCTCTCTCTCACACACACACACACACACACACACACATTCACACACGAAAGCATCTTTCCGTCCCGTTGGATGAATTTTACAATACTCATACTGACTAATCTCTAACTCTATCTTTTCACACATATTATGCGCATACCACTGTGCGCGTTTAAGTGAAGCTCACAACACACACACACACACTCTCTCTCTCTCTCTCTCACACACCAATATATTCATCATTAAAACCAACAACAACAAAACACAAAACACTCAACAATATTTTTTTTACACTGATGATTCAGACTCCACAGCTTCCTGGGTAGTCCCACGAGCAGTCAGTCTCCAAAACTGTGTTGGAATTTCCCATCACCACAATCGCCCTTTTTGTCTTGCTTTGATTACGTCCACGTTTCACCAACTTCCTCCAGTAATATTGAGATGATGAATTAAGATGGAAGGCGTCAAACATTTTTTTTCTCTTCCTTGTGATATGGGATTGATGAATTAACAACTGCAAGGCTGATTTCTCAGCATGACCTGGTCTTACTTGCAACAATGGATTCTTCAATGACATTCTGTTTGAATGAATGATTATTTCAATGGCTAGGGAAAAAATCTTTCACGATCCACACACACACACACACACACACACACACACACACACACACACACACACACACACACACACACACACACTCAATGGCAAGAAGACTAAAGTCTGGTGATCTGCAGGACAAGTTTATCCGATATTGAATTTTAGACTTCACAGCAGTGACAGACCTTACGGGTCAGCAGTCACGTGGACTGTAAACAACGACACTTTATTTTTCTCTTGGAAAAGGGGAAAAGATTGATATGGAAACACGTCAAGTATATAAACATAAAAGCCACTCTCACTCACAAACAGGCCGTCAGTCTGTTTGAGGATTTGACAAATAATTTCACGGACAGTGACCATTTTAGAAGTCAGCAGGTATAAACCAAAACAAAGTAACCCCCCCCCCCCCCCCACCCCCCATTCCAGAGTGGACATCTATTTTTTTGCCATGAGAACTGATATTATTGTTAATTCTGTTCCGATCATCAGTAAAAGCAAAACTAGGAGAAACACAACAACAGAGTACTGCACACATCTAAACAAAAACAGAAGACATGAGAAAGAATATTGGTATATTATAATTATGTTCTTATGGAAGGAAAATATAACAAAGATCAAGTAGGGTTTTTTGGTTTTTTTCGATCCTCGGCTAGAGCTCCGAGGTTCACCAATGGTGAGATTTTGCGTATACATGCGACCGTTTTGACCCACCACTAAGGTAGCCGCATTCCGACTTCAGGGATAGATCAACCGATTAATTCAAACATAACTTACTCGTCCTGTGTACAGGGGTTTAGAACTGTTCCATCGGTTTAAAAAAATTAGGTAGACGGTCAGTGAGCTTGGCAGAAAGTTCTTCCATTTTCTATCTACAACTGGTTGCTGGATTCGCCGGAATGCTACGACATCCCTTCTCCCTCATGCCGGAAGAAATGAGTCATTCTGAAAGCATTCTCATAAAACATGGGAATGATAATTATCTATGTCTCTTTTCTTCAACAGCAAAAAATTACTCAACCACGCACTACTGTAGCATAGCAACTATCTTAGCCCTAAAAAAAAACCACACACACACACACACAAAACAAACAAACCAAAAAAACCCCACCCCACATGTTTTGATAAACTCCTAACATTTCCGAACTCTTGTACAAATCTGCATCACCACCCCAAAAAACAAACAAACGTTAGCCGAGTCTTAATCATCTGAAATACTGAAGATGAAGCACAGTGTGTTGTATTTCGACAGATGTGCAGCACTTAGAATGACTATGATGATTATCACCTAGTCTGTGAACGACCGTTAAGCGTTAACAATTTGTAATATTATTTCCATCTCTGAGTGGTTTACTACGAAAAGAGACTTCCCCTTTTTGATATGTGAGCCCAACTTTTGTGAATAAATCCAAATAAGTTTGGTTCATAATCGTCGGTTGGTTAAACAACTAATTTTTTTTCTCTTTTTAGTTTGTTTGGGGTTTTTTTGTGGGGGCGGGGTCCTTTTGTTTTTAAGTCAAAAACTATACACTCCCCACAAAACGGCTCAAATATTCAAAATTTGGTACAGAGCAACAGTCAAGCCGATGTTTTCATCCTCTCCATCTTCTTGATGAAATCTTCCTATCATTACACTGACTTTTCTGTGTGTTGTTAACAGAACTGACCGCAAGCGAGCAAGACCAGACTGGAAGACAAGGCAGCAGACTACTTCGACTCTCAAGTCTTAAGTTTCCAATGTCTGTGAAGTTTCACATTTATTTCTTATTACTACCTTGCCAAAAGCTGCTAAACAAACGAAAACAACACACACACACACACACACGCACGCACGCACGCACGCACACACACACACCTTTATGCAGACACACACACTTAAGTGTTAAACAGACCGGTCTACGCATAATGCGCGCTTGCACTGACTGGAATTGAAGTTCATCAGTTCTAAAGTAAAACCGAAAAAAATGGAATGGCGCGTTCAAACATAGCGAAATCGTGTCACAAATCTTAAAGAAAAAGCACAAATAAAGCAACTTTTTTTTTGCAAACTCACACCAGCAAAAGTATTTTTCAACAGAAATAAGAAAAAGAATGGAAATAAAAGAAGATACCCCCCCCCCCAAAAAAAAAAAAAGCAACAACAAACCAACCAACCAACAACAATAAACACCCCCCAAAAAAACCAACAACACTACAACCCCACAACAACCCAACTAAAAAACACACAAAACACCACCATCACCAAAAACAAATCCAAGAAAACTAACACCCAAACCCCCCAATACAAACAAGACTCCCCCCCCCCCCCCCCCCCCTAATAAACTTGTACAAAATGCCTAATCTATAAAAGAGAAAAGTTGCAAGGAAAAAAAAAGGAAAAAGGAAGAATCTCAGTAAGCAAAACCTAACCAGCCAAAACATCATTAGCAACAACAACAAAAAAGAAAAAAGAAAAAAAAAGCAGAGTTAAGTTTATCAAATACTTTTTTCTTTACACCATGAAAATCACAAAACACCAATCAAACAACCAACTTAAAAAAAGCCAACAACAACAAAAAAAGCCCAAACCTACCTTTAAACAAACTTCAATATTCACTTTCATCAGTACCACCACATCATATCCAAATCCCTTTCTTAGCACTAGTAGTAGTAGTAGTAGTAGGCAGCAATGAGTGAGAGAAAGAAGTAGCACACACACACACCAAAAATGCCCTAACACACAACTTTCCAACAGTCAACTCCTCTTCCCCCTCAACGACGGTTCAAGTCAACATCAACAACAACGTCAACGACGACGGCCGGCAAGCAAGTGTCAACTGTCGCCACGCTTCAAGAACACACACACACACACTCTCTCTCCCTCACACACTCACACACACACACACACGCACGTACATTCACAACAGGTGCACAGCAGACGACGACGATACGACAAGCCACCAGACTAAAAAGAATAAAAGAGAAAGTGGAAAGAAAAGACTCTGACACACACACAACACGCACACACGTACACACACACACTCTCTCTCTCTCTCACACACACACACGCACGCACGGGCTACAGACGCCGCCCTGCGATCTATAGTATAGTAAGCATCTCGCGCCAGCTGACGCGCGCCGGTCGCTGCTGCTGTCGCCGATCTCCCCCTCCCCCCACCCCCTTCTATTCCCCCATTGAACTGACAAAACCTGACAAGCACGCGCACCGCACGCGCACGTACAAGCCGAAAAAGACACTGGCAGTCGTCTCTCTCGCGCCCCTGCCACTACTAACGCAATACATGACAGAGCAAAGAGAAAGAAAAAAAAATCCAACGAAATTCTCTTCTCTCTCTTCTCCTCTCTCTCTCTCTCTCTCACGCGTGTGCGCACGTGGCGAAGAAGAAGAAGAGTCGAGGCGGCGGCGGCGACAGATGCAGCAGAAAGCAAGAGAGAGATCAGAACACACACACACACACACAATAATTGAGATGAAAAAACGTTTAAAAAATGCAACAACAACAAAAAAAGCGTAACAGCATTATGCATATATAATATTACACATGCATGCATAATTATGTGACAAGCAAAAACCAATAGTGTAACCTTCCAATACTGTATAATTATGTAAAACCCTCGCCACGCCAACAACGTCCCCTCATGCACAAAAGCTGCACTTGTGTACAAACGCGTTCCCGTTTTCCTTGCGCGCTGCGACGGACTCTATACGTCAGTTAGTTGTCGCCGAGGCGGTGTGGGTGGCGGGGGTGGATGAGTAGCGTGGGAGGGAGGGTGGGTGGGAGAGGTATCAGTCGACGCCTGCGTCACTTCTCGAACTCCTCTTCCCTCCTCCTCCCCCTTCCACGCGTGATGACACAGGAGTCACCTTTGCTGACGTAGCAGGTTTTTGAAAATAGTTTTGGAATTGCGGCTAGGCAAGCAAGCTTCTGGTTTTTTGGTTTTTTTGGTTTGTGAGTGTGATTTTTTTATTAAAAAAAGGAGAATAAAGTGTAATGTTTGGTTATTAAGTGTGTCGAGCTATTTCTGTCTTCTCGTCTGTCTGTCTGTCTTTCTCTCAGAGGAGGCCATTGCGTGCCGGTGGGAACGGATGACAAAATTTACAAAACTTCATGCGAATGGAGATTGGATTTTTTTATATATAAAAAGCACACCTATGTTTATTCCATTATCTCGCAAATAAAAGAACAATAAGAAATAATCTATCTCTCTCTAAAACACACACACACACGGAGGGATTTTCCCCCTGAGATGAACGTCAGTGCAGACTCCACTCTCCCCAAAAGTCCTTCGGATGAGACTATAAACCGAGGCCCCGTGTGCGCGAACGCACGCAGAACATCTTGCGCACACGTTAAATCTTGTTCCGCTTTTTGAAAGAGTAGGCCACTGTGAGCCGGCGGGAACAGATGACAAAAGTTACAAAACACCATACACACGGGGACTAGATGCAAAAAAGCACACGAATGCTTATTCCATTATACTCGGTATAAAAGAATGAAGAAATAACATGTAAAAACCAAACACACACACACAGGTAGAGCTCACAATTATATAACCGTTTCGCGTTACTGTGAAGCAGAAAATCCATTTTAAACACTTTTTAAAACGCAAAACAAGCCCAGTTGAATTCCATCTGAAACACCAGAAAACTTTTGACAAACGCTATGGGCACCATCCATCCATCCATGTACACGCACATTTAACTAAAAATTCTGAGATATATTTAGCAGCAACCCTAGACAGTTGTTTTTCCAAATCTTCCGCTTACGTAGCCACAATGACGTAACTTGCCTTGTTTGCTCGTGAAGTTATTCTCTCATCGCTCGACTAACGTACACAGCTTCACAAACGAACTTTTTTTTTTTTTTAAATGTAGTTAATTCGGAAAAAAACAATTCGTAGTTCCAAGGACAGTCCACCAATAAAGAGTCACACTGATTTCTAAAGATAGGCAGACGTAATTCGCGACAGGCAAATTTAGTTCCCACGCAGTCCAAAATACCATCACCACAGAGTCCAGTTTTAGTCTGTGGCTGTCGCAATTAAAGACAATAATTTGCGCGCAGGGAGGAAAAAGCCGGTACTACTGTTTTGTAGCCGAGGCTGAATCACACACAACTGCCTAATGAGGGGTTGAACACCACCACGTCCGTTCAAACTGTAGTAAACTCGTTACGAGGCAAGACTGTGTAAACAGAGGATTTTCTACAGGAAAAAACAAAACATCCTCCCCCGTCACATCCCGGTAATTCTCTTTTCATTGACAAACAGTGGAAATCTTGTTTTGAATTGAAGCCAGAAAAGGGGGTGGAGGGGATGGTGGTGGATATTTCCCATGTCTAGTGTTGAGCAGAAATGGCGTCGCTTTAGTCATTAAAAACGGCAAGAAATAAGAAACCAAAATCACACACACACACACACATAAAAATTATAGTAAAGTAAGTATGTTCTTTCGAGCCAGAAGGCCCATAGAGCCGGAGCTTATCCCGGTTTCTGTAGCGTTAAGGAACTGATGGTTTTTCACCACCCCTGTGACAGGACGCTAGTCTGTCGCCAGATACTTCCCCAGCAGAGCTGGTACCCACTTGTACACCTGGGTGGAGTGAGGAAAATAGGAGTAAAGTGTCTTTCCCAAGGACACAACACCGAGCCGAGCGGGGATCGAACCCGCGACCTCTGGATCACGAGTTGACCGCCTAAACCACTCGACCACGGTGCCTCACACACACACACACACACACACACACACACATATATATATATATATATATATATACAAATTTTTTTATTTTTTCCTGATTTGAACTATGAACATTTTTTGTGCTTCTATATTGCACTAGATCTACACGTACCGCGCGCTCTGTTTAACGAAGGCAGAGGGATTTTTCTTTTCGTCTTTAAAAAACTACGCCCTATCTGTGTTACGCAGCTTCTTAAATTCGTTCTCTCTCTTTTTATTTCTAAATTTAAATACCCCTTACACCTGAACAACGTCACTCTTTTCTTTCTCTCTTCTCTCTCTCTCTCTCTCTCTCTCTCTCTCTCTCTCTCTCTCTCTCGTCAGTTTTGCTGCGTCATCTCTGACATTCCACTCCCCCTCCCCCACCACCACACACACCCACCGCTCATCCCCCATCGCCTATTCGCGAGAAAGTGAGCTTCTTTATATATAAACATTATCTGCTGTTTTTTGTTGTTTTTTTTGTACAACTAGTCCCCACCCTGGAAAAAACGTCTATCGCATGTTTAAAAAAAAAAAGAAAGAAAAAAGGTAGGTGTCGGAGTTAACCATTGGGTGTAGCGTGACATTCTTATCAAAGTCCCCCGCCCCCCCCCCCCCCCCCACACACACCCACGCACAGAGAGAGAGAGAGAGAAGAGAGAGAAGAAGAGAGAGAGAGAGAGAGAGAGAGAGGGAGGGAGGGAGGGAGAGAGTTTTTATTCATAAAGGCCACATATTCATATTGGGCCACAGCCCCTTAGAAGGGGGAATAAACATAACATCATGACATGCAATGCAACAGTGTGAAAATCTTACCAATGATCACATTCTTTTACGATGCAGAGATCTGAAAAACATCTTACCTGCCTTCCCAGTCCGTAGCTTGCAGCAAATTCTTAAAGACATTCCATTAATGAAAGAAATTGTATTGTCATTAAGCCATACTCCTATTTTCAGACTCCTCTGATATAAGGATAGCTTCAAGTTATATGAATTGGAAAGCTGGTATTTTTTGCTGTTTGATGTTTCTGGGGTTGGTTGTTTTTTTTGGTTGTTGTTGGTTTTTTCTTTGTTTTTTGTTTTTGTTTTTCCAGAATTCTTGTTTATGCTTTTTTCATAATAGTTGTTTATTACGATTGATTAGTTATATGCATACCCCTCCCCCCTACACACACACACACACACATACACACACTTTCCTGTCTGATATCACTATTTAGTGGAAGGACGTTAAACTGAAGTACTACTACTATAATATTTGCTACTCACGTTAACATTGTTTTATTTATTTATTCTTTTTTTTAAAAATCTTTCTGTAAGTACCATGCCTTTATAGTTGTTTTGTTTGTTGTAGTCAGAAACAATATCATCTTCAAACAGACATGGTTGTGAGTTTGCTGAGATCACTTGATCCAGGACATGAAAGAACAAAATGTTACTTCATTTTCGTGTGACTCGAAACATAATAGACACATCAAGTTACAGTCAGCTACTCTTCCATAGGGAAAACGATGCACAAAAATATCAGAAATGCCAAATCTAAATTCTGGTATTCTTCCTTTCAAATATCTATCCAATTTAATGATATATATTCTGGAATACAATGCGGAAGATTTTAGCATTTTATACATATAACATCTACTGCTGTCTTTCATGTGAGCACTCCATCTCTGCCAACCCACAATCAATAATACGTTGTCGAAACACATTAATAAAACCATTCATATCACCTACGCCCTGATTCACCCATACAAAAACCCCCAGCATACTCATACAATGTCATTCGTACTGGTGAAACCCGGTTGTTTTTACCTCTGGCATCCCACTCTTTTAGCAAGTTTGCAAGCCTTATATGTTGTTTACAGCCTACAATACTTGCTGTGGCCTGCTTTGTATAAAATATCATCGGGACTGATTTCATATCGAGGAGGGAAAAAAATCATTTTTGATACGTTATACCACAACAAAACAAACGCTAGAAATAGCTACAAGCTGGATTGCTCAATTCCACGTAGTGATTTATAACTAGATGAAATGTACTCAACTTTGATCAGGAATGTACAATGAAACGAGATCATCTTTCACAGAACCGGTAAGAAAAATCTCTGCTTCGTGTCATGAATATGCCAAAATGAATTTGAGCAATGTGTGAACTTTATACTAAAAGACATTCAAAGCACCCCTCTTCATTGTGGGAAGAGAAAGAAAGAAAGAAGAAAAAAGAAAGAGAGAGAGAGAGAGAGAGAGAGAGAGAGAGAGAGAGAGAGAGAGAGAGAGAGAGAGAGAGAGAGAGAGAGAGAGAGAGAAAAAAATTTTTGGAACTGCCGACCACTGTCACCTCCGTTCTCATTAAAATCAATGCCACCCCACGGGGGAAGGATAGCCTAGTGGTTAGAGCGTTGCGCTCGTAATATCACGGCCCGGGATCGAGCCACCATGGAGGCGCCTGTTTTAAGGAAGTTTACCCCGGATTTACCGAAACATCAGTTCTGATTCCACACCCCCAAAAGTCTGAAAATTGCTCATCTTTAATAAAATGCATAAGCTCACAAGTCTTAGTTACATATACCTCTGATGAGCTCAAAACACGGGCCCACCCACACAGGGGTCTTGTGATGCTAACCACACCCCCATGCTATAGATCCTGTCTCCCAATACCGCTTTAATACAGGTACATGTGTTTCCAGACTAAAAAAAAAAGACAACCCAGAATATTGAATTTGCATTTCGGGTTTTAAATATAAAGCTTACGTACATATAATAATCTTGTGAAACTTTCAAAGAGATTTCAAAACCGAACTTGACAGTTTGTGCGTACGTGACTGAATTTTCTCTCAATGAACGCACTTGTGTGTGTGTGTGTGTGTGTGTGTGTGTGTGTGTGTGTGTGTGTGTGTGTGTGTGTGTGTGTGTGTGTGTGTGCGTGCGTGCGTGTGCGTGCGCGCGCGTGCGCGCGCGCGCGAAATTGTGAAGAAACTCCAGCGACAACAGAAACAAAAGTGGGATTGATTGTCCTTTACACAATACACCTTTCTGAACTCAAACTTGCTCGCAGATAAAATGGTTATTGACCGTGAAAGCAATCATCAAAACAAGAAAACAATAAGACGCATTACAATACAATTAAAAGACATACAACAGAATGAAAGACACTACCATACAACTATGTTTCATTCATTGTATTGTCCTGCATTGCAATGTTTTATCGCACTGTATTGTATGTCTTTTAATTCTATCAGCAATAACGCAATACATAAGAATTTAACACCATACAACACTATACAGGACAACACAATATAAAACGAGTGCAACCCAAGACAATACAATAAAACAACACACTACCATACAAAACCTACACAACACAATACACAAACAGCACCACAGTACATTACAAATGAACATGGCACACCGCAATACCACAAGACAAACATCTCCCCACTCTAAACCCCCTCCACACAGCGGACAATGTCCACCAACAAAGTCTTGTTACTCCCTTTGCTCTTTCAATCATAGATCCTGTACAACCTCCTGACAATCCAATCCAATCCAATCCTGTTGTTTATAGCCCCGCCGACCACAAAGGCCCATATCAGGGCTGTGACCTCCTAAAATTTGAAATCTCAGAATAAAAACCTGATGTGCAGAACGTTTTTTCTCAATTGGTTCAGCATTAAAACACCGTGAATTTTTGTGTGTGTGTTGCACAGCGTTCTGAAATCAATATACATACACACACACAAAAGAGCGGCATTGTCATTTTCTTAAACCAAAAAAAGTGTGCAGAATACGGAGTGTTCAATGACACCTAACTTTACCAACACAAATCTTCAGTGTTCTTCTTTCTGGTCTACTACACTACTGAGATAGGTGAAGGTGAAAGAAGACAGATCCTGTAGACAACCAGGACCTACCATACTAACAGAACGGGTTGTTCCTAACTCTACACACACACATCTTTATCTTCTCTCCTCCTCCACACACACACACACACACACACACACACACACACACACACACACACACACACACACAACCCTCCCTCTATCTCTCTCTATCTCCTCCTCGTCTCCCCCTTGTGGCCTGCTCAAATATTCATGGGCCTTGTGCCTGCACCGTCTCTCGTGCACAGGGCCAGCCCCTCATAATCAATGGCCGGATGGATGGATGTAGTAGCCTGGTAGTAGTAGTAGTCAACTGATCGATGGATTACAGGGCCGACTGCTGGGCAGAGAAGAAAAGAGAGCAGAGGAGAGGAGAGGAGAGGAGAGCAGAGGAGAGGAGAGGAGCGGAGACACAGGTTGTACTGAAGGAGATTATATATATATATAAAATAACACTATATAATACACACACACATAATAATATAATATATAATATATATATATATATATATATATATATATAATAAAATATATTAATATATAACACTGTGTAAGATTAGAGGGTGAAGGGGGCAGGGGAGAGGGTGGAGAGAAGGGGGGAAGGGAAGGGGGGAAGGGGAGGGGGAGAGGGAAAGAGACACAGAGAGAGAGGGGGGGGGGGTTAAAGATTATTTGGAAGGAGGAGGGGGAGAAAGAAAGAGAGAAGGGGGGGGGGGGGTGGGGGTGCATACCGAGAGAGAGAGAGAGAGAGAGAGAGAGAGAGAGAGAGAGAGAGAGAGAGAGAGAGACAGAGAGAGGAGACAGAGAGAGAGAGAGAGGGGTGGGGAAGATCTGCTGAACGAAACGAATAAGTACATTTCTCTCTCTCTCTCCTCCCCTCTCTCTCATCTAGCTTGGTCAGAGAGAGAGAGAGAGGAGAGAGAGAGAGAGAGAGAGAGAGAGAGAGAGAAGAGAGAGAGAGAGATAGGTACAGACAGACAGAGACAAAGAGTCAAGAGACAGACACACTGCTTAATCAGAGAGATAGGTACAGACAGACAGAGACAAGAGACAGACACTGATTAATCAGACAGAGATAGGTACAGACAGACAGAGACAAAGAGACAAGAGACAGACACACTGATTAATCAGAGTACAGACAGAGACAAAGAGACAAGAGACAGACACACTGATTAATCAGAGTACGGGAAGGGTTGATTAACTCCCCACACCACCCCACCCTCTCCAGAAACCAACCAACAAACAACACAAAAAACAACAAAACCCCACACAAGGCAGAAATCCGGAAGCCTGATGTCAGCAGCAACAGCCTGAACTAAGGAAGCCCGCACAAACCAGTAAACAAGGGATTTCTCACGCGCCAGATTAAAAACCTGCGTCAGGTAGATTCGTAAATTAGGAAGCAAACACACACACACACACAACACAACACACAACCACTCACACACAAGCACGCAACAAAAAGAAAAACAACACAAAAGAAAATAACGAGGAACGAAATAAATAAAAAAAAAGTAAAAAAAAACAACAACACAAAAATAAACCAGAAGAAAAAATAACGTCATGGTGGGGTAGTGTGGTCGGTGTCGCGCAAAGCAATAATTGATCCCTCTGAATCTGAAAATAATGAATAACCACCTTCTCCCCCACCCCCCCCCCCCACCCCCCACAAACCACACAAAAAAACACGCACACAAACCTTACACACACACCACATTTCATACAGAAAAACTCCCCCCAACCCCCCCCTCAGCGAAAAATGCCGGAAATTCTGTTTGGGAACTAAAAAGTGCATGCACAAACAAACACACAACACACACGCACGCCCCACACACACACACCACCACAAAACAAAAACACATAATATAAATATATATATATATATATATTATAGTGGGGGCGGTAGAAGGATTTTGAAATACCCGCAGAAACAGCTGCAACGATGATCCGTTTTGCTGTGTACGACATAAACATGCAACACGTGCCGTGTACGTCTAGCACCCTATATATTAATGTTCTATTCCATTCTACATGAGCTAGTTAACGTACGCGTCTAAATCCGGCTACAGGAAGAGCTACAAGCACAGGTGCAGAACGGATTTTCAGTCGTCAATCTTTAGTCGGTTACGGAAACGTGTTGTTCCTTCAGGAGTAAACTAAACCGACTATTTTCGTCACAACAAGCAAAACTGACGATTTCCGTCACAACAAACAAACAAAAATAAAACCACGGAGGCGGACAGCGGAAAACACAGTCCTGGTTTGGATTCACGCACGGTCAACCAAACGAGTCTCATGTTCTCAGTTTGATCTGTTGCCTTTCCGTCAGTACATTCGTATCTGTATCGTGTGTTTAGTTTAACAAGTATGCGTTCCTGTTAAGCTTCAAACGCAGCAATGTTCTCGGAATTTGGTCCTCCAGAATTTGTAAGCTTGTTGGCATGAATAATGCATTTCTATGAATGATATTATGGAATATGATTACGTTTCTTTTCGTACGTAAAAGAAGTCACTTTGAGTGAACGATGTAAAATCAAGCAACAATGAAAAATGTATACAAGTTACTAACCTACTACATTCGGTTCTGGAGTTCACTGTATCAAATGATGCACTGTACCTTAACTATCGTAATATTACGCACTGCACTGAAAGTCATGGTAGCAGGACGCAGGTGGAGCAGGGATAAAAGACCAGTGTTAAGATAGGGAAAGTCATGGTAGCAGGACGCAGGTGGAACAGGGATATGTGACCAGTTTTAAGATAGGGAAAGTCATCGTAGCAGGAGGCAGGTGGAACAGGGATAAAAGACCAGTGTTAAGATAGGGAAAGTCATCGTAGCAGGAGGCAGGTGGAACAGGGATAAAAGACCAGTGTTAAGATAGGCAAAGTCATCGTAGCAGAGCAGTGTGAACAGGAAAAAGACCATGTTAAATAGCAAGTCATGTAGCAGGACGGAGGTGGAACAGGATAAAAGACCAGTGTTAAGATAGGGAAAGTCATCGTAGCAGAGGCAGTGAAAAGGGATAAAGACCATGTTAAGATAGGGAAAGTCATCGTAGCAGGAGGCAGGTGGAACAGGGATAAAAGACCAGTGTTAAGATAGGCAAAGTCATCGTAGCAGGAGGGAGCAGTGTTAAGATGCGTCAGTGGACGGACTTGAACATTGCCCGTTTTCAGAGCGGCAAAGGACAGACTAGGGCAGTGCATCTTCTTCACCCAGGAGTCATGGGACTCATCAACTGCTTGCCTTTGCATTGCTCTAGGAGTAGCATTCCTTTTGGGCTGTTCTCCCCAGGGAAAAAAAAATACTGCCAACATTAGCGCCAAATTTTCTGTTACAGTAGGAATTCTACGAAGTTTCCCGACAACTAATGTGCTCTGAGTTCAAATGTTTGAAACAATGTGGTCACAGAGATATCGTCTGACCCTAAATCATGAGCACCAAAACCTTAATTAATTATGGTCAAGCAAACGGGGGGGGGATCAAGGAATCTCTATTAAATCTATCGCAGGTAACAAACTTATTTTGCAACGAAAGGCATATGATGCCAGACTTGAAAAAACAAGAGAACTGGTCTATTAACGTCTGCATTGCATAATGATCGTGGTGTTGATTTGGTCCTTGGGATGAGTCAGTCAAAGACCCCATCTCTCAAATTGTCCGCACAATCCACTTTGACCATGGCAGGCACAAGACTGTCACCAATGTTGGGTCATGATTAGGATTTCTGCCCGATGTATCTCGCGGGCAAACACCATTAAACTAACGCTTGGTATGACATCAAACAAGGTTTTACAAATAGCTTTTGTTATGCTTTTATGTTGTTGTGTGTGTGTGTGGTTGTTTTTTTTTTAACGTACAGCATTGCAATGTCTATCACTTTTTTGCGTATTCAAAGAGATCATGAATATTTTTTAAAATCCTTTTTCCAAACAGCGCTTCAAGAATCCACACATTGCCACACCCTTGGGGTATATAGCATTAAAGGTAAACATCTGAGTGGGTAAAAGTTCTAAAACGGTACATAGTATTATCAAGTTGTTTTTTTAAAAAAAAGGCAAATCAAAATATTTCGTATCAAAGACAGTCACGCCTCCAATGCAAAAGTGGGGAGACATGTGTATGACATTTATAACGGGTTCATCCCCTGAAGTCGGAATGCGGCTACCTTAATGGAGGGCAAAAACATAACTTGGTATAATTAAATGCAAAATCTCACCACTGATGAACCTCGGGGCTCTAGCCGAGAAACGACACCCCCCCCCCAAATAAAAACAACAAAAAAAACCCACAACCCAACCCCCCCCCCCAAAAAAAAAAAAACCACCCCCCAACAAAACAACCCCCCCACCCCCCAACAAAAAACCCCAAAAAACCTCAACAAAAAACACCAACACCCCCCCCCCTTAAAACCCAAACAAGCCCCCGACCCTCTACAAAGCCTTTGCTTATCATGAAACATCATTGGACTGTCACTGATGAAGATTTTCTGCATAAAGCCTTTTTCCATAGTCTGAATAACAATACCGTCTTGGTACCAAAAGCCAGACTTTCACCAATTTACCGAACGTTGCGTGCTTTGCAACATCAACCCTTAAGACAGACCACTGACCACCCCCCTCCCCCCACAAAAAATTATGGCAAAGAGCCCTCATGTTTTACGTGCCCCCCCCCCCCCCCCCCCCTCCTTTCCCAGGGGGTGTGAAAATTCTCCCCAAACTGCACCTTTTCTGCTTATTTACAAACTAGTAACTAAACGACTTTAAAGACGGGCCAACTTTGGTCTCGCGCGCTCATAAAGACCCTATCAGTGTGTGTGTGTGTGTGTGTGTGAGTGTGTGTGTCTGCGCGCGCGTGAGCGCGTGTGCGGACGTGCAGGCGTGCATGATCCTCCACTGGCCCCATTTTTCTCCGTTGACAGGAGTAGAGACTTCTCTCACTCTCAGATGTGGGAAGATAAAAAGAGCAGAACGACGGACACAACCACAGACTATCCCCACCCCCTTCCTTTTTTTTTTTATATATAAAAAAAATCGTAGATACCCCCCCCCCCCCCCCATCCTGCAGTTTATACGTTTTCCTTTGAACTACAACCCTATAAATCTCAACCCCCGCTTTCTCCTTTAAAAAAAACACACCACACAACAAAAAAAACCCCACCACCCAAAAAACAAAAACAAACAACCCACGGCAAATCCAGGCAAGCAAGCCACAGATGGACACCGAAAATAGAAGCAATTACGGCCCCGAAAGGCACCGCTCGGAAGACGGGAGATGGCGGCGGTTGATGTTGGCAGCGGGTAGTAGGTAGGTAGGCCTAGTAGTAGGCCTGCCTCTCTCTCTATATCTAGCACGCGCGCGCTAACGGAGTGTCGTCATGGGCACAGGATATCCGTCCATTTACACCCAACCGCCCGCCCCATCCTCCTCCTCCGCTTCTGGGGTAGCTGGTGGTGTCACGTGCAAAAGAAGAGTCTTTTAACAAGTGGGGTGGGTTGGTGGTCGTCTTTAGAAAAGAGAGAGAGAGAGAGAGAGAGAAGAGAGAGAGAGAGAGAGAGAGAGAGAGGAAGAGAGGAGAGAGAGAAGAGAGAGAGAGAGAATAAAGAACACCTACAGGTTATGGAGATTTTCTTGAAGGCTTGTGGGACTGGTTGGACGGTCGTCATCAGACGAAAATCCGCGTGTGTGTGTGTGTGTGAATGTGTGTGTGTGTTTGTGTGTGTGTGCGTGTGCGCGCGCGCGCATTGGTGTGGGTGTGCACGTGCCAGCGTATGTGCAGAAGCGTGTGTGTGTGTGTGTGAATGTGTGTGTGTGTGTTTTGTGTGTGTGTGCGTGTGCGCGCGCGCGCATTGGTGTGGGTGTGCACGTGCCAGCGTATGTGCAGAAGCGTGTGTGTGTGTGTGCGTGTGTGTGAATGTGTGTGTGTTTTGTGTGTGTGTGCGCGCGCGCGTTGGTGTGGGTGTGCACGTGCCAGCGTATGTGCAGAAGCGTGTGTGTGTGTGTGTGAATGTGTGTTTTGTGTGTGTGTGCGTGTGCGCGCGCGCGCATTGGTGTGGGTGTGCACGTGCCAGCGTATGTGCAGAAGCGTGTGTGCGTGTGTGTGAATGTTTTGTGTGTGTGTGTGCGCGCGCGCGCGCGCGTTGGTGTGGGCGTGCACGTGCCAGCGTATGTGCAGAAGGGGAATGTTTGATGAGCCGACTGCCAGTAACAGCAATGACTTTCATCAAGGGTTCTGGGCAGAATGATGTCAGAGTTACACTCCCCCAACTATCCCTGCCAATGAATAATCATGTTTTTTGGGGGGCATTATCTCCTTTGAATATGCTGAACACTTGTCTTTCTTTTCTTATCAAGAAGTCATATATGATGACGTTTTGAATACATGAGCGAGCTAGTCAAAGTGTTTCCGGTCCACAAGTAATTCCTATTCATGAGAGCTTCCAGCTTCTCATCTCTTGTCAGGAATCAATGACAAGGAAAATGGATACACTTTCAAAATTCTTGTTTTCTTCTTCTCCTTTCTACTACTAGTACCAAATGCTGCTTCTACAGTGACTTGTCTAGTACTGCTGCTACTTCCGCTGCTGTTGTTGCAACTGCTACTTCAAAAGATAGTAAACTTTATGAGCAGTTTCCAATGTCAACTGAGGAGTTTAGACCCTGTAAAAGCACTTTTAGAATCATCGACCCCCTCCCCCTTTCACACAGAAAGACCCCGTGGAATGGAACAGTAGTCTTGTTCCTGTGAAATAAAGCCGAAGCCTACCGTGACTCTTCTCCAAACTTTATAAACAAGGTTTCATTCTTCACGAGCTTTTAATGAACTACCATAGTTACCATTAAAAACAAAGTCAAAGTCAAGTCAAAGTCAAAGTCACTTTAATCATCCCATGAAGGGCAATTACAATACTGACAGGCAGATTGATAACACATCAAAAATCTCAAAGACACAAAAGCTATATTTCATATTGGTTAAAGCATTTCAAAATGACTGGAAATAAAATGTCACGAACATACACCAACACACACGCGCGCATGCGCGCGCGCGCACACACACACACGCACGCACGCACATCAATTGTGAAAACAATTGTAAACCCATTGACTAGAAGACATAAAAACTTATTTTTTACACACGCATATACGCAGCACGTACACACGCACGTACGTGCGTGTGCGAACACGCCCACGCACACCCACAGCACATACCAATATATGAATTCAATGTTTTAAAACCGTTGACTAGAAGACAGACTTATATTAAACACCCACGCACCCACCCACACACACCCACACATAATTTTGTATTGACTACACTCAACAAAGCAACATACAATCAAAAAAAAAAAACCGGAACAAAAATCCCCTCACCAACCACCTCTGTGGTTGCAGAAAGCTACAGTAGAAAAAAAAAGAAACAAAAGAAAACGCACCTGGATCAGTAAAAAAGAGGACTTTCGTAAATCGCATTCACTACAACTTGAAATATGCAATTTACTGCACAAAACCACCTACGGCAGAGAAGTGTATGGGGCCAATGCTGCTAGCTTTGCTGAAGTGATAGACCAGTGTACACTGGTTAGACTTTTGATTATTTCTTTTGTTCCTCAGATACAGCTGCGAGGTTCACCAATGGTGAGATTTCTGCGTATGCCACTGTTTTTTACCCCACAATCCACATAGCTACATTTCCACTTCGGCGATACAGTTGGGAACTGAACCTACCAATTTGGTCAGGACAGGAGGACAGTCGGGAGCTACCTTCCTACTCTTTCCGATGTTCAACTGTCGTGGGTTCTTCTGACGTGCACAAGTCCGTAAGCACACGAGTCCGACTGGTTTAGAGTCTCCTCCAGCAAGACATGCATGATACGCAGTTCGATGTTCCCGTCAAGCTGGGAAGGAAGGGCAAGGCTGGGAATCGAACCCAGGACGTGAGGTTTACTTGCTGGGCAGGTGAACGTCTTAACCGTCCTTCCACCTTCCTTCATAGGTTAGTTATAATTAACAAATTATGATGAATATGATTAAGAAACCAAAATCTCATAAAATCAATGTTCTGGCTACTTCTAATCAACATATAGATCGCGCGTGCGTGTTGTTGTGTGTGTGTGTGTGTGTGTGTGGAGAGAGAGAGAGAGAGAGAGAGAGAGAGAGAGAGAGAGAGAGAGAGAGAGAGTGAGAGTGAGAGAGAGAGTCAAAGAGACAGACAGACAGACACACACACACACACACAGTCAGCTGACAGGGCAGGAACTCACAACCACCAATGACCTCAATACGGATCCCAAACCTTCCCACCATTTATATAATTGGACCGATTCAAAAAGTCACCACCCGTTTGGAACAGTCCTTCCACAACTGAGCCTGCAGCGCGGAAAACTAAAAGCCAGGCAGACCTGCTAGGAAGTGCTGAGGCGGGCAGAATTGAATGGGGGTACTTTATGCTCGGCACCGGAAGCCCAAAGCGCTGTTTGTCACTGTGCAAGACACTTAGACAGGAAGCTGAAGAGACCCGTTATGCAACATAATCACACCTGTCTGCTGTTTGTCCTGCCCGCAGGCGATTTGGGTCTGTTCGTTTCCTTCTTATAAAAATGGACATAGCTAGCTGGCAATGCATAGTTGAGATATTTATGAAGTTCTACACCAAACCTTGCTCACTGAACTACAGAAGATGGAATGGGATTTAAATGAGGAAACGGTGATAACGTGTTCGGTTTGTATTCTAGACCGGCCTGATAACTTATCTCTCACGGGACGCAATGGGCTCTTTCTGCATGTTTTCTTCCTTATTTTCTGTTTCAGCCTTTAAGGCGTCTTTTTTTTTTCTTTCTCTTTCTGTCCTAACTTTCTTGTTTAATATATTTTCACAGGCCCACTCTCCAGCAAGGTGATATATATGCGCTGGATATTCTCTTCTTGTAGTGTGTGTGTGTGTGTGTGTGTGTGTGTGTGTGTGTGTGTGTCTTGAGAGGAGATGAGTGTGTGTGTGTTTGTGTGGTGGTGTGTGTGTGTGTTAAAATCGCTATGATACACATTACATTTTAAAACTTTTTTTTGGGGGGGGGGGGGAGGGGGGGGGGGGCAGTGCTTGATATGGAAATGATCAGATGTAAAGTGGACAGGTTAACGTCTTCTGCACGGCCCAGTAAACTTATTACGCCTTAAGGAAGGAAGGAATGAAAAGTTGATAACGTGTCCTTCATTCAGTTCTTTCGCACCTCAACGTTGCGTGACCTTTAAG
>CM054149.1:15257496-15267496 GCA_028751875.1 Rapana venosa
ACACACACACACACACACCACAACAAAAAGGACTAGACAATATCTGATACACCATTATCTCCATATCCTGAGCTACCCATCTCCACCCCATTGACTCTCACCCTTTTACTCTCGCCCCCCCCCCCCCCCCCCCTCTCTCTCTCTGGGATTATTTGGTTGTCCCCCTCCCCCTTGTTTTTTTTATTTTGCTTGTGGTTTCTTTGCTGCTTTTTTTTGGGGGGGGAGGGGGTGGGTTGTTTTGTGTTTTGTTTTGCTTTATCTTATTACTTGTTGTTGATTTCTTTCTTTCTTCTTGTTTTTTGTAGGTGTGTGTGTGTGTGTGTTTTTTTCACACTTCTTTTTACTGAGCGAGTAAATTAGTATTGGGCTTATTTTATTATCATATGATGATGTGATGAAAGGCGAGGACTGGATGTAAAAAAAAGCACATGGGTGCTCATTATCCTCGAAATAAAAGAATATCCCCCTCTCTCTCTCTCTCTGCCTAGGACAATGCGAAGACCCTCACCCTCGTGCGGGAAAACCCAGAGGGGACAATCAAATGCTGTGAAACTAGCCACCCACACACTGCTGTATTATTTCATGATACTGCCTGACCCATTTTAGGCTGAAATGAACCCCTAAAGAAAGAAGGACAATGATTGTACAAAACCTGTAGTGCTGAAAAGCCAGTGAAGAAGCTCTTTCCGAATAGAAGGTGTCTCTGCTTGCAAAGGGCCGTCAGTTTGCACCTGCCATATCTCCTCCCTTTTTAAACGCTCTCACCTTTACTCCCCCACCCCTTCTCTCTCTCTCTCTCTCCTCTCTCTCTCTCTCTCTCTCTCTCTCTATCCTACTACTACTACTACTACACTATAGTCTATTCTCTCTCTTTCTCTCTCTCTCACTACTCCATAGTCTATTCCCCCTCTCTCTCTACTACTACTCCATAGTCTATTCCCCCCCTCTCTCTACTACTACTCCATAGTCTATTCTCTTCTCTCTCTCCTCTCTCTCTCCTCTCTCTCTCTCTCCTCTCTCCTACTACTACTACTCTATAGTCTATTCTCTCTCTCTCTCTCTCTCTCTCTCTCTCTCTCTCTCTCTCTCTTCACTACTCCATAGCCTATTCCCCCTCTCTCTACTACTACTCCATAGTCTATTCTCTCTTTCTCTCTACTACTACTACTACTACTACTCCATAGTCTATTCTCTCTCTCTCTCTCTTCTCTCTCTCTCTCTCTCTCTCTCTCTCTCTCTCCTACTACTACTACTCTATAGTCTATTCTCTCTTTCTCTTTCTACTACTACTACGACTACTCCATAGTCTATTCTCTCTCTCTCTCTCTACTACTACTTACCCAGTCTATTTTCTCTCTCTCTCTCTCTCTCTCTCTCTCTCTCTCTCTCTCTCCCCCCCCCCCCCCCCCTCTCTACTACTACTACTCCATAGTCTATTCTCTTTCTCTCTCACACAGTCACATATACACGCGCACCCACACACGCATATGGATCCGTGGTCTAGAAGTAACGCACCTCCCAAGAATTAGAAAGCAAACAGTTGTGGGTTTGATCCCCATTTGAAAACAATCTTTCTCCAACCCCCCCCCCCCTCCCCACCCCCCCCCCCCCCCCACCCCCCACCCAAATCCACCAAACCTTAAATGGTCTGAGTACTAGGCTTTCGGTTGAGACAATAAACCAAGGTCCCACACACACAACACACATTTTTGCACACGTAAAAGAACCCAAGGCAACATGAGCGGTCCCTGGCAAAATTCTGTCCAAAAGCCACAAATACCTATAGAAAATGATATTCTAAACAAATGTGTAGCGCTGCCTTTGATGGTTGTGGCCACGAGCTCTTCTTGGGAAGAACACTGAAACAGCTATAATTTTATGCAGGCTCATCTGTCCCAAAGCTCGCTCTCTCTCGCGCACACACACACACACGCGCACACACACACACACGCGCACGCACACAACACACATACACACCTTCTACTCCACATTCCCCCATCAAATCCAACAGTCAGGCATGTGATACTGACACCCCCCCCCCCCCCCCCCCCCCCCCCCTCCCCGACATGAGTTTATGGGTCGCATGCCTTGGCATATAAAGTTAAAAACGTTCTTTTAAAAAACATTAAAACCAGCTAGGCCCATTTCTAAGAAAAGCTCTAGAGAGAATTTATGCATAAAAGCCCAGGGCAACACCAGATCACCGACTGACGGGACAGAGTGAGAGAGAGAGAGAGAGGAAGAGAGAGAGAGAGAGAGAGAGAGAGAAGAGAGAGAGAGAGAGAGAGAGAGCAGAGAGAGAGAGAGAGAGCGAGAGAGAGAGAGAGAGAGAGACGAGAGAGAGAGAGGGAATAAAAGAAGGGAAAAAACCCAAACCCAAACTATGAGAAGCGGGTCATTTGGTGAGTTGTGGGTCGAAAGTCGTCGACCCCCCCCCCCCCCTCTCTCTCTCTCTCTTTCCCCACCACCAGCCACCAGTCAGTTGGGAGAGTTATTGTGACCCAGACAATGTCACGCTGGGGCTTTTTACATTGCCCGAATTCTATCGTACTTAACTACTACGTTCACTTGTCTAATACTGAACGAAAGCGGAGGGGATCAGACTTATAAACTTGTAGGTTTTGTTTGTTTTGTTTGTTTGTAACATTCGTCGTAAGCGAGTCATTATATATACATACAGAAAAGTTTGTAGCACATGAATCATGGACTGAAGTGAAGGCCACGAAGAGGAAAAAAAATACTGTGTTATGTCATTGATTCCGTTTCTGCTTGCTGTGCATATTCTGTGTGTGTGTGTGTGTGTGTTGTGTGGTGGTGTGTGTTGTTTCGATCTCTCTCTCTCTCTCTCTCTCTCTCTCTCATCTCTCTCTCTCTCCTCTCTCTCTCTCTCTCTCTCTCTCTCTCTCTCTCGCAGCCGTTGTGTGTATTGTTTGCCAGGCGTGCTATGCCCTGTGTGTGTGTGTGTGTGTGTGTGGTGTGTGTGTGTGTGTGTTTGTGTGTGTGTGTGTGTGTAGTTGTGTGTGTGTGTGTGTGTGTGTGTGTGTGTGTGTGTGTGTGTGTGTGTGTGTGTGTAGTTGTGTGTGATTTGAACTGGATCAATGGGCCGGATGTAAAAGCACACTGAGATCATGTATGTAGGCGTATAGCCTTGTGTCATAAAATATGTATACTACTACTACTACAACAACTACTGCAGCTGCTGCTGCTGATAGTACTATACTGTGAAAAGTTTTACCCAATATATCAATACATCACGTGTGTGTGTGTGTGTGTGTGTGTGTGTGTGTGTGTGTGTGTGTGTGTGTGTGTGTGTGTGAATGAGAGAGAGAGAGACGGGGAGAGAGAGAGAGAGAGACGGGGAGAGAGAGAGAAGAGAGACGGGGAGAGAGAGAGAGAGAGACAGAGACAAAGACAGCGAGAAGACAGGACAGAATGACATGCATATTCATGGCCATCAATTTTCAGCCTGCCTGCCTGTCAACAGCGCAACAAAACAAGAGATAGGAAGCGACAATGCACGAGTACTATAGCCTAGAGCTCTGTTTACAAGACTACGCAATCCAAACAGCACAATGGTTCTTCGGGGGGCCAGGACAAGCCGGCGAGAAAGAACGAAAGAAAGAAAGAAAAGAAACGAAGAGAGAAGGCGCGATAGGAGAGGGACGATAAAAGTGTGAACGACGCAACTTTCCGAGCAAACTCTCTAGCTTGTGACGCAATCGCGAAGGACCGTTAAAGATCATGGGTGCGGCAGCGGCAGCGTCATCCTACCCAGCAGCGTCAAATGACAGCTCCTTAAATAATGAATGAAGCATCCCCTTTTCTCTTTCCCCACTGCTCTTTGAACCCCCCTCCCCCCGCCCTCCCAATTTTTTTAAAAATGAACCCCACCCCTCCTACCTCCACAAAAAAACCCAACCTTGCAGATCGAAGTGGAATGAATAGAGGCACCTCTCCCCCCCCTCTCTCCTCTCACCTATATCGGTTCTATTTCGTGTTCTCTCTCTCTCTCTCTCTCTCTCTCTCTCTCTCTCTCCTCTCTCTCTCTCTCTCTCTCTCTCTCTCTCTCTCTCCTCTCTGTCTCCCTCTCTGTCTCTCTCTCAAGCTAGCAAACAAGCAAGCAAGCAAGCAAGCAAGCAAACACCGGAGGACGAAGTACATTTTGTGTTGTGCTGTCCAGTATCAGACGATGTTAGGCAGAATTACATCCCCGTAAAATATTAGTAGACAGCCTAAAAAACTTTAAGACTCTGTTTACTCATGGCGTCAGGACATCCTGAGGTTGTGCGCAGCCTCGCTTTATATTTGTGTAAAGCTTTCAGATTAAGAGAGATATTGTTATCCTAAGTCATATTTTTGTAACTGACTTTTTTGTTATACAATAACATTTTGTCGCTACTATTGCCCCCCCAAAAAAAACAACAACAACAAAACAACAACAACACAACAACAAAACAAACCAAAAACAATAACAACCAAAAAGCAAACAACCAAAAAAACAACCCAACAACAAACAAACAAACGGAAAAAAAACCCAAACAAACAAACAAACAAACAAAAACTAACAGTTTGGCCACCCCTTTAATGTATGGGCCAATGGCCTTTTCGTGAATAAATCATCGAGTTCGATTCGAGTTCGAGTTCGAGTTCTCTCTCTCCTCTCTCTCTCTCTCTCTCTCTCTCTCTCTCTCTCTCTCTCTCTCTCTCTCTCCTCTCTTTCTCTCTCTCTCTCTCGATTTGTTATGATGTCTGTATGTTTACAAGGACAGATTGTAAAAGACTAGGCTTGGTCTTAAATCTTCATCCTTGCCTATTAAAGACCTCTCTCTCTCTTCTCTCTCTCTCTCTCCTCTCTCTCTCTCTCTCTCTCTCTCTCTCCTCTCTAACACTGGAGGACGAAGTACATTAATTTTTTTGGTGCTGTACTGTAATGTGCTCTCTCTCTCTGTGCGTGTGCGTGTGTGTGTGGCATGGCTTGTTAAAATATGAACTCTTTGGAGTTGCTATTCAGCAATGTGTGCAGCCCCCGCCCCCCCCCCCCCCCCCCCCCTTACACATATGTTTTATTGATTTGTTCCATGTTTTATTAAGCGGTGTGATGTTTGTCTTTACAAGAACAGATTGTGATGACCTAAAATATGTATCCTTGCCATTTAAAGATCCTTCACACACGCACGCACGCACACACACACTCTCTCTGACTGAAGGTTTTTCTCCACCCACACAAATGACACTCCCGCTGTCATATATAAAAAAGAAAAAAGAAAAACAAGGTCGTCCCTGCATTTGTGACACGACACCTTTCAAATCTTTGCCCCTGTCACTGCTGCAGCCTTGCGGGCCCGTTATGACGGCTGCAGTAAACCAGCAAGGGTTCACAGCCGCGCGCGCGCGCGTGTGTGTGTGTGTGTGAAGAGGGAAGACAGGAGGTGACACCTGCAAGGGTTCATAGCATGGGGAATGTGGGAATGCAGGAGGTGACACCTGCTAGGGTTCATAGCTGGGGGGGGGGGGGGGGGGGGGGGGGGGGGGGAAGGGGTATGTGGGGGGGGGGGGGGGGGGGATGGGGGTGACACTGTAGGGTCTGGGGGGGAATGTGGGAGACAGGAGGTGACACCTGCTAGGGTTCATAGCTGGGGGGGGGGGGGGATATGGGAATGCAGGAGGTGACACCTGCTACGGTTCATAGCCTGGGGAATGTGGGAAGACAGGAGGGGACACCTGCTAGGGTTCATAGCTGGGGGGGAATGTGGGAAGAAAGGAGGTGACACCTGCAAGGGTTCATAGCCTGGGGGAATGTGGGAAGACAGGAGGTGACACCTGCTAGGGTTCATAGCCTGGGGAATGTGGGAAGACAGGAGGTGACACCTGCAAGGGTTCATAGCCGGGGGAATGTGGGAAGACAGGAGGTGACACCTGCTAGGGTTCACTGCCTGGGAATGTGGGAAGACAGGAGGTGACACCTGCTAGGGTTCATAGCTGGGGGGGGGATGTGGGAAGACAGGAGGTGACACCTGCAAGGGTTCACTGCCGGGGGAATGTGGGAAGACAGGAGGTGACACCTGCTAGGGTTCATAGCCTGGGGAATGTGGGAAGACAGGAGGTGACACCTGCTAGGGTTCATAGCCGGGGGAATGTGGGAAGACAGGAGGTGACACCTGCTAGGGTTCACTGCCGGGGGAATGTGGGAAGACAGGAGGTGACACCTGCTAGGGTTCATAGCTGGGGGAATGTGGGAAGACAGGAGTGACACCTGCTAGGGTTCATAGCTGGGGGTGGGGGGGGGACACGTAGGCGGGGATGTGGGAAGACAGGAGGTGACACCTGCAAGGGTTCATAGCATGGGGAATATGGGAAGACAGGAGGTGACACCTGCTAGGGTTCATAGCTGGGGGAATGTGGGAAGACAGGAGGTGACACCTGCTAGGGTTCATAGCTGGGGGGGAATGTGGGAATGCAGGAGGTGACACCTGCAAGGGTTCATAGCTGGGGGGAATGTGGGAATGCAGGAGGTGACACCTGCAAGGGTTCATAGCATGGGGAATGCGGGAAGACAGGAGGTGACACCTGCTAGGGTTCATAGCTGGCGGGGAATGTGGGAAGACAGGAGGTGACACCTGCTAGGGTTCATAGCATGGGGAAATGTGGGAAGACAGGAGTGACACCTGCTAGGGTTCATAGCCTGGGGAATGTGGGAAGACAGGAGTCAACCCACCTTCCAGGCAGGAGGGCCAGCGTGTGTCCCTCGAGCTAGCTGATCAGGTTTTGTGAGTTCCTAGACCTGTGGTCAACGTGTGCCCACACACACACACACACACACACACACACACACACACAACACACACACACACACACACACACACACACACCACAAATCACGCACGGACACGCGCGCGCACACACACACACCCAAAATACATTCTGCAAGAAACCCAACCGCGCTGCACTGGTGAAGCCTTTCATACATGTATATTGTTTGATCCTTTCCTTTGCACTCCCATCCCCCAAAACTGCTGGATATATATCCAATCTAAAGACCTCTGATCTTCCGCCTGCATGCGTACACGAAAGGGAAATAAGGCAATGGCATGACTGCACATACAGTCAACCTGTGACATGTCAACATCCCCATCTCTTAACCCACCAGCTGCCATTGCTGAGATTCGAACCTGCGTCTTCCCTGACTGTATGGGAAAACGAAAATCCTTCTTTTTCTAACTTGGATTTTTTTGTGCACTTGTGGCCGTGGGTCTACAGAAATGAGGTGCAAAAAAAGAGAGAAGGAGATTAATGGCTTCTAAACTGCCTTTTCCCAAGCCTAAAAAGTAGCGTACGACAGCCATTTTATGGTGTGAACGACTGCACCCTATCTCTCTACGAGGTGACTGAAAGGTTATCGGGCACAGCAGCTGATGATACCTTGGGGGTAACTTGCAATTTCAGCCTTAAAGGGGAAATTGTGCAAGTCTATTTTACAAATCAATACAGCAAGAATAAAAGGAGCTCTTCAGTCTTAAAGAGCCCCAGTCAGTTGCAACAACACGAGGGAGGTCAAAATGCAAGTAAAAGTGAAAGAACACAAAACAAACACAGACACACACTGACATAAGTAAAAAGATTATATAAAAATAGAAATAAATATCTCACACACACACACTCACACACACACACACACACACACACACACACACACACACACACACACACACACACACACACACACACACACACCCCACAGGTATTCGTTTCATATGCAGCAGCAGTTCTTGCAGCAATGTTTAAATGAAATTCAAATACACGTAGAACCAAACCAAAGGAAACCAAACCAAAACACACACAAAAAAATCTCCCAAACTTTGCACTCACGAAAAGTCAACGCAGAAAAGTGCAAGCGTACTCGGTAAGTGTGTGGGCGGGGATGGGGATGGGGATGGGGATGGGGGGGAGACACAGGGAGAAGGGAGGGAGAAAGACACAAGAAGAAGAGGTGCGAGTCTCTTGAACAAATAAGGAAAGATAACCTTTAAGCGATGGCGTGAAGGAAGGCAAGACAGGGCGGCTGTTTGTTCAGATGGGTGGAGGGGAGGGAGGGAGGGAGGGAGGTAGGTAGGTAGATAGGTGGGTAGGTAGGTAGGTAGGTGGGTGGGTGGGCAGCCTGTAGTGTACTTGTCGAGACTCCCTGCCCTCCCCTACCCGTCAGGCTGACAGATAAAGACTTTGCCCTCCCCGACACCGGACTTGAGAGACAAGATACCCTGGGTGTAAACACCACAGCTCCTACAGAGGTGGCTATCAGAGCCAATGGATTACACAGCCACCTACCCCTACCCCCACCCCCACCAAACAAAGAAGACAGAAAAATTCCCGAAATGTCAACCTTCCCCCTCCCTCCACCCCTCCCCACCCCCTAACACAAAACAAAATTCCAAACAAACCAACCCTGAAAAGACTCAGAACAGGGCAGAACCACAAACTAGGATTACATCAACACTTTTACACAAGATAGGATTATGGTCATCATTCCTAAGACGAGAAAATCAATGGTAACAGACTGACCTTCAAGATGGAGAGAAAAAACCCAGACCCCACCAACCTTAGTAACGAAAAACAGCACATTGGCGAGAACATCATGAAAGGTAACAAAAAGACTTGCACGATGAAGTCATGGTAATCCTAGTAACAGACACACACGGCAAGACAAGGCAATGAAAGATGTTAAGAGCATATCTAGATGGCAATAAAACAAACACACACACACACACACACACACACACACACACACACACACACACACACACACACACACACACACAACGACAAGGCAATGAAAGAAAACAAGACAGTGAATGATGATAAAAGTAACGATTCAGGACAGCCGGACAAGACAATGACAGCTAACAAAGGCTACTGTCAACTTTGCACACCCAGACAATGCAATAAAACGACAGGTAGCAGGCTAATAATAGGATTGTACACTTTCGCCAAGACAAGCTGATGGCTGAAAAGGTAACAGCACTAAAAAAACAACAACACAGGTAGACAACACAAGTGACTGGCTGGCAACAATGATTATGCAGTAAGCACTGCAGTTTTAAAGCAGACAATACAAGGCAACAACTACAGCAGAAAGAGCAAGACACGGCCTTCAACACTTAGTTTGTGGCAGATAAAACTCTCAGTACAACACAGGAGAAAAGCACCTGTACTGTAGATGAAATGCTGAGACAAGGCCGTCCACACTTTAGAGGCAACTAGAAAAACAAAACAAGAAAGAAACCAAAAAAACAAATAAATAAATAAGACAAATGCCGCAAGAGAGAACAAGGGAGACAAATGCAAGGTGGGGACACTGACAACAGTCATTTAAGACTGACAAAACGTAACACCAGTAAAAACAGGGAAAAAAGCAACAAAAAAACCCCAAACCAAAACAAAACAAAACAAAAAACACCCTCAAAACAAACAAAAACAAGGTGACACTAATCACCAGAGCCAGACAAGGCTAAAACAAAAAGCATAACCCCTCACCCCCCCAAAAAGCAACACCCCCCCCCCCCCCCCCCCCCCCCCCCCCCCCCGAAAAAACAACACAAACACAAAACCCCAACAAAACAACAACAAACAAAAGCCACTGCAAAGGTGAGAGCTTTACTAACAAAGATCTGTTAAAAAACAACAAAAAACAACAAAGACAACCAAACTATAGCGTAGCCTGGCAAGGCTTACACACACACACACACACACACACACACACACACACACACACACACACACACACACACACACACACACCGTAATTTACCCCCTCCCTCCCCCCTTACAAGACACAAAACAAACCAAAAAACCCCCCATCAAAAACAAATACACACTCTACAACACTTAATATCCTGCAGCAATAAGAGCTACACAGGACAAGACAAAAAACAACAACACACACAAAAGCAAGAACTATGACCATAGGCAAAGGTCATTATATGATGCAGCAATCTCTGCTACAGCG
>CM054149.1:15282496-15289996 GCA_028751875.1 Rapana venosa
TGCACAACGCTCTAACCACTAGGCATCCTCCTCCACACCCCCCCCCCCCCCCCCCTCTTTTGAAAAAAAAAGATATATAATATAATGCTGCTGAGTATACTTTTCCAGTTTGATTCAATCTGACCTCGTCCTGACTTAAGCTTTCCCCTCTCTCTTGAGAAGTCGTTGACATGTGGTGTGTGTGTGTGTGTGTGTGTGTGTGTGTGTGTGTGTGTGTGTGTGTGTGTGTGTGTGTGTGCGCGTGCGTGTGCCTGGAGAAAGGTGAAGCTGGATGAGCCCATCCACATGTATCCCTCTCCCAAGTCCAAGCTCGCATGCTGGCTATGTCTGTGTCATCCAAACCGTTGGCTTTAACTGGCCCTATCCTTCAACTTCAGACATAAAGGCTTTCATTTAAGGAGTGCCCAACATATTGTTACGCCTGTGGTGGCACCTCAGTTTAAAGTCTCATTTGAAGGACTTGCATAGGAATGAAGCCTGAACTGATCACTCCAGGGGGATGGGAATCCTCTCAGCGGAGACTTCAAGTACTGCCAGATCTAACCACTGAGCTTTCCTGCAGTACCTAGGTCACGTCAAGACTATCACGAAATTAACATAAAAGGTGTGAGCACCAAGAAGCTTATTGCCAATTCAGCAGACAAGTTAGCACCGATACGTTAGGGGTGAAGAGACCTTGGGGACAGCTAACGTCCTGTCTAAGGGTTTCCATGTCTATTGGTTGAAAAAAGAAAAAAAAAGTGCCTTACCTTCACTCAAAAGTCCTTGTGTCTAAATCTTTCATTCTGACCCCGAATCTCAAATCTCTCTGTTTAGTCATTAAAAACACACACACACACACACACACACACACACACACACACACACACACAGTGTGACATATTACGAAGGTCTTAAGAAAGCCGAGGATAGTAGGATCACATCGAAAGATCATCATTCTTGATCCCACGAGGATCACTGCAAGGTACTACTTACTATGCCAGGATACAACCATCATTATTATGGAGACACCCAGAAGCTGAGATGGGATGACCACGTCAGGGAAAATGACCGGCACTGACCTTTTTGCCAACTCCACACAGCGGGTGGAGGGCATGCAGAGAGACAGATGCCACACAGGCTTGTCAAGATAGAGATAGCGGTGTCCTCACGACCTCAGGCTAACAGTAGCGTCAAGGGACTAACTGACTGACTGATAGAAGCATCAAGTCATATCGCCTGGAGCCCAGCAGGGCCTATAGTATGAGGAGGGGGCTGTGCTGATGCACGTGGAAGGGTCTCGTTTTGTGACACAAGTCGGTCCAGGACCTTGGTGTCTCGTAAGCCAACAAGAATGCGAAGATGATCCTTCAGTATCATGCAGTTCATGATCATGCAGTTCATTAGATATATCATCTATAATATTCGTAATATTTATCATATAAGCTCTTGGAACGATGGCTACGCTTTCCATACATTTATAATGATACAAAGCCACACTCCAACAAAACCCAACACATCTGTCAGATGACTCACCAAGCCTTTACAATCAAATACACACACATACACATTGCACAGTGTTTTTTCTATCAGGCAATTCTTTGTGTCCAGAGCATACATGTCCAAACCAAAACACATAATGGCTTCTGACACATAGATGTACAGGACGACAAAGATGAGAGAGGGACAGAAACAGATAGACAGAGACATATATAAAAACACTCCTCTCCTCCGGCCCGTAAAGACTATGTAAAGAGTCAAAGAGTGGGGAGTTGTGCGTGCGTGCGTGTGTGTGTGTGTGTGTGTGTGTGTGTGTGTGTGTGTGTGTGAGTGATGAGTATGTGTGTGGTGGTGGTGGGGTGGTGGGGTGGGGGGGGGGGGGTGAGAGAGAACCGACAAGCGATCGACTTTTCCGTCACACACAACAGACAAGACTGAAATGGGTGGGGATGGGGTGGGGACCAGCCATTAATATAACAATCAAAACACAGAGGAGAGAGAGAGAGAGGAGAGGGGAGGGGGGGGGGGGGAGGGGGGGGGGGGGGGGGGGGGGGGGGGGGGGGGCGCGAAGACAGACCAACAGAGGGCCAGAAGGAGAGAAGAGGAGGAGGACTGGGGGTGGCAGCAGCCCTGGCCAGAGAAGCAAAAAGAGAGCAAAGGCTAGCTAGACATAAATAGCCAAGTCTCAAAGACAGACACGAAGTGGAAAGAGAGACCGTGCCAAAACTGTTGGGAAGGAGAGGATCAACTCATAGAAATAGCCATTCACGATACCATCCCCTACCCCCTCTTTCTCTCTCTCTCTTTCTTTCCTCCTTTTCCCCTGCCAGAAATAGACGATAGGCAGACGGTTAACAGAGATAATGCTAACAAGTTTTGGGGGGAACGGGAGGAAAAGCAATCAATTAATAAGGAGCGATTCGCTGCTGGCTGGCTGGCTGGCCGGCTGGGTAGGTCTCTTCTTCTCTTCTCTTCTGGCTGTATATATGTAACTCGGCATAGGACAGGGGCCAAAAGGGGCTGTGGGGGTAGTAAGATAGGGTAGGGGGACACCAGGAGACGAGATGACGGTTATGAAATTAAAAAAGAAAATCCTGATTCAAGGGAAACGTGATGGGAAGCTCCAATCAATCTGTAATGTCGTTTCCGAGACGGTAGCCTATTCTTGAGACCTTTTTAAAACAACAACAACAACAAAAACATATACACACAAGAAAAATACATTATCTATGTATTTTCTTGTTTTTATTATTGTTTTTATATATGTATATACGTATTTCTCTTGTTATATATATATATATTTTTTGGTTTTGTTTTGAGCTTAACATGGCCCTACACTTTCATCAGACTGAAAGCCATCTTGCTATCATTCAACTAAAGGGGGGACAATTCTAGCAATAATTTCCATCGAAATTGCATGACAAATGAATGCTCACAAAAATGCAGAAACTAAAAAAATTGTTTTGAGATCAATATCCGTTTCTTTTCTTCTCCTTATTGTTGTTATTGTTGTTGTTTTCCTCAGATATTTTCCAGATTCTTAAAACAAAGAACTGTCAAGTTTGAAATGGCTACGCTAAGAAATGGCAGTGATACAGAAGCCCTAAATTCTCTCTCTCTCTCTCTCTCTCTCTCTCCTCTCTCTCTCTCTCTCTCTCTCTCTCTCTACACACCACACACACACACACACACACACACAACACACACACACACACACACACACACACACACACACACACAACACTCACTCACTCACAAAACCAAATCATGCAACCCTATAAATAGAAAGAAAAACGAAGAGTGCAGCAGCCTTACATGCATGCAAGTAGGCTAACCATAGTGTAAACAACCACGCCATAAAGAGAGTCTGAACACAAAAGTACTGTTAATGCATGGAAAAGCCAGAATTAACCAAATTCATTCGCATTCAAGGTCTAGATTTTACTGACAGATTCCAACACATACAGTGTCAAAAACTAACACCAGTCAACAATAGCAGTAGTAGCATCAGCAACAACAACATTAAAAGTATCCACAACAAGAATGAAAACCAAAAACAGAACATTCCTCTGGTTCCATCTAAACCTTTAATGCTCACAATTCATCTACGTAAAATCACAAATAGGTTGTTTTTCGTTGTTCGTGTTGCTTCCAAAGTGTACTGGAAAACATATCTCTCTCCAACCCCCCCCCCCCCCCCCCTCCCTCCTCTCTCTCTCTCTCTCTCTCAGAGACAAAGAACTCGGTGAAATTTACTGGAAAAATCGACGATTTACGAAAAACATATATATATATAGAGAGCAGATGACATCAATACTGACGTCAAACCGCACCAAAACACACACACACAAAAATCAACACCAAACAAAACTTGATTCCATTGTTCATTAATATTTTTCACCAGGCATACTGCAGGAAGGTGGAAGAAAACGGGTGAAACAATGTTACTTTACAGTGACGGGAGTGCACAGAATTATGGACAGGGGGGAAGACATAGGCAATGAAGCAACACAAAGAGGAAAAGAGGTGTTAACAATCGAATTACCCGACTTAGCATCCCCTTGCCATGATTTTCTTAAAACGAAAAAAAAGTTATACGAGACTTAAAGGATTTAAAACAAAACAAAACAAAAAACACCCGAGGGAAGGGAGGAGGGAGGGAGGAGGGTGTATTTATATCTGAACCTAATCGGAAGCCACCCCCAAACCTGTAAACTACGTACGCACATCAGAACAGACAGACAGACATACACACTGACACACAGAGGACTGGTCATTGCTGTGACGTCAAAGGCAGCAGGCCGTTCCTGGCGACACTGACATCAGAAGCGCGCTCGTGGACAGCGCCGATGACGCAGGCAGCGGCCGATTTTCCGATAAATATAGCTGAAAGGGGCAAAAACGGTTACACTCCACCCTCCTTCCATTTCCATCCACCTCTTCTCCCACCCCCCCCCCCCCCCCCCCCAATATCGATCTACCGCGCCGTTTTCAGCCCGCCCCCACAACTTCCCCTTCCCCTCCCTCCCTTTCCCGTCCTCCCCCGCATGGATGGAACTGGATCTACTACTGTCTGTCTTGTCCTCCTTTCCCCTTTCAGCTGCTAGCCTAGCAGGCTTTGTGTCTGCTGCCTCTGGCTTCTCTCCCTCTCCGCAGAGTAGAGAGAGAGAGAGAGAGACAGCGCAGACACAGAGAGGGAAGAGCTTGGAAGCAGCAGCTGGCTGGAGCAACAAGCAGTACTAGACCTCGCGCATGAGGCAGAAAGCGGACTGGTTTTCCACTGATATAACTTACTACAATAAGGCAGCCTTGCAGAGAGTTCCCAGTCAGTGATTTGGGTACTGAATGGAAATGTTGATAGTGTCCTAGTCCTGGTGCTAAAGAGACAGCTCCGCTTTTCATAAAGTTGGCTTCAAAACTGACTCTTGTGCCATTCAGTGGCTTGCCGTTGTTTAGAAAGTAATGAAATAAAAAGACAGCAAGACCACCTACGGCATAGGAGCAAAATACATTATTACTATTAGCATCACCAACAAAGATACCTGCATCATACTGATACTTTGCAGGAACGATGTGAGAGGGGGTGCCATGGGCAGAGAACGTTAGACCAATGCACTTTTTGAACACACCATAGGACAAAAACCTCTGTCAGTTCAACAAAGTACAAACAAATCTGACACATTTGGAAAAAAGAAAAGTAGGGGGGTGATCATAGCCTGATAACTGTGGTGTCCACAAATGAATCTACGAAATGATCCGGAACAGAAGAGTGACAGAGGATTCATAGACTTGGATCAAACAGAACATTTTCTTGAATGGAAAACCCCCCACATAACTTCATAAGATTTTCCACCATACTAAACAGAAAAGAATATTCCACGGGATGCAGATATAGAAGAACGCTTCAACTGATCGAAAAAAAACCCCACCCCCATACCCAAGGTTTTTCACCAAGAACAAAACCTTTCACCAAATAACTGGTACAGAGAACTTTTTTTTACCAACTGAATACGACTGCTTCAATGGGGAAAAAAGAGATTTTTTTCCTCACACAGAGAAGAAAAAACGCCACCGACAAGGTTAACCAAAAACGGACAACAATTCCATTCACGTAGGGAATGCATAAAACCTTGTTAAACCCAAAAACAATAAGAACCTTTCACGAGATGTACAACACTTTCACCTTGAAAGAAAGGATCATTTCACACAAGATTTATTCACCAATTTATACCACGATCCAAACTCCGGTTCTCAACGAAGAACCTCGGACAAAAGAACCTTTCAGCCCGTGGAATGAAAACCCTCTTTCCAAACTGACAAGATCCTTTCCCCATCTCCTTCAACAGTTCCTCGGATTTGGGGACCTTTCGTTGCAGGAAAATCCCTTCTCCAGGTACAGAACTTTTCAGAACCTTTCGTCAAATTGATGAGGATTCCCGGAAATCGGAATGCGGCTACCTTAATCATAATGGTGGGCAAAAAACCCAAACGGTCGCATAATTATATAAAATACAAAATCTCACCACTGGTGTCCCTCGGAGCAGTAGCCGAAGAACGAAGGAAAGAAAAAATGGATAAGACTCTTTTCTTTTACAAGTAGAAAAAGAACCCGTTACAGACAAGAGACGACTTTGTCACCGGACACGAACTCGAACTCCAATGATTTAAATTCTCAAAAAGACCACTGGCCTACACAGGGGAGGGGGGTCGGTGAGTGGGGGGAGAAGGGGGGGGGGAAGAGACTCTGTGTGTGTGTGTGTGTGGTGTGTGTGGTGTGTGTGTGTGTGTGTGTGTGTGTTGTGTGTGTGTGTTAGTAGTGAGGAGAGTGTGTGTGAGTGTTAGTGAGTGAGAGAGAGAGAGAGAGCAAGGGGAAGGAAGGGATTTGATTTTTTTTTCGAGGACAATGGAATAAGCACTCATGTGCTTTTTTACATCTAGTCCCCGTGTGTATGCGGTTTTGTAAATTTTGTCATCTGTTCCCGAGGGAGAGAGAGAGTGAGTGAGTGAGTGATGATGAGTGAGTGGTTGTGTGTGAGTGTGTGTGGTGTGTGTGTGTGTGGGTGTGTGTGTGTGTGTGTGGTGCTGAAATGGCTAAATCTTTGATTAGTTAGGAATGAGGGAAGGGTGGGGGTGCGGGTGGGGACGGGGGGGTGTTGTTTCCGAAAAGTTTACTTGAAAGTAAAATCTCCAGTTACCAAAACCGGTGACTTTGAGTGTCATGTTATCTCTTATTTTAAAAGCTTTACATATATATAGGACATGGCCGCGTTTTCGCCCGACATACCCCAATACTGGACACACAAAACAAGAGAGAGAGAGAGAGAGAGAGAGAGAGAGAGAGAGAGAGAGAGAGAGAGAGAGAGAGAGAGAGAGGAGAGAAGAGAAGAGAGAGAGAGAGAGAGAAGAGAGAGAGAGAGAAGTGTGTGTAAAAGTGTGTGTGTGTAAGAGAGAGAGAGAGGGAGTGTGTGTGTGTGTTGTGTGTGTTGTGTGAGAGAGAGAGAGAGAAGAGAGAGAGAGAGAGAGAGAGAGAGAGAGAGGAGAGAGAGAGAGAGAGAGAGAGACTAGCCGCAAAAGAACTTTTCTTGCCGTTTTTGAGCATTTTTTTTGTGTAATATAATTTTTCTTATGAACCTCATTGCTATGCTAGTTAGTATGCAGACTGAATTTAACATCAGAGAAACAATAAAAATTTGTTACAGGAAAGAACAAAACTGGCAAAAGAAGACTAAAAAGCGTGCGTGCGTGCGTAGTGTGTGAGTGCGTGCGTGCGTGCGTGCGCGCTTGCTTGCGTGCGTGTGTGCTTGCTTGCGTGCGTGTGTGCTGTGTGTGTATGTGTGTGACAACAACAAAAAAACCAAAGAAAGAGAGAGACAAAGACGCAACTTTTCTCTTTAATTCTGACAGACGCTGTACAAAAAATATGGACAAACAGAAAACAGCTAATCTAGCAGAAAAACTTAAAAAACAACAACAACACACAAAAATGAAAACCACACACACAAATTAAAAAAATCGACGATT
>CM054149.1:15294996-15332496 GCA_028751875.1 Rapana venosa
TAAAAACCCAAAAACACCAAAAATTTTTTCACTCGTAAAAAAAAGAGAAAACCATAACGAAAAACCAACCCTTAACAAAGGGAAAGAGGGGGGGGGACAACCGAGTCCAGCGCCCCCCAAAGTTTTTTTTTTCCCAACACGATAACAATCCGGGTTTCAAAGTCCCTCGTCGTTTCAACTCAAATGACGCAAACTTCTCCACACAACCGGGCAAAAATAAAAACCAAAAGATGAAATTTTAAAAAAATGCCTCTAAAAAACAAAGTTAGGGAAAACGAAACCCCTCACGGCCCCCAAAAATAACACTCTCCAATCACCCCCCCCCCCCCCCCCCCCCACCAAATTCCCCAAAAAAAAGACAACAACATCAACAAAAACATCAAAATCGATAAACAAAAGGGAAAAAAAACGAAAAACAAAAACAACCCCCCCCCACAAACCTAGCCGGGGCATGACCAATACGCCCCGTACGTCAAACGCGCCATTCTCAGAGATTCTAATTTTTCCCCCGTCCCGGATTTATCTGCCCCCTCTCTACTATCCAAACACTCAAAAAAAACCCTTTGTCGGCGAAAAAAAAACAAAAGGGAAAAAATAAAGGGACCCCCGCACTTTGCGTAGTAACATTTAAGGGGAAAACCGGGGGGGGGAAAAAGCTTTTTTTGCTCTAGAGACATAAAACTTCACCGGGGACAGGATAGCCCGGGGGTTTGAATAAGTAGTGCTGATCGCTGACCCAGGGTTTCCCTTCTCCCTTTTAAAAGGATATTTTTTCCCCTGGAGTAACACAAAAGGGCCCACTTTCCCCTCCCCCCCAAAAAAATTTCCCTCGGATGAACTGTAAACCGAGGCCCCCCTTTGCGAACGCACGCAGAACATCTTGCGGGACAAAGTTTAAAAACCCCTTCCGCTTTTTGGGAAAAAGTAAAGCCATTGTTTTGCCGGTGGGAAAGGAGACAAAATAGGGCAAAAAAATCGTAAAACACGGGGACTGGATGGGGAAAAACACATGAGTTCTTTTTCCCATATCCTCGGGGGGAAAAAAAAATAAATAAAACAATTTCCCCAAAAAAAAAGGGAAAAAACAAAAGGGGGGGGGGGGGGGGGGGGGGGGTGGGGGGTTTCGGGGGGGATTTGAGGAAATTTTAGGGAAAAAGGGTTTCCCAACAGTCAAAATTTTAAAAACCCATTTTTCTTGTTGGGCAATGGCTCAGCGGGGTTTAAATCACTTTTACTTCAGTCTAGTTTGGGCCAAGAAGCTTGGGCTCGAATCTCACAGGCGCGGCATCTGGGGGAATTTTTTTTTTTTTTTTCACATTCCCCAAGTCCCAAAAGAAAGTGCTGACCCCAGTGTCTCGATTCTCTTCGGACATAGAAAACATACACATCGGGGTTAACAAAATTTACTCGTTTAAAAATCCGAATCATGTCAAGTTCGGTTGGGTTTCGAAACAAAGAAGATACCCCCATGCACCCCGTTCCCGGAGGGATGGGGGGGTCCGCCCGGTTCACTTACCCAAAAACAATACAAAAAACAACAACCCAAAAAAACAAAACCAAAAAACCCAAAAACCCTTGGCCCGGGGCCCCCCAAAGACTCCTCGGGGAGTTAAAAGAAGGAGGCAAGAAAAGAGAGAGAGAGAGAGAGAGAGAGAGAGAGAAAAGAGAAGAAGAGAGAGAGGGGAAAAGAGAGAGAGAGAAAAGAAGGGGGGGGGGCACAAAAGAGAAGGGGAGAGACAGAGACGCTAGAGATTTTTTAAAACTTTTTTTTGTTTTTTTTTTCCTTTTATATCGAGGAAAAAGGGAAAAAGCCCTTTTTGCTTTTTTTAAATTTTCTACCCCTGGGTTTTGCGGTTTTGTAAAAAATCGTTCTCAAACCCCACAAAAATGCCCTACAGAGAAGAGAGAGGGGAGAGAGAGAAGAGAAAGAGAGAAAAGAAAAGAGAAGAGAAAGAGAGAAGAGAGAGAAGAGAGATTCAGTCGACAATAGGGGTGGACGGTCAATGTCTACGGCCCCAACAACACTATCATCTATCTGTCTCCTCGCACTGCTTTCCCCTTTTATCCCCCCCCCCCCCCCCACCCCCCCCAACACACACCCAATTTTATGGGCTTTGTCTTTTTTTGAAAATCAAACTTATCTGGGGGTTTTTTTCCCGTAGCAGTGTTAAATATTTTAAATTTTTAAAAACAGGATAAACCCCGACTAAAAGGCAATTTTTCCCCTCAATTTAATTCCTGCCTGCTTCCCCCTTTTTAAACTTAAAAAAACGCTTGCAGGGGGGTGTGTGGGGGTGTGTGTATGGTTGTGTGGTTGTGGGGAAAAGAAAAGGGGAGAGGAGAGAGGGGAAAAGGGGAGAGAGAGAGAGAGAGAGAAGCTACCTTTGCTTTCCAACTTTAGAAAGATGGTCAAAAAGGGTTCTAAGTCAACAGTGGGTATTGGTTTGCTTCTCGCAACCGTTTTAAAAAAAAGGTGGCTTATTTCCAAAAAAATAATTAGAAGACGGGGAACGAAAGGGATCCGAGAGAGAGAGAGAGAGAGGAGAGAGAGAGAGAGAGAGAGAGAGAGAGAGAGGGAGAGAGAGAGGGAGAGAGAGAGAGGGAGAGAGAGAGAGAGAGAGAGGGAGAGAGAGAGGGAGAGAGAGAGAGGGAGAGGGAGAGGGGAGAGGGAGAGAGAGAGAGAGAGAGAGAGAGAGAGAGAGATTGAGGAAAAGAGAGAGAGAGAGTGAGAGAGTGTGTGTGTGTGAGCGAGCTAACTCAGTAACTGCCATATTTTTACAAACGACATTGCATAACAGTCACTTATTTTCGCAAGGCTATGACGTATACAAAGATGACCTTGGCAAAGGACGGGTCAAGCAGCGGTCAAGTGAAGGGGGGTGGGGGGTGGGGATGGGGTGGGGGTAGGGGAAAGAGTGACACCGATGGTGATGGTCCATGTGTAGCCACCGTCAGCATTATGTATATATACATGTGTACACATAACAGATCCAGCTGTCCACTAGCGAGAAGGTACTGGCCAAACAGTGCTACAATTGGCACAAGGACAGCCAGATACTTGGCTGCCTGCCCTAGAACAAAAGCGCACGTACATGTCATTGCCAGCATTATTAACACTACAGACACCCTTCTCACAAGAAGGAAGGTGGCAGGACGGTTAAGACGTTTCACCTGCTGCTGCTGCTGCCTTACAAGTAAAACTGTGAGGCTTCTGGGCTCCATTCCTGCAGCAGCCTTGCCCTTTCTTCCCAGTTTGACGAGAAAATCGAACTGAATGTCAAAAGAGTCCTTCAGATGAGACTATACACCGAGGCACACCCGTTTTGCCTTTCAGAAAATTAGGCCATTTGTACTGTTGAGAACAGATGACAACATTTTAAAAAACCAAACACCCCACAACGCATGCACACAGGTGCCTGTCATGTTTAGAAACCATCCCCAAAGTCGGAATGTGGCTATCAAATGGGGAAGGGAGAAAACGGTCGCTTACGCAAAAATCTCACCTTTAGTGAACCGCGGAGCTCTTGCCGACGAACAAAAAGTAAAAAGACACTCTTCTAACATCCTTTTTTTTTCTTCTTCTTCTTTTTGAATATAATGTTTACCCAAGGCCCAGGCCAAAAGCTTTTATGGTCATTTATTGCTCAAGTGCCAAGGTCTACATTGCACTGTAGCTATTTTAAATGATGTGCTGGGAGTATCTTCATAGACTACCTTAAACAACCTGTACGCTCCATGAAAGGAACAAAAGGTCCTTTAGAGTCAGAGTATGGCTCCCTATAATGGCGAGGTACTGGGAAACTGATATGCATGCAAAATTCATGGGATGATTAAAGTATTTTGAATGAATTCAACTGAACTGAATTGAAATGAATTCTCATCCAATACATACGGTCTTAATGTGATCTCCAGGTATGACGAGTGAGCGAGGGTGCCTGTTCTGGGTGATCCCCAGGGTGTTAAGCTGGGGAACACCCAACAGGAGTCTCTTTCTACCCCTCTCGAAGAATAATATCAAGTTTTTCTCCTTCTAGTTTCCTTGCATCCCCTTCTTCCTCAGCTGTGGGTCTGTTGCACTACTGGCATTTCCAACAACCAGTTTGTTCCTCCATCCTTTTATTTCTGATGTCTGAAAGACTGACAAGACTGACACAGCCATTGCTCTTTCAGGATCCCAATTAAAGGACCATGCTTTGTCATGAAAAATCAGCTGAAGATACTTCGATATTAGTGATTTCAGCTAATCTGAACTTTGCTATACGATACACGTTTACTCCCGTTTTCTGTGTTGACTGAACGAAAGCTAATGAAAAGTAGGCGAATGTGTGTTAAACTGGGGGGAAAACCAACCAACCACCTTGCTTGCTGCTGGACTGACTTGCTGATTGGACATCTAATACACTACACTCACATCATCACTTAATACTCCTACTAGCCATCTGTCCGCAAACGATTCAAAGGTCAGTTCGAGGGCAATGAGATAGACCTAGTATGTAACACGCCAGCAACTCTCCTCTCTCTCTCAAATAAATCGCTCAAAACCTGAGGAAGGGTGTGAGTGTAATTTATTAGATGTCAAATCAGGCAGCCACTCCAGCAGCAAGCATGCAAGTTGGTCCCCCCCCCCCCCCCCCCCCCCCCCCCCCCCCCAAACATCTCCAGTCTCACACACATTCGCCTACATTTCATTAGCGTTCAGTCAACAGAAAACCGGGGTAAACGTGCGTGGTATTGCTAACTTCAGGTTAGCTGGACTGTGAACTGATCAAGCCTGGCACATCTTTAGATATCAAATCTGACACGTAAGTGATATATATATTTTAAACCCAACCTACCTTACACAGTACAGGCATGCGCGCATGCACATACACACACAGAGTTTGACTTATGCCTCTGGATTCCTTGGGGAACATAGGACCGCAACAACACCCTTCCCTCCAACGAACTCGGTTCTGGGAGATCCTCTTCAGCTCGGCCCATGTCATTCCCGCTGCCTTCCTTTCTCTGTCAACGCTTCTGCGCCAGGTCTGTTTTGCTTGACCAACTTCCCGCTTTCCTTGTGGATTCTAGTCAAGAGTAAAGAACCCCAAACTCTCTCTCTCTCATCTCCTCTCTCTCTCTCACAATCTCTCTCTCTTCTCTCTCTCTCTCTCCTCCTCCTCCTCCTCCTTTATTCCCCAAATCAGTGAGGCTGGTTCACACCACTGAAATGTCCCAGTGTTGTAGGTAAGCTGAACGTGGCGCAATCCACCCCTTTCTGTATGTACGTTCCTGTCATCACCACCGCTGCACACAAGTGGCCTACTCTTCTGCCTTGTTGTCGTTGTTCTTGTGATTATATTGACGTCCCAGCAGAGATGTCCCATTTAGGGACTGTGAGAAGGAGGCTCAGAGTCTAGAAAGAGTAGCAGAGAGAGAGAAAGAGAAAAAACAAACCCAAACACTGAGGTGAGGTAGCAGTGGAACGGTCTGTGAGAGATATCTTGCTTGTAGGTCAGTCTTCTATAAATGAAAATCAGTGGGAGGAAGTTGCAGGGGTGGTAAGGATCAGGTAGAACTCATACAGGCAGCGAAATGTGACGGGTCAAGTCTTTGGGGCATTCACCTTTGTGGGGTATAATTTAACTATGAGCTTATCCAGAGAGACTATCTCAGTGGTCAGAGCACTCGGTTTCCGCAAACTAAGGTTAAGCAGCATTGAGCATGGTTACCAAGTGGCCGTTTGAACGCCTTGGCTTCAGTACAATCCCCTAAATCACCCATTTGTAAATGGGTACCTGCCCTCTTTAGAGGAAGGCATAGCAGCGAGGGAGAGGAGATGGGCGCCGCCCTCAATATGCTGGCCCCTGGAGAAGCTGAGGTCTCGGACATCTCGATCCCCAACGACCACACAGGTTATGTATGGGAACACCTTTACCTTACCTTTATGTGAGTTTGGCGTGGCGGCCTGGTAGAGAAGAAAGCACCCTGAAGATGTAAGAGAGATGGTTATCTACATTAGTAGGGAGATGGCTCAGACTCTGAAAGTGCTCTTTCATTGAACAGTAAAAGAGGGCAATGTCAGAAAGAGATAGGTGTACAGTACTCTTGTACACAAGATTTACAGTACTCTTGTACGCAAGATAGATAGATTTTTAAAAAAACCAACATGTTTGCAAAATATTATACGAGCGTTTTCACACCGGGTTTCACTTTATAGGCTGACCCAAAGGACTTGCAATGGAAAGGTGTCAGACTGAATATTAACTCTAAGGGGGAAAACCCTTTCATAGGTGCAGCTCATCAGCCATTCCAACGCACAACGTCAAATAATTGCTTCAAATCAGTGTAACACTACTTACCACTCAACCCCCCTTCCCCCACCCCATAATTATTACATGGAAATGTATCAAACAAATGCGACCACCACCACCACCACCACCACCAAAAAAACCCAAACAGCTCACTCCACCAAACCCCCCCCCCATAATAATTCCATTTATTTTGCCACGTTTTATCGTGTTCACATAGATGTGCTAATCAGAAACGAGTTCTCTTTCTTGACCCCCACACTGACCTGACACGAAACAGGGCAGCAACAGCTGGGCAAACTCAGCAGAGCGCGTGATGGGAGATTAGGGCCGGCAGTCATCTACTACCACTGGCTGTTTTACAGATGGAGGAAAAAGTGACCAGCGCGTGCGGTGCCTGGCCCCCTCCTCTGTGGCTGTTGCATTGACCTGTGGTGACCTTGTTGCTTTCTTTTTTTCTTTTTCAGTTTTTTAAAAAAAAATTATCTGTATGCTGTTTCTAACCGTCGAATGCGTAAATGACACTGTGGGGATTTTTTGTTTTGGTTTGTTTCTTTGCATGTTTTTTTGTGTTTTGTTTTCTTTGTTTTTTGTTGTTTGTTTGTTGTTGGGGTTTTTTTTTGGGGGGAGGAGGGTTTCCCCCACGCTTTCAAACAAAGAAATTGAGGCCAAAAACCTCAACATCAACAGCAAATACTGAGCGTACAAGATGTAAAAAAATTAATAAAAATCCAGCTAAAAACAAAACAAAAAATAAAACACAAACAAAAATACAACCCCCCAAGAGAGAGAGAGAGAGAGAGAGAGAGAGAGAGAGAGGAGAGAGAGAGAGAGAGAGAGAGAGAGAGAGACAGACAGACAGACAAGAGACAGAGAGAGAGAGAGAGAGGAGAGAGAGAGAGAGAGAGAGAGGAGAGAGAGAGAGAGAGAGAGAGAGAGAGAGAGAGAGAGGACTTTCCTATTCTCTCATCTGAGCTTGTTTCTATTATGATGGCTTTAAAAATTAATACTCTGCTAAATCAGTAAATGTTCCATTCACATGCTTACAAGTATTACTCTGTGATGATTCCAAGTCTGTTCTTCAGACTTTATAGTCTTTCAATACTAATTTACAAAAAGCGCGACTGTGACCGAAATCATTCACTGAATTTATCTTTTATCCATACGTGGTACTTCAGTAAAATGCTGTTGGATTCGTTCCCACTGTGGTCTTTGTGGAAACGAACGGGCAGACCGTACAGCCAAAAAGGGGGCCATGAACAACCAAAATTCCATCAAAATATATATTCCGCTGTCCTTACAAGAGGAATGCTATTTTCTAAAGAAGACTTGCTGGAACCAGTTTCACACTCTGTATTGTGATAGATTCGATACATACCATTCAAAAGGATGTGCCAGACATGAATCGATCAAGTCTAAATATAAAGATTTCTATGTTAAGAGCAATTTGTGTCATACCCAGTTGATGAGTCTGATATGCAGACATGACTTGATGGCCTCAAAGCTAAATTCCGTGGAACTGTGTCATACAATTATTTGTGGTGATCAGTTGAAACCGTAATACTAATAGACAGCTTGGTTGTTCAACACTGATCCTGCTTGTTTATCCCTGACAGATAGTTTGTTTGATAATCTTACAATATTAGAAATAATGAAAGGCTTGTTTACGAGCCCAGTTGGTCGTGTGTTTTTTTTTTATAAATTATTTTTTCATGTTCATGTTAAAGTTACTTTTTTTTAAATATATAGTTTTGACATGGTAGAGGATTTTTTAATATCCTAACTACGCACACATTCCTAGTTGTAGTGTATATACATTATAATACTTATACACACACATACATACATACAAACACACACACACACACACACACACACACACACACACACACACACACACACGCGCGCGCGCACATACATTTACTCCCTTAAATTATACACTAACATGCGTGCACACACACACACACACACATTATTTTTGTCTAAACTCACTTCATCTTTTTGTTGTTGTCTACAATCACTTTGAGTCAAAAGACTTTAATGAAGAAAACACACACACACACCACGACCAGACCACGACCACGACGACCACCACAACCACCACCAACAACAACAACACCAACCACCACCCCCACCGAAGAACAAAAACCCCATCACGGCCTCACCTTGTCTCCTTTACTTTTTAGGGGGACAAAAACAGATTCTAAAGAAAGTGTTGACGAGTGTAAAAGGGTCCGGGGTGGAGGGTGGGGGGAGGCTTGATAAGGAGAGGTGGGAGGAGATTAAAGACGAGGGGAGGGGGGAGGGGGGGGGGAGGAATTAGCCAACCAATGATTGTTCTCAGGAGGCCTGGAACACTATACAACAGGATGCGGACCAAAAAGGAGCTGCACTTACTGGTCCTCTCCGCGCTGCTACAGGCCTGTGTTTGCAAGGAGATGGATTTCTTTTAGAACCCCCCCCCCCCCCCAACTAAAATGAAGTAAACAAAACACACATATGCCCTTTCCCAAAAACACACACACACAAAACCAAACAAAACCCAAAAAAATCAACCTAACCAAAAAGCGCTTTGATTTGTTTTTACAAGATATAGCGCTATATAAATTCCATTTATTATTATTAAAAACCAAGCGCCTATGCAAGGAGATTGGTTGTTTTTTTTAAAGGTAAGGTTTGGAAAATACTGAAATGAAGTTTAAAACACAACAACCAAAAAACGAAAACAAAAACCAAAAAAACCAACACCCCCCCACCCCCCCCCCCCCCCCCCCAACAACACACACGCACAAAACAAAACCAACAACAAAAAACCCAAATAATTTTTTTTAACCACTCCACCACCAACAACCTTCAAGGATTAAAACCAGTCTCCCAAGAACAGTCAAGGTGCCAGAATCAAGACTGGAGGGCGGGAGAAACAAAGAGAGGAGAGAAGAGGCCGGAAGCGGGTATAGATTATACGGGTTCAATAATGTTCAGCTAACGAACGATGTTTTTTTTCCTTTACCACCACCAGTTCCACAAAACTCGCTTCGCCAACAGAGCAGGGCAAGAACGGAAAAGAAGACACCATTTCCTGCCGTGCTGCTAACACGTCCTTCTTACACCACAACCCCCGTCAAGGACAAACAGGCCAGGAAGGCATTTATTTTCAACAAAACACAGACACACCCACACCCACAACAAAACAAAAGCAACAACAACAAAAAACCCAACAACTAACCAAGAAACCAAACGAACAAACAAACAAACACACACCCTGAATCATTTCATTCAAGTTTAAACAAAAGGAAAGTAGGACTGCCAGGTTATTTTCAAAACCGTACTACTAAATTTAAAGCAGATGCAGATATAGAGCGTGGAAGGCTGCAGACAGACAGACAGTAAGACATATAGGGAGGCGACGACAGTTCCAGGGCAAGATGGCTGGCCCCAGAATGGCAAGGCTGGTTGACAGCAGTCAGTCAGCCAGTCACCATGCAGTCAAGCCATGGGAACTGTGCCGAGAGTACAACAGCTCCTAATTTGGACCCAGCTTTACCTGAGCCAAAATGGCAGGCTGCAAGGGAGTGACATCGAACTGGGAGGTTTCATCAAATGGGTAGAATAAGCAGAGAGAGGAGAGCAGCCTTCTTTGTCCCCGTTTTCATTCTTTAAAGTGACGCAGGTACATACTACCTATGTATGTATTTGAGTGCGTGAGAATTTTTACTATATATATGTGTAGATGTTTGCATATATGCATGCGGGGGGTTGTGGATCGGTGGTCTAGAGGTAACGCGCCTGTCTAGAAAGCAAAAAGTCCGGGTCGGAAGTGTGCGGTGGTTCGTATCCCGTCTGGGCCCGAAACTTTTTCCCCATCCATTAGACCATGAGTGGTGGTCTGGGCGCTAGTCTTTCGGATGAGACGATAAACCGAGGTCCCGTGTGTTACAGAAAATTATGCAGCGCACGTAAAAGAACCCACGGCAACAAGGGAGTTGTCCCTGGCAAAATTCTTAGAAAAAAGCCACTCTGATAGGGAAAGAAATACAGTTGCAGACCAAAAAAAAAAAAAAAAAAAAAGGGTGGCGCTGCTCTTGTGGCGACGTGCTCTCCCCGGGGAGAGCAGCCCAAATTTCACGCAGAGAAATCTCGTGACTTAAAGTGGTATAAAATAAATAAAATAAAATAAAATATATATATATATATATATATATATATATAATTATATTATATATATCATATATATATTAATGTTTGAAAGTGTATGCAATCATACAAGCTCTTGTGTGCGTGTATACATGTTTGTGTAAAATGCATGCTTGCCGGTACCTCTTGCATGTGTGTGTGTGTGTGTGTGTGTGTGTGTGTGTGTGTGTGTGTGTGTGTGTGTGTGTGTGTGTGTGTGTGTGTGTGTGTGTGTTTGTGTTTGAGTCTGGAAATCTTCAGAAAACAAGCAACCAAAGCATCATAATTATGAAGACAAGAATTCTCACATCAAACTCGCCACCTTTCGAAAAGGAGTGTGTTGCAAAGACAGCTGTTAGGTGGAGTCATGCAGAAACATCTAGCCTAGTCTCACAACAATAACATTCATCATACATACACACAGGATATCACCTCAGCACACCAAGGACGTTGTCATTATCCCTAAAAGTCTGGAAGTCGGTGATTCCTATGCCCTATCCTGAAATGTGAACGTGGTGATATTACTGGGTTTAATGCTTTGAACTGACACTACATCTGCCTACAAGTGGCAAGGAAAGGTAACTGACACTACATCTCTCTACAAAGTGGCAAGGAACCGTAACTTATACTGCATCTGCTTGCAAAGTATTTTGAATTGGTTTGAATTGAAAGTGCCAAGGAAACCTGGAAATGTACCTGACGGTGCAACTGCCTACAAAGTGGCAAGGAAAGATAACTGACAATACATCTGCCTACAAAGTAATGGCAAGGAAAGGTAACTTGCAATACATTGCCTACGAAGTATTTTGAATGGAATTGAATTGAAAGTGGCAAGGAAAGGTAGCTGACATTACATCTACCCACAAAGTGGCAAGGAAACGCAATTAACAATGCAATTGCCTACAAAGTAGTAGCAAGGAAAGGTGACAGAGAAGGGTCCAAGGAAAGAACTACAGATATAATTCATTACAGGTTTTCGGGTCCAGGACCACTGACATCCCCAACAAGGGCAGCAGAGGGTGGTGTTCCATGAAAAAGGAGGGAAGGGGGGGGGGGGGGGGTGGAGGACAGGAATAACAGCAAGCTGAAGAGACTGGAACGACCTGTTCCGATGACCCAAAATAGCTTGGAACAAGACCCAGACATGCAAATGGCGTGCGCATGCTGCCTGCACTCTCAACTGCTCTTACTGGCGTCACATGCGTAACAGAGAGGGCGAGTGGGCGTTTCTGAGAGAGAGAGAGAGGAGAGAGAGGAGAGAGAGAGAGATAGAGGAGAGAGGGAGGATAGAGGATGAGAGGAGGAGAGAGGACAGGGATGAAAATAGCAGTCCCAAATGACAAAAGATAAGTAATGGGAGAAGGGGGTACGGGTGGGGTGGGGGTGGGGGGTGGGGTGGGGAGATAAACAGAGGAAGAAGAAGAGGAGGAGGAGGAGGAGACAGGAAACCGGTATGGATTGCCGTTTAGGAAGCCGGATCAATGGAAGCTGGCATTTATCTTCCTTCCACTGCCAGCTTCCAACTTCAGGTGGCGCGCGGCAGAGCTGAGGAGGACCTGAATGGAGGGAGACACGACCTGACACGATTTCCTGCCTGCCGCTTTGCTTTGCCGCACCACACCACACCACACAACACAACACAGCACAACACAGCACAAAACAACACAGCACAGCACAACACAAAACAACACAGCACAGCACAACACAACACAACACAACATGCCTTGTCAGCTTCAACATCAACATCATGGCATGTGACAAACATTCCAGGATCCCTTCAAACGGCTTCAAAAAGTACAAATCGATGTTTCTTTCAAACACAACACACAAAAAAGGGAAAGTAGAACATCTGCACGCCTCTCAGGTTGTGGCGGACGCACGCTGGCACGAAAGGAACATTTCCAGCGTAATGCCATCCTAGAATAAAAAATAAAAAATAAAATTAATCCCACAACAAAACCAAACCAAGCCAAGCAAAAACAAAACACCACAAAAGAAACCGATTACATGGAATCAGCCAGGTCATAATCCGAGTACAACAGCTCCTAATTTGGACAGGATGTTACCTGGATGCAAAAGGCAGGTTATGTGGCAGGCTGGAGTTGGATCAATTTTTTGAACAGAAAAGCAAACGCGCGCAACACTGAAACACATTGGTCTGGAATAGTTCACTCTCTTCCTCTCTATCTTTGGAGCTTTCGTATTGACAAAGTGTGTTTATATAATTATGTATGCAAGAACATATATATCCATAAGTATGTCAATGTGCACTCATAGTGTGTGTGCGTGTGCGTGTGTGTGTGTGTGTGTGTGTGTTGTGTATGTGTTTGCACGCGCGCACACACAAATGAGCGCTACGCGTATTGCGCGGATGCGCGTTCGAGTGAGTGTGATGTTTATGTTCAAAAATTTGCGGAGTGACTATGACCATTCCACATTAGCCTATATTGAGCTCAATCATTTCAACAACAGCGTTCATCTCTGAAGCTCAAAGGCTTACCTTCTGTCCCATGTTATTTAAAATCTGCCTGCAAAGTTAGTATCAAGCTGGGGACGCTGACAGACTTCAGACTTCCATGAACCGAATGGTCCGCCGTGGTTTTTGATAATCAATGTGAGATGTAATACCTGGACAGTTAACTGGACCTAAGTCAATGCCTGCAAAGTTGTCTCGGAGTGGTTGGACGTCAATACCAAAAAATCACCACAGGCCTCTGACAGCAGTCACTGCTGAGTGGTAAAAAACTAGTCATGAAGACAATCCTTTCAAAGGCTTTGGACATGCAAGTCACCTCTGAGCAGTAAAGACTGCACCTCAACACCACGACATTATTATTCATGGGCTTTAGACATGCAAGTCACCTCTGAGCAGTAAAGACTGCACCTCAACACCACGACATTATTATTCATGGGCTTTAGACATGCAAGTCACCTCTGAGCAGTAAAGACTGCACCTCAACACAATGACATTATTATTCATGGGCTTTAGACATGCAAGTCACCTCTGAGCAGTAAAGACTGCACCTCAACACCACGACATTATTATTCATGGGCTTTAGACATGCAAGTCACCTCTGAGCAGTAAAGACTGCACCTCAACACAATGACATTATTATCATGGGCTTTAGACATGCAAGTCACCTCTGAGCAGTAAAGACTGCACCTCAACACAATGACATTAGCATGGGCTTTGGACATGCAAGTCACCCCCCAAGCAGAAAAGGTTGCACATCAACACAGACATCAAAGGCTTCTGAAGTGAAAATCACCTCTGGATAGTGAAAGGACAGTATCTTAATTAATAGGTAAGGTTTACTGGAAGGCCTTTGACATGAAAGTCGTCTCCAGAAAGTAAAGACTTCACCTTTGAGCAAATCATCGTAGGCTTTGGACGTGAAATCATCCCCGCACTGTTACAGATTACAGTTACATCATGAAGACATCATCATGAGCCTTTGACATGTAAGTCACTCCCGAGTCTGTAACGGGCAGACAGACAGACAGAGGAACAGAGGCACGCAGACACAGTACACTGACAGCCAGTTTGACAGATTACAAACAACAACAACAAAAAGGGATGGGGGGGCAGCGCAACTTCATCCCCATATGCACACAAACCAGCAAAGTTATGACGTGGAGTGAGCACTGTGACGAAGTATCAGCTTTAAATGAACAACTAACCCGAAGTCGGAATACGGCTACCTTCATGGTGGGCAAAAACGGTCTCGTACGCAAAATCTCACCATTGGTGAACCTCGGAGCTCTAGCCGAGGAACGAGAAAAACAAACAACTCCAGGTTCATAGTTACAAAAATAATGCGGTTAATCTATAAGAGAAGAAAATGATGATAATGATGATGATGATGATGATGAGATGATGATGATGATGATGACAGCGAAGACAAAAAGACATTCTGCTCTCATCCTGCAGACTGTGTGTGTGTGTGTGTGTGTGTGTGTGTGTGTGTGTGTGTGTGTGTGTGTGTGTGTGTGTGTGTGTGTGTGTATAAACACACATAAAAAATATATCTATCTATCTATCTATATATATATATATATATATATATATATATATATATATATATATAATATATATATATATATATATATATATAAATATACACACAACACATATATCTATCTATATATCTATATGTAAGACCGGAACGCGATTCTCCAACCAAGAACAAAACGACAAGATGACTACACAAAAAAATCCACATCACTTGTTTCCATTCATGCCTGTCCTTTTCACCCAAGCCGACTGCTGGAGGCCCTGTGAGGGCAGTCCTTGACCTATATCTGCCTCAGGGGACACATACATACATACATTACATGCATACATACATACATGTGCAGGTCGGTGGGTCCTCTACACACATAGTGCATGGCTATAATAATAATGTATGGGGAAATGGGACACACAGCAGCTGAGGCTTGAAACATTCTGTCACCACGTATCAATGGACCAGTCACACTGCGCTTCATGTCAACAGCCTGGATGCTGCTAATGCACGCCCGCGCGCGCGCGCACACACACACACACATACATACATGCACACACACACGTGTGCACACACACACACACACACACGCATGCGAGCCCACACAAAATACAAGTACACTCAGGTCTGTCAACAACCCCCCACCCCCCTCCAACCCAAACCCAGCTTTGGCCTTTATGAACTCTCTATCTCTCCCCCCCCCCCCCCCCCTTCCCTCTCTTCTGTCTGTCTGTCTGTCTGTCTCTCTCATCTCTCTCTCTCTCTCGTCTCTTTACGCAACTCGGTGCCAAAAAGGTGTTTAACTAGCAGTAAATCACCACCTCAGAACTACACTACTGTCTACACTGTGAGCGCCCCAAAGCTAGAGCTACTTACTACTCCTCCTTCCTCTTTCCCTCTAGTTTCCCACTGACCAGCAGACGGTTCCATTGTCTGACATTTTGAGCACAGGCTCTATACTTACTTCACCTACCAACAGCTGGCGGACAGGTGACTCACACATGCACGCGCACACGCACGCATGCATACACACGCAAGCACTTATGCACACACACACACTAAAGCATTCATCAGCTGCTGTCGCACCGGGGGGGGGGAGAGAGAGAGAGAGAGAGAGAGAAGAGAGAGAGAGAGAGAGAGAGAGAGAGAGAGAGAGAGAGAGAGGAGAGAGAGACAGAGACAGAGACAGAGAGACAGAGAGAGACAGGGGAGGTCGGAGAGAGAAAGACTGGGGAGGAGAAAGAGAGTCAGACAGAGGGGGTGGGTGGGGGGGGGGGGTGTGTGTGTAAAAAGACGGGGGAGGGAGGGGGGGGGGGTGTTCGATGCTGACCGCTGTGTGTCACAATCATAGGGCATCTGTTGACCTCAAGTGCACTGTATAGTGGACTATACACACTTTCGTCGGTCTGTCTGTCTCCCTTGTCTGATCAATTTATCATTTCACAATGGGATTTAAACAAGAGTGAAAACTTAATCCTTAAAAACCACTAAAACGAAAGACAACGACTCTACTCTCTCACTGCCTCTCTCCCCTACTCCCCCTACCTTCACCCCCTCCCCGCCCCTTAACTGCTAACTCCCTTAATTCCCCTCTCCAAGCCTTTGCTTTCCTGTCCATTCTCCCCTTGCTCTTCATGTCAGAAAGGCAACACATTATGGATGTTCTCCAACGTCCTATCAAACTGCACCCCCCCCCCCCCCTCCCCAAAACTCCCCTTTAAATGGCTTTTTGGTAAAGGGAGCAGTCTCAGTGCATCTGTGTCTCTCTGTCTCTGTCTCTGTCTCTCTCTCAAAAGCACAGCACTTCTGTGTAACTCTATATGATGCTCACAATCTCCGTTTGTCTGTGATTCCATCTGTCTGTCTCTCAAGTGCATAGCACTTCACTGTGTAACTATAATGATGCGCACAATGTCTGTGTATGTCTGTATATTTATCTGTCTGTCTGTTAAGTGCATAGCACTTCACTGTGCAACTCTCTACGATGCTCACAATGTCTGTTTGTATCCATCTGTCTATTAAAAGCACAGCACTTCCCTGTGTAACTCTACATGATGCTCACAGTCTCTCTGTATATGCAACCATCTGTCTGTTTTATCTTCTCGTCTCTTTCTCGCTGATTAATTCATAATCTCACGGTGGGAATGCAAACACAGTGAATACAACTAATTAATCAGACTTTCTACTAATCATTAAAAGACTTCTCAGTCCATCTATCCTCCCACTGCCCTCCTGTAATTACCGCTTACTGCCTGTTTCCCACTCTAAACACGGCTCCCCTCCTCCTTTCCTTCATCCTCCTGCTGTCAACAAGGTGTCCGACAGGCAACTGACAGATTACCGATGTTTTCCATCAACACATCACACTGCTGGGGGGCCCCATCCCCCCTGACGGCTGTTTTGTCTGTCACAGGGAGTGCAGTCATACTCATGGCACATCTGTTGACCTCAAGTGCATCGCGCCTGTCTGACCAGTTCACATCTTTATGATTTCTACCATGCACTGAAATCAAAGAATCACTATGTATGTACTCTTACGCTGCCTCCCCCCTCCTCCAGTTTCGTTTCGTCCCTGTGCTCTCTCTCCACATGTTATTTCTCTGTCCAGTCTTCCCGTGTTGTCAAAAAGGCAACGCATTAATGACGCTCTCCATTCACTGTCACATCAAAATAGTTAGCCCAACACCTCCCTCCCTAAAGGCTGTTTTAACACTGGGAGGGCAGTCACACAGCCCGCCTGTCAACCTCAAGTGCAACGTACTATACTGCACTGTACACGCTTGATGACAGTGGTGAGCTCTTTCATTTTGTTGCTATTGTTGTTGTTTTTGTTCCTCGGCTAGAGCTCCGACGTTCACCAATGATCAGATTTTTGTAGACGCAACCATTTTCTTTCCTCCACCATTAAAGTAGCCACATTCTGACTTCCTGGATGATGTTCAAATACAACACCAGCATGCATGCAGTTTTAAAAAAAGAAAAAAGAAAATATTCTATCGTTATCTATTCTTACTGGCACGAATGGCCTATTCTTCTGACAGGCAGTACAGACACTAAAAATGTTCAGCGAGCGTTTGCACAAAGGGCTTCGGGTTTACAGTCTCAACAAACAAACAAGTTAAAACTCCTGGAGAACCCCTCCCCCCCCTCCTTGAATGGGCACCTCGGTGGTGGCTTGAGCCCAGGTTCGATCCCAGACTGTGAAATCGCGAGCACAGCCCTCTATCAACTAAGGCCATTCCGCCGCCCTCTTGTCTGTCTGGTCTTCTTCCTCTCTGCATCCCCTGGCCACGACAACAGTGGGTAGGCAGGATGCGTAGTGCCTGGTCTTTTCCTGCCCCTGTGACTCTGCATCCGCAGGAGCTGCCGGTGAGAACTCTTGACTTCAGAGCAGCTCATGACCCCGTCCAGCCTGTGGTCTCTGTTGGTAGAGGATGGCGAGAAACTAGTTTTGTTCTCTACATTGTCTTCCCCACAGCTGGAGGCCCCCCCCCCCCCCCCCGTCCACCTCTCTCTTTTCTACACTTTCTCTCCTCATCATCTCTCTCTCCTCCTCTCCTCTCTCAAGAGAACACCCACAATGACTACCCTGGCATGGAGGTGCGACTACCAGAGTTCAGTCCCGACCCAAGAGAATGGGAGATCTTCGCAGAGCATCATCTGTCTGATCTATTTGCGATATCTCATGTCTGAATGAAACAAGAGTGGGAACCATTCCCAATATTAACCGATAAACTGTCTCTTATCTACACTTCCACCCCCCCTTCCCCAAACCAGCTACTGCTTCTCTCTCCGTTTCCCCCTTGCTGTCAACCAAGTGTCAAAAAGGCAGCAAAGTAATGATGGGTTTTTTCACCGTCCTATCACACTGCCGGAGGGCCCCCTAACGCCTGGGTGTCACAGTCATAGCGCACCTGTGGACCTCAAATGCACAGTACTGCTGCACTGTACAACTCTTTCTCAGGCTGTCTGTCTGTCTGTCTGCCTGCCTGCCCTGGGAGGCGGGGGGGGGGGGGGGGGGGGGGGGGGAAGAGGGATGAGAGGGAGGGGGGAGGGAGAGAGAGAGGAGCGAGAGAGAGAGAGGGCTTTAAAGCAACTTTCTCCTAATCACAATAAACAGAAATGGACAAGGAATAGTGCTTGCAAAAAACAAAGGGGAAAACCAGCATGCATTTAGAGCTGTACAAAAAAACCAAACCCAACCCATTTCAAACTACACACACCACCACACACACACACACACCACCACAAACACACACACGCGCGCCACGACGCACGCACGCACGCACGCACGCACGCACACACGCACACACACACACACACACACAGACACACACGATCAAGAATAACTTTTCGAACAGAACAAACTTTTCGAACAGAACAGAATTGAGGTTTGTTTTACGGTCACCATCACTGTTTCCAATAACTTCTCCTCCCATCTCTTGGACTTCTAAACTATTACAAGCAGCACTGGGGCAAAGGACGTTGATCCATTCGCCTTTAATCAAGTATTTACTTGTAGTTTACAATACTGCCTTTCATTACACAAAAATAAAATATCAGGTGCAATTTCCGATGAAGTCAGAAACTGGGAGAAAGTGTTTTGGGTTTTAATTAAGTTTGACAGATTTCCTAATTTGAAAATGGGGAGAAAAAAAAGACTTGAATGCGACCAGTGGTTTATTCATTCTTGCACAAAGCTCAGCTGTCAAAATGTCTTAACAGAGCTAGCTTTCAACTCCTTTATAACATTTTACGACCCCCCCCCCCCCCCCCCCCCCCCCCACCCCCCCACCCCCCCCCCCCCCCAACCACAACAAATATATATATATATATATACTACCCCAAGACAAAAACCCCAACAAAACAAAACCATAACGAAACAAACAAACCAAAACCAAAACAAAACGAAAACTTCCACAACACTTCAAACCAATAAGATTTCTCCAGGTAAGGCAAGGAAAGCTCCTTTGATCAGGAGGCTGAGTGCAGTGATGCAACCGTGGGGGAAAAAAAAAAAAAGTACAGGAAAATAACCACGTCTCCGTTTTGGAATCACAAATCAATGTCAAGGCTGTCTCCAATGAAACATTCCAGAAATGTCTTCCATTCCTTCATCCAGGCAGCAGCAGCAAGCAGCAAGCAGGCAAGGAAGTGCTTATGCTGCTACCACCACCGGCAGGGCGGGATATCACGTGCATCTCTCAGCAGTCACGTTTTACAGCTTGTATCATCACAGAAACATTATTTTCTTCTCCCCTAGTCCTCCAGTCTGTTCCACCAACACTGAAGGAGGTTGGCTATTCTTAGAGCCTGGCAGGTAGGACTACAACATTAATGCAAGGCACAACAGCAACGTCTTACATACAATTTTGGGGTTAGAAATGTTTAGGATGTCAGGCCAGATAGTTAACTAGCTATGTCGGTAGTCAATTGCTCGGCCAGCACTTAAAATTCTCCTGGGGTGGCGGATTTGGCCCTAAGAGGAGGCAGAAAGGTCCTACTGCTACAATTTGTTGCTTTTTTTGAAGTGGGGGAGAATTTGGAAGTGCGCTAACCACGGCAGCAAGGGGCGCTTTACGTCACAACACCCTGTTTTAGCTGGTAAAAGCTATTGTCTATTATTAAACAATACAAACAGCCTTGGGAGTCAACGAGTTCACAAAAAAGTTTCAACAGCAAAATGCATTCAATATTAATGCAGAAAGAGTAGCGGCGGAAAACAAGTGCAGGCAACCTCTTACAAAGTTCTTCTCAATCATTTTGAAAAAAATTAAGTTGTACAACTTTTTTGTTTTGTAAAGAGATGCTGTCACTGCATCACTTCACCTTTTTATTTCAGACTCTGCTTCACAGTTGTTGTTGATGCTGTTGTAAATTTTTGTTGTAATTAAGCATGCTGCCTAAACATCGACGGGGGGAATTGGATAGTTCGGTGGTTTGAGCGTTGCGCTCAAGATTTCACGGCCCGGGATCGATCCCAGGTTACACCTACCACTGAGACGCCTGTTCAAGGGGATTTTTCCCCTGGAGTTAACACTCCCACTCTCGCGCAAGTCCTTCGGATGAAACTTTAAACCGAAGTCCCTGTGCGAAGACCATCTTGCGCGCACGTTAAAACCCGTTCTGCCTTTCAGAAGAGTAGGCCATTGTGTGCAGGTAGGAACGGATGACAAACTTTAAAAAAAACAAAACCGCATGCATACTGGTGTCGTGTTTAGACATCATCCCCGAAGTTGGAATGCGGCTACCTTCATGGGGGGTAAAAACGGATGCATAAACAAAGTCTCATCACTGGTGAACCTTGAAGTTGTAGCAGAGAAAATGCCCCCCCCCCCCCCCTACACACACCTCGACACAGCCGACTGATTCTTTAAAATTTTAAATAAGGTCAGGTCAGGTCAGTCAGAGAAGTTTCTCTGCTACTGGTATCCATGTAACCCAGTACAACCCTGTCGCATGTGGGGGAGGAAACCCCAATAGAAAAAACCCAACAACATATGGAGACTTGGAGAGGAGATTGGCGCCACCAAAGGGAAAATCCTAAGCCCACAGAAAAACATGAAAGACAAATGCAAAGCCGAAATGTACCCGGATCGGTCGAGGCCCGGGTTACCAACGACCGCGCTTTCCTTGATCAACACCAGGGTGGAAGTGACAAGTCAGCTACTGGAGTTAAAACATTACTTAAGCTCCCTAGAGAACAAATCACCCTTGGTTACATGGAACGTCCGTACACTCTACAATTGCGGAAAATTTAAAGAACTAGAGTATGAGCTTAGGGCCCATATAAATGGGACATTATTGGACTGGAGAAGTGAGATGGACAGGATTGGTGAGACATTGACTGAAGAAGGCAACAAGATCTGGTACAGTGGCCCAAGAGAAACATCACCCAACATGGAGTGGCATTTTTTGTCAAAAGGAGTAGTGGGGTGCATTATCAGCTGTACACCCGGGTTCCAGCAGGATTATCAGTATCCCGGGGGTCGGCCAAGCCCAAGAACATCACCATCATACAATCTAAAGCACCATCATTGACCATACAGATGAAGAAGTAGAAGAATTTATGAAGATCTTGAAGGGGGACCATTAAGAAATACCCAAGAAGGACATTTATCATCATCCAAGGGGATTTTAACGCCAAGTAGTCCTGACTCTTACAACCAATGGGCGGAACAGTTGGTCAGTTTGGAACTGGGGGGAGACCAAAGACAGGGGACTACGTCTGCTGGGGGTTTGCCTGCACCCCCAGACTTTTCCATTGCCAATACCCCCTATCCCACAACAGTCAAGGAGGACAACCTGGATGCGCCAAACGGCAAGATCCATAACCAAATAGATTTTATCTTAACACCACGGCGCTTCAAATCCGCATCACAGAGCCAGAACAAGACCACCCTGGAGTGACATAGGGAGCGACCCCGACCCAAGAGAATGGAGATCTTCGCAGAGCATCATCTGTCTGATCTATTAGCATATCTCATGTCTGAAATGAAACAGAGAGTGGGAACCATTCCCAATATTAACCGATAACTGTCTCTTATCTACACTTCCACACCCCCTTCCCCCAAACACACAGCTACTGCCTTCTCTCTCCGTTTTCCCCCTTGCCGGTCAACCAATGTCAAAAAGGCAGCAAAGTAATGATGGGTTTTTTCACCGTCCTATCACACTGCTGAGGGCCCCCTAACGCCTGGGTGGCACATCCATAGCGCACCTGTGGACCTCAAATGGCACAGTACTGCTGCACTGTAACAACTCTTTCATCAGGCCTGACTGTCTGTCTGTCGGCCTGCCTGCCCTGGAGGCGGGGGGGGGTGGGGGGGGGGGGGGGGGGGGGGAGGAAGATGGATGAGAGGGAGGGAACGGGAGGGAGAGGGAGAGAGAGCGAAGAGAGGGAGAGGGCTTTAAGCAACTTTCTCCTAATCACAATAAAATCAGAAAATGGACAGGAATATGCATTGCAAAAAACAAAGGGGAAAAACAGCATCATCTTAGAGCCTGTACAAAAAAAACAAACCCAACCCATTTCAAACTACACACACAACACACACACACTCACACACACACACACTACACACACACAACACGCGCGCGCACGCACGCACGCACGCACGCACAGCCGCACGCACGCACACAACGCACAAGCACACACAACACACACACAGACACACACGATCAAGATAACTTATCGAACAGAACGAAACATTTCGAACAAAGACAGATTGAAGGTTTTGTTTAACGGACCACCATCACTGTTTCACAATAACTATCCTCCTCCATCTCCTTGGACTCTAAACTATTACAAGCAGCACTGGGCAAAGGACGTTTTTTGTTTGAATCCATTCGCCTTTAAATCAAGTATTTACTTGTAGTTTACAATACTTGCCTTTCATTACACAAAAAACAATATCAGGTGCAATTTCCGATGAAGTCAAAACTGGGAGAAAGTGTTTTGGGTTTAATTAAGTTTGACCCCAGAATATCCTAATTTGAAAATGGTAGAAAAAAAAGACTTGAATGCGACCAGTGGTTTATTCATTCTTGCACCAAAGCTCAGCTGTCCAAAAATGTCTAACAGAGCTAGCTTTTTCAACTCCTTATAACATTTTTACCGACCCTCCCCCCCCCCCACCCCAAGCCCACAACAAATATATATATATATAAAATACTACCCCAAGACAAAAACCCAAACAACAACAAAACATAAACGAAACCAACAAACCAAAACCAAAACAAAACGAAAACTTCCACAACACTTCAAAACCATACGAGTTCTCCAGGTAAGGCAAGGAAGAGCTCCCTTTGATCAGGATGAGCATAAGAAGACATCTGCAGTGTACATGCAACCGTGGGGGAAAAAAAAAGTACAGGAAAATAACCACGTCTCCCGTTTTGGAATCACAAATCAATGTGTCAAGGCTGTCTCAATGAAACATTCCAGAAATGTCCTTCCATTCCTTCATCCAGCAGCAGCAGCAAGCAGCAAGGCAGGCAAGGAAGGCTAAGTAAGCTGCTACCCCACACCACCGGCAGGGCGGGATATCACGTGCATCTCTCAGCAGTCACGTTTACAGCTTTTTATCATCACAGAAACAATATTTTTCGTCTCCCCTATCCTCCAGTCTGTTCCACCAACACTGAAGGAGGTTGGCTATTCTTAGAGCCTGGGCAGGTAGGACTTCACATTAATGCAAGGGCACAACAACAACGTCGTAACATACAATTTTTGGGGTTAGAAATGTTTAGGATGTCAGGCCAGATAGTTAACTAGCTAATGTCGGTAGTCAATATGCTCGGCCAGCACTTTAAAATTCCCTGGGTGGCGGATTTGGCCCTAAGAGGAGGCAGAAAGGTCCAACTGCTAACAAATATTTTGCTTTTTTTGAGTGGGAGAATTTGGAAGTGCGTCTAACCACGGCAGCAAGGGGCGCCCTTACGTCCACAACACCCTGTTTTAGCGGTAAAAGCTATTGTCTATTATTAAACAAATACAAACAACTGGAGAGTCAACGAGTTCACAAAAAAAAAAGTTTCAACAGCAAATGCATTCAATATTAATGCAGAAAGAGTAGCGGCGGAAAACAATGCAGGCAACCTCTTACAAATTCTTCTCAATCATTTGAAAAAAATTAAGTGTACAACTTTTTGTTTTGTAAAGAGATGCTGTCACTGCATCACTTCACCTTTTTATTTCAGACTCTGCCTTCACAGTTGTTGTTGATAGCTGTGTAAATTTTGTTGTAATATAAGCATGCTGCCTAAACATCGACGGGGGGGAATTGGATAGTTCGGTGGTTTGAGCGTTGCGCTCAATATTTCACGGACCCGGGACCATCCCAAGGTTACACCTACCACTGAAGACCCTGTTCAAGGGGATTATTCCCCCTGGAGTTAACACTCGCCACTCTCATGCGCAAGTCTTCGGATAAACTTTAAACCGAAGTCCTGTCGAAGACCATCTTAGCGCCAACGTTACAACCCGTTCTTCAGCCCTTTCAGAAGATAGGCCATTGAGTTGCAGGTAGGAACGGATGACAAACTTTAAAAAAAAAAAACAAAAACCGCATGCATACTGGTGTCGTGTTTAGACATCATCCCCGAAGTTGGAATGCGGCTACCTTCATGGGGGGTAAAAACGGATGCATAAACAAAGTCTCATCACTGGTGAACCTTGAAGTTGTAGCAGAGGAATGCCCCACCCCCCCCTACACACACCATCGACACAGCCGAACATGATTCTTTATATATATATAAGGTCAGGTCAGGTCAGTCAGAGAAGTTCTCTGCTACTGGTATCCATGTAACCCAGTACAACCTGTCGCATGTGGGGGAGGAAACCCCAATAGAAAAAACCCAAAACATATGGAGACTTGGAGAGGAGATTGGCGCCACCAAGGAATATCCTAAGCCCACAGAAAAAACATGAAAGACAAATGCAAAGCCGAAATGATACCGGATCGGTCGAAGGCCCGGGTACCAACGACCGCGCTTTCCCCATGATCAACACCAGGTGGAAGTGACACTCAGCTACTGGAGGGTAAAACATGACTTAAGCTCCCTAGAGAACAAATCACATTGGTACATGGAACGTCCGAACGACTCTACAATTCGAAAATCAAAGAACTAGAGTATGAGCTTAGCCGATATTTAATGGGACATTTATTGGACTAGGAGAAGTGAGAAGGACAGGATTTGGTAGACATTGACTGAAGAAGGCAACAAGATCTGGTACAGTGGCCAAGAGAAACATCCACCAACATGGAGTGGCATTTATTGACAGAAAGAAGTAGTGGGTGCATTATCAGCTGTAACACCGGCTTCCAGCAGATTACAGTATCCGAGGTGACCGGCCCAAGCCCAAGAACACACCATCAACAAATACTATGCACCATCATCTGACCATACAGAAGAAGAAGTAGAAGAATTTTATGAAGATCTGAAGAGACCATTAAGAAAATACCAAGAAGGACATCATCTCATCCAAGGGGATATTAACGCCATAGTAGGTCCCTGACCTCTTACAACCAAATGGGGCCGACAGTTGGTCATTTGGAACTGGGGAGACCAACGACAGGGGACTACGTCTGCCTGGAGATTGCCTGCACCCACAGACTTCATAGCCAATACCTCTCTATCCCCACAAGCAGTCAAAGGAGGACAACCTGGCATGCGCCAAACGGCAAGATCCATACCATATAGATTTTATCTTAACACTCGACGAAGCGCTTCAAATCCTGCATCAACAGAGCCAAACAAGAACCTACCCTGGAGCTGACATAGGCAGCGACCACGACCATTGTGCTGCTGGTATTCAAATGAAGCTGAAGAAAAACAAACAGCCTGCAAACCCACGTATCAAATTGACGTGGACAAACTGAAAGATCCAGATTTCGAGGAGATCTTCCAAGCTAATCATGGCGACGTTTTGCGGCATTAAACCTCCAGGACACTGACATCAATGACCTCACCAACCAACTTCAAAGAGCAGTCCGATGAAACAGCAGAGGAGGTACTTCGTCGTCCATAGGAAAAACACCAGCATGGACTACCAATGACATCTTGGACCTCTGCGATACAAGAAGAGCACTGAAACCAACCAGGTCTTCCCAACCCTAAAGAGAATACCGGGAGGACAACAATCTCGTGAAGAAGTCATGTTAAAGGCCAGAGAGGAAGTGGATCAGTATCAATGCGATGAGATCGAAAAAAAACATGAAGAGGGCAACAGATAAAAAGGCATACGACACCCTGAAAAAACTCACAAAACCACTTCAACCAAATCAATCAGTCATTTAGACAGCTCCGGAAACCTCCTCACAAACGAAAGCTCAGCTGCATTGAACTCAGGTGTCTGAATATTGTCAAGAACTGTACAACTACCCAATACAACAAAGCTTAATACTCCCGCCACACCTCCCCTCACCACTGATAAAACCACTCCATCAAATGTGAGAGGAAAGAGCAATAAATAGACAGAGAAAGCAGCAACATCAAGACACCCCTCAGCCATTACCTAACTGCGGAAGAAGAGGAAGAAGCCATCCGCAGCTTAAACAGTAAGGAAAGTCCCCAGAGCAGACAATATACCAGCAGAGTGCTCAAGCATGGTGGCGAAACAGTCATCACATAGTTACAGCTATCTGTCAAAGATTGGGAGACAAAACAGTGGCCTACAGAATGACACATTCACTCATCATACCCCTGCCCTAGTAAGGAATTACGCCAATGCCAAACCTATAGAACTATCACCTCATCAGCCACGCCAGCAAGATCATGCTCAAAGTTTTTTTTTTTTTAAAAATTTGAATCGACTCAAGAAGGAGGCAAAGAACACCCTTGCAGAGGAAACAAAGCTGGGTTCAGGCAGCAGGAGCACAATCGAACAGATTTTTTTAACTTGCCACATCATGAATGGAAAAACACTTCAAAACATCAGAGAGACCTGTTGCCACAACTCATCGAATTCAAGAAGGCTTGACAGAGTATGCACGAAGGCCTGTGGCAGGTCCTCAGAAATGTTTGGCATGAAGCAGACGATGCAAACCATTCAAGCACTATACAACACCGCAAGCAGTGCAGTCCCTTCTGAACAAATCAGGTCGGAGATCTACTATCAAACTACAGTTGGGGGTCCGACAAGAATGCCTGTTATCTCCAGTCCTTTCAATCTGTTCTTGGAAAACATTATGAAGAGACTCCTACGCTACCACTCTACCATCTCCATTGGCGGCAGACCTCAACAACTTACGGTTGCCGATGACATAGACCTCAATGGGCGGAAGTAACACAGAGCTGCAAGATCTTACGACCATACATGAGAACAGAGCTTGGACATATGGGATGGAGGTGAGCTCGGAGAAAAGTAAAGAACTTGTGAACAGCACGATCAAATGCCACCGCTAACAATTACATGAACGGCCAACAACTGAGGAGTAGACGCTTTAAATACCTCGGCGCAACACTCACAAAGACGGGAGATCGACGACAGAACCAAAGTCAGAATAGCCATGGCCCAACATCTTCCATGACAAAACTCACCACATATAGGAAAAGTAAAGAGATCAGTTTTCCCAATCAAACTAAAGCACTACAAAGCCCCTAATTCAGTCGATCCTGCTGTCCGAAGAGAAACCTGGACATTACTGCTGAAACAGCAAAGCGAATCCAGTCATGTCGCAACAAATGCCATAGAAAAACTACTGGGCATGATCCTGGAGCGGAAACGAAAGACCAATGCATTTGTCAAGATTCAAATAACACGCTGGCAGGTCTACAGGAAACCCCTTCTCAACCATCGCAGAAAAAAGCTGACATGTTCGGCACGTCACCACGCCACAACACTCTGCCCAAAACAGTACTGCAGGGAACACTCGAAGGTGGCAGAAGGAGGGGAAGACAGAACAATCATGGAAGGAAAACAACATCAGAGAAGACCCAGGAAGAATGACTCGGCACTTACTGCCAGAGCCGAGATGGAGGGAGGAAGGCTTACCACGGCACGTCTTTCATGTCTCCCCCACGACCGCCAATGTCACGGGTCGAAGATGATATATAATAAATATATATAATATATATATATATATATATATATATATATATATATATATATATATAAAACAAGAATATCACACCCTAGGAGTGTTAAGCATTGTCGAAATAGCCAACATACAGCAACGAAGAAGAGCGGCAAACAAACGGCGGCTAATCCACACACAACCTGACACTGAACTCTGTAACGAAGGAGGCCTATCATGCTATGTCACCGACCCGAGGTACTGCCACAAGGAGGGAGAGACCATCCTGATCTTGAAGAATTACCATTGAGCTGTGGCCACAGAGACAACGCGGCAAAGTGAAAGATCTAATATTCAAAAGCGATATTACAAGGTTTTGTTTGTTTCGAACAGCAGTGTTAAATAATTTTATGGAGATAGGTTTCCACAGAGAGAGATGGAGAAGGCTCATCAATGTCAAACCTCCCCTGGGAGAAACATGACAAAAAAGGAAGAAGATAGGTTTCCACAGTTCTCTCTCAAGCACTGTGACATATGACTCAGGGTAGGCATAAGTCTTCAAAAACGAATTCAGACTATTACAAGGATCACAGACGGCTTTTCAGGACTGTGACACAAAATTTCGAGTACGCGCTACAAGACATACTCTTGTACCCATACAGTACTCTTCTACCTATACAGTCATGCTTTACCATACACCACAGGTACCTGTTCATACTGCTATTAAAAACTACATGCCTATCTTTTACACTGCAATCTTGTTAACTGTCACATTTTCCACTGAGGATTTCCTACGCGTTTTCATCATCAAGCTCTAAACATCTGGAACTACTTTAAAGGCATTTCTTTTTCAGACACTTACTCAAGACTTTGCTTGTCAAATCACAAAGTCTGTTCAACCAAACCCACACACTAGTCTAGCTTTCTAGAGATTGAAGTTTTAAGCTTTTGGAAGGATGAGGTAAATCCATAAACATCTACCATTGGGGGTGGGGTGGGTGAGGGGTGGTGTTGTTCATCTCCGTAGTGTTGGGGGGTGGGGGGCTATTAATCCTTACGTTAGGGGAGAGAACCCCTCTTTCCCAGTACACGTGCACTGTGCACATTTGTTTGCTACTGTAACCCCAGTAGTGGGTGATAGGGAGGGAAGGGCTAGTAGATGGTTGGTTACCCTGTAGCGGGTTACCGGTAGGGAAGAGGTTAATTAAACAGTATCCTCCCATCTGGTCGGATCAAGACAGGCGCTACCATACCAGTCAACACTGAGGTGACCCAGCACTGAGCAGCGATGCAGGGCCTTTTTATTGTAGTGGCCGTTCGGCAACTGCACATCGATAGCTCCTTGTACACGGCTAGACTGTCACATACCGTGTGGCTGTAATAAGCTGTAATAATTTGGCTGTAATAAGCTGTAATAATTATTGTGAGTGACGATGTCGGGATGAATGAGTTGGGAACATCAGAGCTGGAACGTCACAACAGATAAAAAGCCAAGACACACCCCCCCCCCCCCCCCCCACCCCCCCACCACCACGGCGGTAACAGAAAACAACCCCCCCCCCCCCCCCCCCTTCCCCAGCAAACATCCAAAATAGTTAACGTCTAATACGTCAATCCATCCAAATTGCTAATGAATAATTTCTTCCCTTTATTTCAACCCCCGCCCATCTCTAACGGCTTCGGGAAAAAAAAACCCCTAACCGTGCACATTATTTTTGTGCTTTACTCTGCTTGTCAATCATTTTTCAACTCCTCGTTTCTCTTTCTGCATCCTAATGGAAAGAAAACTTTAAAATATTTTAAAAAAATACTAATAATAAAAGAAAGAGTGTTTCCGAAGAGGCAGAGGGGCCAGGTCTGGTGTACGAGGAAAAGCGCTTACGCACTTTTTATTGCCCACAACAACACCCTTTTTTTTTCTTCTTTTTCTCTCTCTTCTCTCTTCTCTCTCTCTCTCTCTCTTTTCTCTCCTCTTCCCCCCTCCCTTCCCCCAACCTTACACCCCCCCCTTCTTCCCCGGGCGACGGTTTAAAAATGGCACTGGTCGTCATAGTGGGCCCGATTGATATGCTGTGACGCGCGAAGTGCTTGAAGGAAAGCCGGCTTTGTCCCCCGTTGTCTTGTCGCGGGTCGGAAACCCGGGGCCCCCAGACAGCGCTTGGCAGTGAAGGAGGGCCAGTGGTTATGACTCTCTCTCTCTCTCTCTCTCTCTCTCTCTCTCTCTCTCTCTCTCTTCTTCTCTTCTCTCTCTCTTCTTCTCTCCCCTTTTCTCAGTCTCGGGCCCACCCCCCAATAGTGCACACGATTTTGACAATTTTTCACTTTCCCTCTTAGGCGTGATCAAGTGACAGTCGAGTTTATAATATACATTACTGTTGAAATATGATTTGTGAACAGCCCGCGATCGGACCCTCGTTTGTCCCTCGCAGTTGATTCTCGACTTTAAGCACCGGGTTTGTTTGTTATTTACTTGTTTGTTTTTTTTATGAACGGAGCAGCTGAAAGGTTTGTTTTTTGCACCTCACCAAACGCTGACACAAATGGGGGATCTTTCACGCCAAAATTGATTTTCGGGTATTAAAAACGAAGTGGTTTAAAAAACCTTGCGGCCTGCCGTTGGCCTGAAGATGGAAAAAATACTCCCCACCCGGCTTCATTCCCCAGATGTCGCTTGCCGGGATTCGAACGTACTTTTTTCGGGGATCCTGGGACGAAGTAAACAGTCTTAACCACTCGGCTGCGCCACGCTTGTGCACTAAAAAGTTCAGTGAAAAAAGTTGGTGTGTGTGTTGTGTGGGGGTTGTTGTGTGTGTGGTTTGTGTGTGTGGGTTTGATGTGTGCGTGCGTGGTGGTTGTGTGCGGGCGGCGTGCGTGCCGCGCGTGGAAAGGGGCCCCCCTTAATGTTGTGGTGAGTTTGCCCCCACAACCGTTTACTCCAAATTTCTTTCAAACTCATACAATTAAACGACGTTCCCCAAAACCGATTTACCCCACGTCATTTCATTCTTTTCCCTTTCTTATTTTTTCTTTTGTTACCGTAATTCTGGGGAAAAATCATTATAAGATTGGGTACACGTCCATTTTTCACAAAAGGGGTCACCCGCTTTCAGCTTTTGAGAACCAGAGTGAGTTTAAATGAACAACCGCAGTGGTTTTTATTATACTTCAATAAATTTACCACGACCTACTTTTCTTCTTGATTTTAAGTTGCTTTTAACCTGCACAACTGATTTGACATGACCACACGGGGAATTTCATAAGTCTTATTCGAAGAATTGAAACACTGAAAACTCCAAAGCCCTCTGAAAAATTCTTTTTTCCCCCCAAAGACGAACGAACGCAGTCAGAATCGAACCCTGCCCCTTTTCCCCAACGTTTTAAAAAAAAACCTTTCCCACCACCCAAACCAGGCCCCCCGCTTCTTCCGACAATCCTTCGTTCCAATACATCCGTCGGAGGGCATAAAATCCCAAAAGAACCCTTTGAACTATATCATAGTTCAAGACATCAATGGGGGGAGGGGGTGGGGAGGAGGGGGGAAGGGAAGGGAAAGGGGGAGGAGGTAATAGATATAGATAAACACTAAAGGAGGGGGGGGGGGAGAGAGAGAGGGCGAGAGAGAGAGGGGGGGGGAGAGAGAGAGAGAGAGAGAAAGGGGGGGGGGGGGAAGGAGGAGAGAGAGAGAGAGAGAGGAAGGAAAGGGGGAGAGAGAGGAAGAGAGAAGAAGAGGAGAGAGAAGAGAGAGAAGAGAGAGAAGTTTCCCCCACACAATCAAAGGGCAGAACGACAAAGGGGGGAGGGGGGGAGGGGGGGGGGGGGTGAATGAAAGAGAAGGAGGGGGAAGGAGAGGGGGAGAGAGAGAAGGAGAGAAGAGAAGAGAAGAGAGAAAGGGAGAGAGAGAAAGGGAAAGGGGAAGGTAAAAGGGTAAAGGAGACCGTTGGGGACCCATGAGCAGCGCCCCCCCCGCCCGACCCGCAGGAACCCCCCCCTTACCCCCCCCCCCCCCCCCCCCCCCCCCCCCCCCCCCCCCCCCCCCCCCCCCCCCCCCCCCCCTTTCCCCCCTCACCCCCTCCCCCCCTTTTCCCCTTTCCCCCTTTTTCTACCCCCCCCCCTTTCCCCCCTTTTTAAAAAAAAAAACCCCCCCCCCCCCCCCAAAAAAAAACCCCCCCCTCTAAACGGGCCCCCCAAAAATAAAAAAATTTTAAAAAAAAAACAAAAAAAAAACCCCAAAAAAAAAATTAAACCCCAAAACAAAAAAGGAAAAAAACCCCCCTCCCCTCCCCCCCCCCCCAAAAAAAAAAAAACCCCAAAAAAAAAAAAACCCCAAACAAAAAACAATTTTAAAAGTTTTTAAAAAACAATCCAAAAACCCAAATCCCCTTAATTGCCTCTCTCTCTCTCTCCCCCCTTCTCCCTCTCTCTTTTTTCCCCTCCCCCCCTCCCCCCCCCCCCCCAAACACCAACCACCACCACCCCAACAGAAAAACCCCACCATTTTAGCCCCCTGTTTAAGCCTTTTTTTTTTTTTTTGAAAGAATGGATTTGGTTAAAGAAAACCCAAGGTTTAAAAACAAAAGTAAAAGGGTTTAAAGGGGGGAAAAATGTTTATTTCCTTTTCAATCCCCTTCTCCTTTCAGTTTTCCTTTTTTTTTAAAAAAAAAAACCGGGGGGGCGGGGGGTTTTTGAAAAAACCCCCCAAATGCATTAAATTTAAAACTACATAACGTTCTTATGGGGAGCACATTTTTTTTTTTTTTTTCGTTTTTTTGGGTGTGTGTGTGTTGTGTGGTGTGTTTTTGGGTGGCGGGCGCGCGCGGGGCGGGGGTGTGGGGTGGGGTTTTTGGGGGGTTTTTCTTTAGGCCCCTGTAAACCCAAAAGCTTCTACTCCCCCCACCCTTTCCCCCCCAAAAATACACGCACGCCACACGCACCCCCCTACTCACCCACACACCCAATTGCCTTTCCAGAGAGAGTCCACTCTTTCAAAGAAAAAAAATTTTAATCTGTGCATTAAATTTTTGCCCCCCCCCCCCCCCCCCCCCCTCCCATTTCTTACTCACAAGCCAACACCACAAGACCCCAAAGAGTCCAGTCCTAGGAGCGGAGGGGGAAATTTGGTTTCCCCGCCAAGTCCCCTTTCGTAAATAAGCATGGAGTTGAGCCCCTAATAGCCCATGATTTATGACAGCAGAGCTATGGGGTTTGTGGGGGGAAAAAGGACCAAGCCCCTTTCAAAGCACAGGAGGGACAAAAAATTTTTGGCGATTGGGATAGGGGGGAGACACATGCAAACAACACAGGGAAGATTTAAAATTTTCCTATCAACAAATGCTGCCAATGTTTCTTCCACAAAATCATCGAACAAAGACAACTTGGCCTCTTAAGAACTTTTATTTCCCCTGCAGTTAACACGAGTTGTGTGTTTCCGCATGCGGGCAATCCCAAATTAAAAGGGTGGGGGGAAAAAAAAGGGGGCAAACAGCAAAAACATCCCCGGATCACTGAAAAGGCCCTAGCCTGTTGTCCCCCCTTTGGGGTGTAAACTGTATTTTTGGTAAGGGGAAAACTGCTTTCGAAAGAACCCGCCAGCTCTCCCAAATGTTTCTTCCTACGGCAAAAACAACTTTTTTTCCACTTTTTTGTTTCCAAAAAAAATTACCCCCTATCAATTTATTTTTAAGGTTCGGTATATTTATGGTCAGATTTTTCTATGAAATAGGAAACCGGGAGCCCCTTCAAGTTTTAAAAAAGTACCTTCCGAAAGTGGGACCTTCTTTCCCCCTTTTTTCCCGCCTGAAATAAAAAACTTGTCGCCCGAAAAAGGCTCTCAAAACAAAGTGATCGCACAGTCCATCCGCTGTACGGGGAAATTCCCCTTTCTACCTATAGGGAAGGGGAGGCAAAGCATAAAAGAAGGAGAGGCGCCAGCTTAAAGACCATTTGGGCCCCTAGAGAAGCTGAGGTCTCTGACACCTCGTGCCCAACAATCCATAAGTTATGGGACACCGTTACCTTACTCTTTAAAGCGATCTCGAAATGCTTCAAAGTACTGTTGAATTATGTGAGATCTTTTTTCAAACATTAGAGGAAAAAAAAACTAAGAATAGAGGTAGGGAGGAAAAGTTTTACCAACAACAAACACCAACCACAACGAGAACAATTCTAAATACAGCTACCAGGTCCCACGAATACAAAATTCGTTTTTGATCGCTCTCCCAGGACTGAAATACAACAACAAAAACACGAGCATTTGAACACTATTAAACGGGGCAGGACAGACGATGCATATACGTAAAAGTACGGACATGATACAACACTGTAGGCTACAACCAAAAGGCAAACACACTGAAACAGCCAGTGTAGTGGAGGAGGAGAAGGCTCCCTCCTTCCCTCCGCCTTGGCGCCAGTTCAAGAAGAGTTTCCCCACACTGAGGTGTGAACCCCACCAGTCAGGCTTGGCACACCACCCCAGTAAGCCAGCTCATGCTGCTGGAATTTTTCCTTGGGGATTCACCCTACTGTACTGGCTGTGAGGATGATGTCAGCTCTTGTCTATGCAGCCCTGAAGGTTGAACTTCACCTCCCCCTCCCTTCTCCTAACCGTTCACTATTCCAGGACCACCCCCCTTCGTCTCCTTCCCTTGTTGGCACGAAGTGATAATTACTGTTGGGGAAGAGGAGAAGGCAGTTGTTCATGGGGATAGTGTCATAATATCATACTGCATAATATAGGATGATGCACTGAGTGTTACAGGAGTCCTCTCTCTCTCTCTCTCTCTCTCTCAACTCTCTCTCTCTCTCTCTCTCTCCTCTCTCTCTCTCTCTCTCTCTCCTCTCTCTCTCTCTCTGATGGGGGATAAGGGTGGGTGGATACATTTTTAATCATGCGTATCTTTGTTCTTGCGCAAGTGCTTGCATGTTAAGGCTACTCACCTGTGTATGTGCGCATACCTGTGTGTGATGTGTGTGTGTGCACGTGTTTGTGTGTATGTGTGCGCGCACGCGTGCACGTACATGCATGCGTCCATGAAAACGTTCGCTTTTTTTTTATTTTATAAAACAAAGCGCATGTTTACTTCTACATTTTGCGAGTGTAGGGCCTAGCTCCTTTCAAAACTACCATCCCTGTACCGTCTTCACTTCACCGCCCACTACTACTCTTTTGCACTCTACCTTCCTTCCTTCCTTCCTTCTACTGTGAGAAGTTCCCAGAGAGGCTGCTGACGCGTGATTGGCTGGACCTACTTTCTCCCTCAGCGAGTGGTGGAGGCCAGAACCAGCCGCCAGAAAAGCAGGGAAATAGGTCACAGAGGAGGAAACTAGGCCAAAAGACGGAGGAGGAGGAGGAGGACGAGAAGGAGCAGAGCTGAGCAGCAGAGAGAGGGGGAAAAGCGGGAAGACACACAGAACAGCAGCACAAGCTGAAGTTAAAGCGGCTTTGGAAGGGCGGTGGTGATGGCGTGGGCAGTTCTGCCTCTGCTTTCATCCAGTTGCCGTTCCCTTTCTTCGTCCTCCTTTGGCACGATTAATTTCAGATGGTTGAGCTTAATATAGCAAGCATGATTTTTGGTGTTTTTTGTTTGAGAGGTAAAAGAAGCCCTTTAAAAGATAATATTACACAGCGTTTGGTTCAGGATAATGAACGCACCTTTAAAAAAAAAAAAAAGGCCAGAGGTAAAGTTAAGGCCTACGATTCTGACCCTCTTTTGCTTTATTCCTTCGATGGATGCTTGCGTGATCTGTGTTGGTTGGTTCAGATGGGTATCTATGACGCACAAGTTGTGCAGGCCCACTTATGGGGGAGGTTTAGCTGGTCTATTAATAAATTGAATCAAACGAAAGCCAGTTTTCTTTTGACGCGGGCAATAAGGATGCCGAAGTTAAACCTAACGAGTCCTTCAAAGGCACACCACAGCCACTTCTTTCATTCGTCGCCTATGGCCTCAGTCTCCTCCTGTTTCAGATATTTTACAATTTAGCTCCAGGCGATCACACACATACTTTGCCCCAGTTCTTTGTTCGTTATGGAAAAGAAACGAGGTAGTAGATCTATGTTATAACCCAGTAGTTAAAGACCGCGATCTTGTAACTCTAATGGGTCTGCTGAGGTCTCCAGTTCCAGTCTCAGGGGCCGGGGTTCGGTTCTTTCCTTCCTTTTTATTTATTCGTTTTTTAAATGTATTCAACCAAGTTTCACCAATGGCAGGCTTTGTGTATGCGACCGTTGCTTTTTGGTCACCATCGAGATAGCTGCATCAAAAAAATTTTTTTTTTTTGAGGGGGGGAGGGGTATTTTGTTTTTGTTTGGGAAGGTGGAGGTGTTCGTTTTGGTTTTGTTTTTACTTTTAGTGTCCATGGCCAGAATTAGTGCTTTTCCTTCTTTCTTCCCCCCCCCCCCCCCCCCCCCCCCCCCCCCCAAATTCTCTCAAGCCAGCAGTACTGCTATGACCTTCTTTCTCTTCTCGTATATACACAGGCAAGATCAGTATGTATGTTAATGATTTTGTATAATTCATGTCAGCGTTCAAAATGCAGACATACCAACAAATACACACATGAAAAGAAAACCTCAGCACGCACCCAGGGTTTACAAATTATACATTGGAATTCTGCAGATGCTAGTGCATGATCACGTTGAGTGAATTTCATGGTCCACGCGACGTGATTAAGAGTTGGGAATATTCTGCATACTGTACTACCTCCTTGGGAGGGAAATACACCTGGAAAATGTGGAAGGGAAAAAACCAACAGAAACTATTAAAAAAAAAAACAACCCACATGGATACCTGGGTAATTTTTCTTGTTAAAACCTATTGCTATGATATTTGCGATTATTGATAAATCAGTGAGCAGCCATTATAGAAAACAGATTTCATAGCAATCATTTTTCAATCACAAACACACACACACACAGAGAGAAGAGAGAGAGAGAGAGAAGAGAGAGAGAGAGAGAGAGAGAGAGAGAGAGAGAGAGAGAGAGAGCAGAGAGAGAGCATAACCAGCATTACCAGCCTAGATATTAAATTAAAAAGTGTTCTCCACAAAAGTCACGATATTCAAGAAGTTTCCCACAAAAGTCACGATATTCAAGAAGTTTTCCACAAAAGTCACAATATTCAAGAAGTTTTCCACAAAAGTCACGATATTCAAGAAGTTAACCACAAAAGTCACGATATTCAAGAAGTTGTCCACAAAAGTTACGGCATTCAAGAAGTTAACCACAAAAGTCACGATATTCAAGAAATGTCCACAAAAATCACGACATTCAAGAAGTTAACCACAAAAGTCACAATATTCAAGAAGATGTCCACAAAAGTCACGACATTCAAGAAGTTAACCACAAAAGTCACGACATTCAAGAAGTTAACCACAAAAGTCGCGACATTCAAGAAGTTAACCACAAAAGTCACGATATCCAAGAAGTTAACCACAAAAGTCACGACAGAGCTGTCTGGAGGGACCTAACAGTCACCAGGAGCGCAGCCCCCAACACCTGTGACACTGACATGGGAG
>CM054149.1:15339996-15347496 GCA_028751875.1 Rapana venosa
CACACACACACACAACACACACACACACACACACACACACCAACAACACAGTCATTATATAGTTTTAGCCAATTTTCAAAATCCAGAAAGAAGGCTCTGGCAGTTTTCTTATCTAGACCATTCTGAACTGTCGTTACATCACAGTTGCACAATCGCGCAGAAAGAAGGTTTAAAATAAGGAAAGAACAAAACGAAAAAGAAACCCCCAACTATTTGGGTAATGCACACAACGAATGCTTTAAGGAGAGATACAAGCTGGGAGTGGTGGTGATGGTAGTAGCGGTTATGGAGAAACAGGAGTGATCAGTGAAAAAGCAAGTAACAATGTTTTTTTGCAATCTACATATGTATGCATACGGGCGAGCACGCAGGCACATACACAAACCACACACAGTGATGCACACGCGCGCGCGCGCTCTCTCTCTATCTCACACAGACACACACACACACAGACACACACATACACACACACACACACATGTGCGCGCACACACGAGGACGTGCAAAACTGGAAAGTGGTTCGATATTGCTTGCAAAGGATACAGGCTGTTTTAAAAGTAACATGGCAACAACTCGAAAACCTATACTGCCACGATGAATTTCTTTTGGAGTCCTTGAGCCAATCTGTCTCTGTCTGTCTGTCGGTCTGTCTGTCTGTGCTTGCGTACGCGTGCTTGCGTGCGTGGCACGCATAAGAGTCAGTGTGTGTGTGTGTGTGTGTGTGTGTGTGTTTGTGTGTGTGTGTGTGTGCGCGCGTGTGTGTGCGTGCGTGCGTGTGAGCGCTAGAGTATGTGCGCATGCGCGCACGCACGCGTTCGCATAGATCTACGCGCGTGTGTATGACGTTTATTTGTTTATGATGTGTACGCGTTTGCACATCATGTGGTTATGACTAAAGCGACAATTCCCGAAGCAGACTGATCTTGAGCTCCGGATATCTCCTAACATTGCCTCTTGCACGGTAATCTTCCTGAGAGACACTTTTACGAAAGATCGAAGCGAAGAAATAGTGTGTGTGTGTGTGTGTGTGTGTGTGTGTGTGTGTGTGTGTGTGTGTGTGTGTGTGTGTGTGTGTGAGTGAGAGAGAGAAGAGAGAGAGAGAAGAGAGAGAGAGGTGTGTGTGTGTGTGTGCATACGCGCGCGTGTGTGTGCGTGTGCGCACGCGCGCGCATGTATGCATACATGCAAACAAGCGTGTGTATCTGTGTGTTACTCTCTCTCTCTCTCTCTCTCTCACAAACTTACATCACCCCCCCCCCCCCCCCCCCTTCCCGCCACACCACCCCCATCCCCATTACCAGTCCATTTTGTTATTACACACAAATCACTGCGCAAAAGCTTAAAGTAAAAGGCCAGCTCGTTAGTTACTACATCCATCAAGTTGTGAAACAAGTCGCGCAATGCAATACACACACACACACTAACACACACACACACACACTACACACACCACTAACACACACACATCACACACACACACACACACACACACACCACACTACACACACATACACACACCAAAAAATCACGCAATACGCCCGAGACGCCGCGCAACGCAACCCAAAACAACAATAGTAATAACACTACCGTCATTAAAAGACTGCAAGAGACAGCGTGTGAAAACTGACCCTAAAACTCTCACGTCCTCTTATTACATAATAAAGAGAGAGAGAGAGAGAGAGAGAGAGAGAGAGAGAGAGAGAGAGAGAGAGAGATAGAGAGAGAGAGAGAGAGCGAGCGAGCGAGAGAGAGAGAGAGAGAGAGAGAGAGAGAGAGAGAGAGAGAGAGAGAGGAGAGACTCTTACTCTCACGTCCTCTTATTACATAACAGAGAAGACTCTTACTCTCACGTCCTCTTATTATAAAATAACACAGAGAGAGAGAGAGAGAGAGAGAGAGAGAGAGAGAGAGAGAGAGAGAGAGGAGAGAGAGAGACAGAGAGAGACAGAGAGAGACAGAGAGAGACAGAGAGAGAGATCGACGTCGCCGACCAATCCACAAAAGATACAAACGCACATTGGGCAGACGGTCGTGACGCTGACGACACTGACGAAAGGGGGTTGGGGTGATGAAACACCCAGCGCAAACATAAAGGACACCAGTAACGACAGTTTTCCAACGGCGTGAGACTAGAGGTCGATTAACCCCTTATCTTACCTGAACTCCCCCCACCCCACCCCTACCCCAATCGATGTGGACAAGGAAAGGCGAAGAGGGAAAACGTTCAATATTCTTTACGCGCATTCGGCCTGCACTGTAAACTTGGAAAAAACAAACACACACCCAAACAACACCCCCCCCCCCCTCCACCACCAACAACAATAAACAAAAGAAGAAGAACATCTTGTGAGAACAAATCAAAGCACTTATGATCCATACTTAAAACATATAACCCCCCCCCCAAAAAAAACCCACACCAAAACAACAACCAAAAACGAAACAAACAAAAAAACAACAACCCGAAAACAACTCCCACCCCCCAAAAAAACACCAAAAACCCCCCAACAACAACAACAAAAAACAGCAACCAAAACAACAACACCCAAATCAACAAAAAAAACCAAAACAAACAAAACAAAACCGCCACGGTACTTACCCTTTCATTCTATTTCCTCACTTATTTTCTGTCTTCCAATTTATTCATTTATTTACTTATGTTATTGTTGCCTTTTTTTTCTTCTTTAAAATTTTTTTCCCCTCTGGTTCAATCAAAGAAACAAGAGAGACAGAAGTTGCAAACAAACAATGTCTGAGCTGTGATGATGATGATGAAGCAATCAGTCTGCTGTGTAGATCGAAGGCTGCTGACTCCGTAAGGCAAAAAGCTGTGTGTGAGATCGAACGCACACAGCAGACCGACAAAAAGGTCAGCATTGAACGTCTGCCTACTTGTGCTTTTATTATTATTTGTTGTTGTTGTTGTTCCTTTGAAGTCAAATGTCTTTAGCCTGTACGTATCATTCTATGTTTGCGCTACATCATTTTCTCTGTGATTTGTTGTTGTTGTTGTAGTTGTTTTTGTTTCCTCGTCTCATCCCTGTCTGCACTGTCCAGTTTTTGCGTTTCTGTCATGTTATCCATGAGGTTTTTAAACACTTTCTGAAAGATTTTGTGTTTGTTTGTCTGTCTGTCTGTCTGTCTGTCTGTCTGTCTGTCTGCTCTCTCTCTCTCTCTCTCTCTCTCTCTCTCTCTCTCTCTCTCTCTCTCTCTCTCTCCTCTCGCTCTCTCTCTCCACCTCCCCCCCCCCTCGTGTGTGTGTGTGTGTGTGTGTGTGTGTGTGTGTGTGTGTGTGTGTGTGTGTGTGTGTGTGTGTGTGTGTGTGTGTGATTGTTGCTGTTGTCTTCAATTTAACGTCTGTTCACTCTAAGTGATATTAGACGAGGGAAATAGAAAGTGTAATGGAAGTTAAAGAAGGGAGAGGAAGGAGAAAAGGTTAAGAAATAGCACCAATGTGTGTGTCAGAGTGTGTGTGTGTGTCAGTGTGTGTGTATGTGTGTGTGTGCGCGCGCGCATTCAAGGCATATATAATGCTACATGCGTGTCTATGCGTGCGTGTATATGCGCGCGCACATGTGTTTGCGTGCGTGCGTGCGTGCATGTTTGCATACGTGCGTGCCTGCGTGCGCATGCGCGTGCGTGTGTGTGTGTCTGCATGCACGAGCATGTATACATGTTTGCCATGTGGAATGGTGGAGTAAAGAAACACTGCCAGTCATTTCAATCTAATGAGGCAGGCAGGCAGGCAGGCAGGCAGGCAGGCAGGCAGGCAGGCAGGCAGGAAGGCAGGCAGGCAGACAGACAGGCAGGCAGATAGGAAGACAGGCAGGCAGGCAGATAGGAAGACAGGCAGGCAGGCAGATAGGAAGACAGGCAGATAGGAAGACAGGCAGGCAGGCAGATAGGAAGACAGGCAGGCAAGCAGATAGGAAGACAGGCAGGCAGGAAGGCAGATAGGAAGACAGGCAGGCAAGTAGGAAGAGAGGAAGACAGGCAGGCAGATAGGAAGACAGGCAGGCAAGTAGGCAGGCAGGAAGACAGGCAGGCAAGTAGGCAGGCAGGAAGACAGGCAGGCAGATAGGAAGACAGGCAGGCAGATAGGAAGACAGGCAGGCAGATAGGAAGACAGGCAGGCAGGCAAGCAAGTAGGCAGAGAGGAAGACAGGCAGGCAGGAAGACAGGCAGGCAGATAGGAAGACAGTCAGGCAGAAGGAAGGCAGGCAGGCAGGCAGACAGGAAGACAGGCAGGCAAGTAGGCAGAGAGGAAGACAGGCAGGCAGGCAGGCAGGCAGGAAGATAGGCAGGAAGATAGGAAGACAGGCAGGCAGGAAGACAGGCAGGCAGGAAGACAGGCAGGCAGGAAGACAGGCAGGCAGGCAGGAAGACAGGCAGGCAGGCAGGAAGACAGGCAGGCAGGCAGGAAGACAGGCAGGCAGGAAGACAGGCAGGCAGGAAGACAGGCAGGCAGGAAGACAGACAGGCAGGAAGAACAGGCAGGCAGGAAGAACAGGCAGAGATAGGAAGACAGGCAGATAGGAAGACAGGCAGGCAGGCAGATAGGAAGACAGCAGTCAGGCAGATAGGAAGACAGGCAGGCAGGCAGATAGGAAACAGACAGGCAATAGGAAGATAGGAAGACAGCAGGCAGATAGGAAGACAGGCAGGCATGCAGATAGGAAGACAGGCAGGCAGGCAGATAGGAAGACAGGCAGGCAGGCAGACAGACAGCAGCAGATATAGGAAGACAGGCAGGCAATCATCAGCAGCAGGCTTCGTACATCGAACACTCAGACAGCAGGGGCGGGGGGAAGCTTTATGATCGACAAGTTCCATCAACTTCTAGCAATGCAGAATAAGTTAAAGGTCATGACTAAACGACCGTCCCCTTTTCTTTCCTTACCGTTGTACTTATCATCATCTTTTTCCCCCTGGCTGAAATCTACTGACAGCGACTGTATGACATCTTTTGACATACTCGTCACTTTTCCCTAGCCCTCTTCATTGTCTCACCCATACTCGCTTCTCTTACTTTCTCTCATTTTCTTCCCCCCACTTGATCTGATCAGTGTGTGGATGTTACCAGGCAATGTCGATACTTATTGCAGAAGCAAAACGTTAATGTGTGTGTGTGTGTGTGTGTGTGGTGTGTGTGTGTGTGTGTGGTGTGTGTGTGTGTGTGTGTGTGTGTGTGTGTGGTGCGTGCGTGCATGTGTGTGCGTGTTGTGTGTGTATGTGTTTATGTTGTGTGCGCGCGTGCGTTTAAGTGTGTGTGCGTGCACACGTGTGTGTATGCGCACGCGCGCACACACACACACACACACACAAACGCGCGCGATCCTTACTTAAGTCCATTTCAGCCATTCTTGGCTGAATGCGCAGAGTTTTTTATTTCTTTTATTCCAAATCATTACGACTGTTGTGAAATGATTGTGCAACACACAACCATCACACAATACATGAAATGTCATGCACCGCAGATAATGAAACCCATAATACCATCCTTAGAATTCAAGGAACACACACACACACACACACACACACACACACACACACACACACACACACACACACACACACACACACACACACACACACACGACGAAGGAGGGAGACGAAACCAATAACACACCATAACAAACACTACTTCGATAGAGAGAAGCAGTTAACTCCATAACTCCCGAATAGATCCCGGCAAGGAATAGCGATAAAAAGTAAAGGAAAACACACAAGTGCGCAGTTTGCACAGTTTATCAACTTTTTCTTTTTCTCAAAACTGACTGGTTTCCTAACCCTACCCTCTGTTTTCCAAATATTTAGGTTTAAACAACATTTTTTCTGTTCTCTCTCTCTCTCTCTCTCTCTCTCTCTCTCTCTCTCTCTCTCTCTCTCTCTCTCTCTCTCTCTCGTTTACACACACTCACACACACACACACACACACACACACACTCACTCTCTCTCTCTCTCTCTCTCTCTCTCTCTCTCTCTCTCTCTCTCTCTCTCTCTCTCTCTCTCTCTCTCTCTCTCTCACGCACGCACGCACGCACTCTCACACATAGAGAGACAGACAGACAGACAACAAGAGTCAACCAAATCCCAACCAACACCACTCAATTTTTATACATTGTTTATGTGCACCCCCCCCCCCCCCCCCCCAAAAAAAAAAAAAAAAAAAAAAAAAAAAGGAGCAAAAGGTAGCTTGTTACAACCGATGTGAAACGATCTCGCATTAATCCGCAACGACCGCACACTAGGTGTTGTAGTAATGGCAACAGATATTGACAACAATAACGCCATCATTAGGACTCGAGGAAACGCCACTACACTACAAACATACCAGTGCCTCTACCCCAGTAAAAGCTCTTACTTCTTAGGCAACAAAAAACCACGAGCCCCCAATGATGATGACGACACTGACGAAACATGATGAAACTAATAACAGAATCAAAAATGACACCAAATCGATTTTATTTTTATTTTTTAAGAGGTCGATTAACTCCTTATCTCCCGCATCGACCCGCACAAGGAAGGGCAACAGAACTCGCTGAGGAAACACTACAAAATACGCAATCCGCCCACACTGTCAACTTTGAAAACTCAGCCTGCTCTTTTGCTTCCTTTTTTTTCTTTCTCTGTAGTTGATTTGGTTGGAGTTGGGTTTTTTTTTCTTTCTTTCTCTCTCTGCACTGATTCAGAAATGAAACGGTAAGCTGCTAGCAGTTTCAAATCCAATGAGGCAATCAGTCTGTTACGTAGATCGTGTTATACTCTGTTCGGGTAAGGTTACACAACGATCGATCGAGCGAGCTGCAACGTACTGACTTATAAAGGTCAGGACTGTACGATCACCCGTCCCCCCTTTCATTTGAGATGATCTCCCCCCCCCCCCCCCCCCCCCTTCCCTTCCAAGTTAACTGTATATCTACGACTGTATCATTTTGATTTCATGATCACTTTATACCATTATCCTTCCGCCTTGCATTTTCTCACCTTCACTTGCTTCTTTTTTTCTTCTTTCCATTTACATGGGTTTTTCTTTTTTTTAAATGGCATTGTCAATACTTTTGGAATCACTTTAGATCTGTCTGTCTGTCTGTGTACACACACACACACACACACACACACACACACACACACACACACACACACACACACACACACACACACACACACATTTTGATCAAGTTTTTTTGTTCCTCGATAGATGGCTTGATGAAAAAAAAGCAAATGCATTGCTTATTCAATGTACCATCTGGAAATAAAAATTTGACTTGACTTGACTTGACTTCACACACACACACAAGGGTAAAGTGGGGGAGGGAAAGCCTGGAAGCTAGGACATTCTGAGACTATGAATCGAGGCCCCGTGTGAAGAGGACCTTACACAGGCGTTAAAACCTGTTAAAACCCGGTCCGCCTTTTGGAAGAGTAGGCCATTGTGTGCAAGAGGGAATGGATGAAAAATTTACTAAATGGCATGCATTCAAACAAAACATAGGCTAGAT
>CM054149.1:15352496-15367496 GCA_028751875.1 Rapana venosa
GCACTGCACTACACTTCACTACATTTGTCCCGTAACCGGGAATGGTCATGGGAGTGCAGTGCTGCACTGAAGAGAACACCAGCTTTTCACACACACGCACGCACGCACGCACACACGCGCGCGCGCACGCACACACACACACACACACACACACACCACACACACACACACACACACACACACAACAGTTATTTAACCTTCTCATACAACATTTGCATTAAAACATGGAAGAAACTGTTTCTCTGCAAGTTGACCAGATTTAGTGTTTGACAGCATGGTTGACGCTGTAAGCTGTCTCATTTGGTCAATCTGAAATGGTGACAGCCCGAATAACGGCTTCGTGGTTAGCCGTTGTTCTCAATTTAGCACTATTACAATGACAGCAATCATCTGGACAATCAGTGTCATTGTTATCATCATCCTAGTTGTTATCATCGCCTTCAGCTGCAGCAGCAGGAGCAGCAGCTTCATCAACTCAGAATTTTTGGTTTAAATGCAATACATTTATTTACCGCTGAACGAGACAGCAGAGCACTGAATAAGTCATTTGTAAATAGCCTCTCCAAAACACCAACAGAAGGTCAGTGAATGATATTCCATTTCCAATTGGTCATAGTCTATCTGACCAGGGATACCACCATTAGTACTGACAGGGGAACGATCTCTACGGTTCACAAACACAAGTCTGTCTGACAAAGATGGTCATAACAGAGGCAACTGTTTAATTGTTGTTTTTTGCTTAGACCATCTGCTCAAACTTGTTTTGGTGCACGTTCACACACACACACGCGCGCGCACGCACACACACACACACACACACACACACACACACACACACACACACACACACACACACACACACCTCCTCTGTGTCTCTGTCTGTCTCTCTCTCTCTCACACACCGCGCGCGCGCGCGCGCACACACACACCACACACAACTCCTCTGTGTCTCTGTCTGTCTCTCTCTCTCTCACACACGCGCGCGCGCGCGCGCGCACAACACACACACACACACACACACACACACACACCACCACACACACAAACACACACCACACACACACATTCATCGCCTCCTCCAATTACCACGACCACAGCGATCAAACTAAGAAACAACAAATCAGCTTGACAGCAACAACACAAACCATACATATCCTCTCTGCCAGACTGACCCATAAAACACACAGTCTGCCTACCTACCTACCCGTCACCAGTCCAGATCATCCGGCGAAACTCTTGCCTCGGTGTCCCTCCTGGCAGACCGTCAGACACAAACACCAGAGCGTAGTGTAGCCTGGCACAACGTACTCCAACGGCAGGCAGTCACAGTCAGCAGCGCATCTCCAGCGACCTCCAACCCACAGCCCAACTTAACTCCGGTCTACCTCACTCTCTTTCCCCTAACCAGGATGTACAAGAGACTTGCACACAGCAAGCAGTATGTTGCAGACTCGCACGGGACCAGCATTAACAGTCGGAGAGCACAGAGGGGAGAAAAGAAAAAAAAAGGCTGTTCGCTATGAGCGTGGGTAATTCATTAATGATTGGCCTGATTGCAATGATTACGACTGCTCAAAGGTCAACTGGCGGCTCCACAGGTCAGCCGCAATGGTCCCTGTAGAGCGGGTGACGGTAATTCCTCTGAAATCACGGCAAGCGATTTATTTCGTCCTTGTCTGCTGGCGGAGTCCTTTTTGGTAGTCTCACAAGTATTCACGCCTGTCTAAAAGCAAAACTGGAAAGAAAAAAAAAAGTTGTAACAATGAGTCTTTCTTTTCTGCTAAGTAACTAACTGGACGTCGAGCTGTCTTTAAACTGTTAAAATGACACACAGGGGCCAGCTGCAGTCTGCCAAAGGGTCTTGTCAGTGTTAGACCAAGTCTGAGTTTCTCTTCTTTCTTTCGGCCAACATGCATTCGTGTTCATCTGCGAAAGGTCAGAGAGGTCTTTTTCTTACTGGTCAACACACGTTTTTAAAATTCTTCCTTGGTACTTAAACGTTCCATCGAACAATGTTTAAAAAAAACCCAAACCGAAAACACAAACACTCACTGCTGTTTGTAGTAGAGTCAAAAAGCTTTCCTGTAACTGTTATTAATTTAAAACTGTTCCTATAACCAGCCAAAAAGCCTCCAGGTCTGCTTTAAATCGGGGAAGTCTTCTGTTCGTTAACGGTCTGAAAGCACGCCTATACTGCTCCAGCTCTCTCAGTACCCAGGTAAAAGGCACAGCAAATCAATCTTTTAAAAAGTCCTCGAATGCACAATATGACACTTAAAAAGATGTTAAGCACTCACGCCGGGATCATGAACACAAAGCGCGTACGAGTTTTTGGACTTTACAAAAGATGCCAACACCCTAAGACCGATTTCGGGTAACAATCACAAGAACAACTCGTTTCTCCACACACTTCTGATGAACATTGCAATGCCAATAATTTTCATACGCGCGCCCTACTGCTGGGGTCTGCCAACATGTAAATATAAATCCCAACACTACGCTAGCCTACGCATCGCTAGCCTAGCACGAGGTCGCGCAGTCAGCGGCCAACGCTGATGATGTTCACTACTTGTCCTTGGCTGCAGCATGTGAAGCGAAAAGACGTGCGTCTGGTTCTGCCATCAGCGGGACACTAACCTACTCCTGACTAGGCCTACAAGTCTACCCACCACCTGTCCTTGCCATCTGATTCACCATGACCACTGCCTGACGGATCGCTGGCGGAATCTATGACCATAACCAGCTAACGCCACCAGCCCACCCCCGTTATACCACCCACCCACGTGCAGTGGCAAAGAGTGAGTGAGTGAGTGACGGAGAACAGGGGGAGAAATGAAGCTTATGAGCGACAATGAAAACTGCAGAGAGGAGGGAGAGATACAACAATACAAGACAACAAAGGCTGGGGGAGGCCGGGGTGGGGAGTGGGAAGAGGTGGCGTTCATACACACACTGAGGACCTGAGAAGGGGTACCCTATGTGCACACTGCATTTCAGCGCCAAAGGGTGACGAAGCTGAAGGAGAGAAAAGAAAACAAAAAGAAATGGAGCAGGGCAACCTGTCGGAATGTGGAGCGATGAGTCGCCTTACGTCAAATTCTCACAGACACAACACAACACAACACAGAGAGTGGAATAGAGAAGAGGAGAGGGAGATGGGTACGGGGAGGGGAAAAAACAGAAACCCCAGCCGCGTGGCGGTGATTCCATTCAGCAACGCCGCAGGGGTCAAAGAGGGGGGCCCCGATTCTGGCAACCTGCACAGTAGCTTGCTGAAACCTTGCCAGCCTTTCACAGACTACTGTGGGATACAGACACCTATACACTCACACACACACACACACTCACACAGGTAGCCTACAACGCCACATCGCCGACCCGTGAGTCACTCCCAGGCCTCTCTGGGCCAGGAATAGCTAGCTTCCCCCTCGTCTCCCCCCAGCAGACAGGTGTTGAGGAATCCCTCTCTCAGCGCCTGGGAGGAAAGGGGCTCATCTCTGTGGCACGCGCTAGGCTACTAGGCTAGCCTGCCTCCAGCCGTTTGCATCACCAGTCCTCAATGTGAGCACGGGGGCTGCCAGGTCTGCATCATTACATCGTCCTCGCCTCCCACAACCCGCAGCACTCTTTGGCCTGCCTGGCCCCATGGTGGAGCGGTGGTTACGACCTGAAGGCTGTGTTTACATGGTAGTACATGTTCATTTACTGCCGTAGGGGTACTGGTGTGAATGAGAGTCAAGTAAAAACTGTCATCCCGCTTAGTAGGCTGTCTGCTTGTGTTTATGACTCTTTAACTTTCTTGAAATATAGACTATGGCAGTTATTGTTATACTCTTGTCCTAGTAAAGTGTTGATGCCCCCCCAGCAGTTGCACTTGCATCCTTGGGCAAACTGCGCCACATGTATGAAACTGAACTCCAGCTATGTTACGATTTCAGCTCTGTGAGCATGCAAACTTTGCACCTTAAGCTTCATGGTCTGTCAGACGACTTGATGTCGTTCATTTGGAATTTCAGATCCTACCAGCCACCACAAGATAAGCTACTTTACTTTTCGACACACTTGTCTCCAATAGCCGAGCTGGCAACCGATAACAGATAATATTCTCATCACCCACTGACAAAATAGCGAATCCACATTTCTGAAGAAATACTAGAGAAGGTTTTTTTTTCCCCTTCTAAATTATCCATTGGATGTTCTTTGATCTACATTTATTTTTCTTTCAAAAGAAAACGCTCATGAAATTTTAAGGCTCCAAGTTACCGTCAAAGCATCTTTTTACACTGTGACATGTCCAGTGTCATTTCTTTTTATAATAGCTCTCTCTCTCTCTCTCTCTCTCTCTCTCTCTCTCTCTCTCTCTCTCTCTCTCTCTCTTCTCTCTCTGTGTGTCTCTGTCTGTCTATCCAGTGTCATTTCTTTTTATAACAGCTCTCTCACTCTCTCTCTCTCTCACTCTCTGTCTGTCTGTCTGTCCAGTGTCATTTCTTTTTATAACAGCTCCATCTCTCTCTCTCTCTCTCTCTCTGTTTGTCTGTCTGTCTGTCTGTCCAGTGTCATTTCTTTTTATAACAGCTCCACCTCTCTCTCTCTGTCACTCTCTCTCTCCCTTCCCCCTCTCTTTCATATTTCACATGCACGCACTTTCTTCCCCAGTTCATGAAATACTAATTCCCACTCACGCCGCTATTCTAAGTATTTCCAACACAAAAATCCCAAGGAAATGAGATAATCCATGAGGGGGAGGAGGAGGGAGGAAGAATTTTTCTCATGACATTGCTTCAAAGTGTATCATATCTACAAAGCACGGCGAAATTTTCATACCACACCCACACCCTTCATCAAACTATGCACACTTACCGAAAACAAAAATCGAAATATATGTAGGGTTTTTTATTTGGGTTTTGTTTTCAAAGTCAAAATGTGTGTATACGAGGGGTGGGTGGGTGGGTGGAGGGAACGCAGACTGACTCTTACTGTCAACAACACCCACCGCTTCTTCTTCCAGAACTCTCGACTGACTAGGCTATGTACCCGGTGGTATGCACACCCGGCCGGCTCCTACTTGCTGGCCGAGAACGGGGTACCCACATCAAACAGCGAGTGGGGCAACAACCAAAACAACCACTTGCTCAACTCGGTACGCAAAGCCCTTGGAGTATTTCTCACCAGCGTAGAATGCTGCTGCTGCTGCTGCTGCTGCTGGGCACAGTTCCTCAGGCTGTACTGCTGGGCGACTGCCAGCCATCACCACAATGGAATGCCACAAACACGACCACCACCACCACCCACACCCCTGTTGCACCCGTCCTACTCCTCCACCCCTTCTTCTTCTTCCTCACCAACCTGCAGTTTTAGTTCCCTGTGTGAGTTGTAGAAACGGCAGCCTACTCTTTTCTATCCCTCCCCTTCCTACTTCTCCTCCCCCCACCCCTTACGTGTGATTACGCTATGTAGCATTCCTATGTGTCTGACGCAACAGCCGCCAGTGCTTGCCGTGAGCTGGCAGGAATGGAATTCCGAGCAGGAATCCTGAAGATATGACGTCACTCCATTCAGGGTTACACAGACTAGTTTAACATGATAAAACCCTGCATTTTAGTCCGATTACGTAACGCCAGCCCTCCGACAAACAAACAAAACAAAAAACACAACAAAAACAAACCAAACAAACACACACACAACAACAACAAACCAAACCAAATCAAAACAACTACAGGTAGAAATAAGTTCTAGTCCTTGAAACAACAGAAAACAAAGTAGTAGTAGTAGTAGTAGTAGTAGTAGTAGGCCATTGTGTGCCGGTGGGAACAGATGACAAAATTTACAAAACCGCATAAAAAAATTTTTTTTAAAGAAGTCATCTGAGCGCTTTGATTTATTGCTTTACAAGATTCAGCGCTTTATAAATTCCATACATTATTATTATTATTATTAGTAGTAGTAGTAGTATCAGCAGCAGCAGTTACAGTACTAGTAGTAGTAGAAGTAGTATCAGCAGCAGCAGTAACAGTAGTAGTAGTAGTAGTTTAGTAGTAGTAGTAGTAGTAGTAGTAGTATCAGAAGCAGCAGTTACAGTACTAGTAGTAGTAGAAGTAGTATCAGCAGCAGCAGTAACAGTACTAGTAGTAGTACTAGTAGTAGTAGTAACAGTAGTTAAGTAGTAGTAGTAGTAGTAGTAGTGGTATCAGCAGTAGCAGTAACAGAAGAGGTACAAGTCGTAGCCTAGCCAAGAAAGTTAACACCAAGCAGCAGTAGGCTATAGTAACAGTAGTAGTAGGCTATAGTAACAGAGGTAGCAATGGAAATGGTGGTGGTTATGGTGCTAGTGGTGTTGGTGGTCGCAGCAACAAGGAAACTTCTACTACCTTTCATGCTACTAGCTGTCTTCAAGATCATTGTTAGCTACCTTCAATTTACCACTTTTTTTCTCTGCAAACACACCCAAACAACTATTTTATCAAAACTACATCCCGGTGCCATTTCAACTGAGTCACACACACACGCACGCACGCACGCACGCCGCGCACACACACACACACACACACACACACACACACGCACGCACACACCACACACACACCACCACACACACACACACACACACACGCACGCACGCACGCACGCACGCACGCACGCACGCACGCACGCACGCACGCACGGTTGGCAGCCTTGGGGGGAAAAACACCAAAAGTATAGGTATACTGTGTTTGCTGGTCTGCCACGATTTGTCCAACTTGTGTTTATTATTGGCGTTGACACCAAGTTTGGCCAAACAAATCATACAGTGTGTCCAGAGATCGAGACCAGTCTGTTCTCTTGATTTACTGTCGCATCTCAAACATAATTGAGTTTTGTCGCTGTGTTATTTACTACCAGTACTACGCTGTCAACCTCCTAGTGCCCGCTTCTTGCTATTTTCAGCGAGCATTTCTTCTCCCCCGTTCATGGTGCGGTGAATGTTGTGGGGGACGGGATAGCCTAGTGGTTAGAGTGATGCGCTCGTGATCTGCTGACCCGGGCTCGAATCTCGCTCAAGAGGATTTTTCCTCCGGAGTTAACACCAGTGCCGACTCCACTCCCCACCAAAAGTCCTTCGGATGAGACTATAAACCGAGGTCCCGTGTGCGAACGCAAGCAGAACATCTTCTTGCGCACACGTTAAAAAACCCGTTCCGCTTTTCGGAAGAGTAGGCCATTGTGTGCCGGTGGGAACGGATGACATTTACAAAACTGCACACACATGGGGACTGGGTGTTTTAAAAAAAGCACATGAGTGCTTATTCCATTAGCCTCGAAAGAAAAGAATAAATGTATAAAAATAAAAATCCAGGCAGAATATGCAGAGCTCAAAGTCAATATTAGAGGCTGTTTCAAGGCTTTTAGACGATCTCATGACGCTTCTGATTTTCTTCATGACAAGAATCGGAAACCAAACTGTTAAAAAAAAAAGTCTCGGATTAAGTTGTCCCGCGTTCTGATAAAATGTTAACATAAGCATCTCCTAAATTTGGGAAAGGATGACAACGTTGACAAAACTGCAGACACACGGGGACTGGTTGTAAAAAAAAAGCAAGCACACGAGTGCTTATTCCATTATCCTCTAAGTAAAAGAATAAATAAATAAAAGAAATACGGGTCCTATCAAGACGATACATTCATCAACGCTACATTCATCATTGCAAACACGATGTGAAGCTGAAGTTAATACTCGGACTCACGAGCAGCAATAATATAAGGCAATATTTATGTCTTCCATATGGCACATAAAATACTGCTGCGGGGACAGATTAATGGGCATTTGAGCTATAAATGTCTATAAATAAACTCCTATCGTTTAAGCAGCCAAGAAGGTCGCCCGCTTCTAAAAAATGTAGGTTATCAAATTCACCATCTCCGAACCCAACTCGGGTTCTGAGTAAATTCTGACAGAAATTCAACTAACCAAAAAAAACCGTGACTTTCTTTTTCTTTTATAGTATCAAGCTGAGATTTCCACTAAAAACCCCCAGTTTTTTTGCATTCAAAAAGCATTCTGCAAAATATTAAAACTAAGAAAACAAGTCAAAGACTCCATTCAATTCTGACTGAAAATATGGGGAAAGTACTACTGTCTCGATGACAGTCAATGTCTCATTCTCGGCACTAACATTAAAATGGCCGAGTGACCATCACTGCTTGAGTTGCTTTATTTAAGTACATATTTCACTGAATCACCCAGCCCAAATGGCAAATCACCCAGCCCAAATGGCGGCCTTTAGTTTGTCTTGTTCACTAATTTCATAATCTAAGAATCCACACTCGAGACAAAACCTTTCCATCACTCGGCTGCCCATCAATATACTTCTCCTCCCACCACCCCTCCTCTCCATCTCCACCCACGCGTGCTCGACAACAATAACAACAAAAATGTACTTCGCAGAATTCGGGCAGATGTTCACCCGATTTTTTTTGGTCTTTTTTCATTACTTAGACATGACATTCCCAAAAGCTATTAATTCCAAAAATGGCAGTTTTTTTTTCTTTTGGTCTTTGTTTTCAATGAAACAAAGAAAGATAGAGAAGACGCAACAAAACGATTTGACACAAAGGGGCTTAGATATATATTAAAATAAAAGTCTACAGTAACGTTTTAAATCTGTCTCAGTACAATAGTACTTAAAAAGAAACTAGGCCGGCAATGATTTTGAAATCTGTCTCAGAACGCTGGCTAAATCTGGAATGTCTCAACTGAGAATTACCAAAGACAGTGACCTAGATTTCTATTTGGCATGACCCAGATCTCTCTCTCTCCGCCCCCGCCCCCTTGGTAGGACACTGGCTTAAAAAGAAACCAAAAAACCCCACCACTTTTATGGTTACAAATCTGAGCACATTTTTCAAATTGATGTCCGAAAAAACCCACAAAGTAAAGCGTGAACTTTTTTTTTTTAAATCAAGCAAACACACACATAATATATATATTTATATATGTGTGTGTGTGTGTTGGGGTTTTGTGGGGTGTGGGGGGGAGAGAGAGAGAGAGAGAGAGGAGAGAGAAAAGGAGAAGAGAGAGAGAGTGAGAGAGGAGAGAGAGAGAAGGGGGAAAACAAAAATGGTTGCGGAACTAGAACAGTTTGTCACATAACATTTGTTCCTGTCTAAATTCTCACCACCACCACCACCACCACCACCCACCCATTCACCCACCTCATTCATAGACAATACAGCTTCTGCTACAACCTGCAAAACGTTTGTTACAACAATAGTATGATTACATATATACTTATAATAAAGATATAAAACATCAGTGCCGGTTTCAGCGAAAGATGAGTTAGATAGACGTGATATCCGTCGGCCCAGGATCGAACCACCACAGACGCACCCGTTTCAGAGAAATGTACACCCCTTAGTACCGACTCCACTGCTCCACAAGTCCTTCGGAAGAGACTCTAATAGTCTGAGGCCCAGTGTTCGAGCGCACACAGAACACCTTGCACACACGTTAAAAACCTGATTCGCCTTTTGGAAGAGTAGGTCATTTAGTGTCGGTAGGAACGGGTGACAAAATTATTTTTTAAAAACCAACAAAAAACACCATTCCCGATGTCGGAATGCGGCTACCTTAATGGTGGATGAAAACGGTGGCATACTCAAAATCTCAAAAGGTGAGCCTCGGAGTTTTACAGCCTGGAGCTGAGGAACAAAACGAAATGCACTGTAAAGATTTTTTATCATCAGGAATTTCAGCATTCTGATGTCAAGGTTTGTAACGATTATGAGGAATCGTTCAGCTGCAGACTAACCAGGTACATGTTGTAAAAAACTAAGTGTACATTTCGTCTTCAGAAAAAGAATCTAAAAGCAACTCCAACATTGAAAATCATCTCGACTGAATAAAAACAAACTGATACATTGTCTTATTCTTAACTATCATTCTTATGTTAGTTATGCACACACACACATTGACTATCAGATGCTCTGATGTCTACACAACATCTCTGACGTGTTTGTAAATTCTGATGACTGAAGCCCGATTCCAACGCCATGAACAACATGCAATTTCAGTGGACTGTAAATCTACAACTTTCATGATGGTGTTCATTTCAATCTTCCCACGCTCATGATTCCTCGATTAACTTATATGACATGCTTCTAAACGAAGATGAATCCATTATAGGTACAGAACAGCTGGCGCTGTGTAGATAGAGACCATATGCCATATAATGACGTGAAGTATGACATTAATGATGAAGTCTGTATTGATCCATCCTCGTAAGTCGGCAGCTGTAGTTTCTACACTAACAGATGTAAATTACGTGAACAAGTCTTAGTTATCCTGTAAGACTCTGCCATATCATTTAGGGTCCTTGCACGAGTGTTTAATACTTTTAGCCATTGTAAGCAAGTACATTTTTCCTCATGAAAAATCTAATTCTGTCGATCCACGAATCTTGGATACATCTTAAAGAAAAGACTTTAACACTGTTTAATTCAAAGCAACTAATCTCTAAAACGTTTGGAATACAGGCAATAATCATCGGTAACATTTTTCGCTTTAACTGCTCTTAAAAAACTAAGTTCGTGCTGCAAACGATCCTGGTTCTTGAAAGAATTCAGTTTCCAAATTGCAAACAGACATAGACAAACATAGCTATCAGTTCTAAAATTAACTGATCAATGCAGACTACCTTGCTCGATTTGTCAAACGAATTCACATTCATTTATTACCAAAGAAAATGAGTGATTTTGTAGACCAAATATCGTGTCTCATAAATAATACATTGTCGACTGAGAAAAAAGCGTTATCAGGAAGGATTCATTTGTATGCTATGACGTCCAATTTCAATTACGTCTCCGGCAAGATAAGTATGATACAGACACATATCAGTAAAGGGTTCGTAATTTCCCCTGACTTTTATAATTTTAGTTCACAACAAAATTATTTACGTATTCTTAATTTTATTTCGAAGGCAACATTTCCTGATGATGACACACACACACACACACATATATATATATATATATATATATATATATATATATCTATATCACACACACACACAAATATATATATATGTGTGTGTGTGTGTGTGTACATACGTACGTGCGTGCGTGCGTGCATCGAACGCCCACACATGTGAGCGTGTGTCCAAGCTTGAAACTTATTAGAACAGGTTATATACTCACAGACAGGAAAAAGCAAAACCTCTTTTGAAGGAGGAGGAGTGGGGTGAAGTGGTCCTTGCGTCCATTTTCAAATGCATTTGAACCATTGGTTATTTCATCGACCTCCCAGTTTCTTCCCGTACTTAGGAGAGCTGCTTCTTGCCTCTGCATCCTGCTGCCTTCTTAGTTTCCTCCCACCCTCCCCCCTTTGTGGTGTTTTCACCACAACCTGGTAACCTAGTTATTAGCACATCGCTGACCTCATGTCATGCGCTCCCTATAATTATCACCTGGCTGCAGAAAATGCTCCACACACTGATCAATGGTCAGTTTTGAAAGGTCATTTTTTTGTGTTTTGTAATTGAACAGGAGGTTTTTTTTCCATTGTTTTACATCTCTCTCTCTCTCTCTCTCTCTCTCTCTTCTCTCTCTCTCTCTCTCTCTCTCTTCATTATCATCATCATTTATTTACTTCAGGGAGGGGAAAGGTGGTAGAAAACTTGCTTTTACTGAATTGGGTGTTTGTTGTTTAATTTGTTGGCGGTTGTTCTTGGGTTTTTGTGCTTTGGGGGTGGGTTGGTTTTTTATTCTTTCTTAGGGGAAGAGCACCAGAAGACTGTTCTTGTCTAGTTTATTTTTTGACAAGTTTCTTTCAATTTTTATTTGGGGGGGGGGGGGGGGGTGGAAGGTGCTTATTGCTTAGTTTTTCCTCCATTTTCTTTCTCTTCTTTTTTTTCTTTCACAGGCCTTGTGGTGAGGGCTGGGCAATAGAAGGCTGTTTAGCTTTGTCATCCATTTTTTCTTTCCTTCTTTATTTGGGAGGTGGAGGGTGGCCGAAACTTTTTGTTTTCTTTTTGGGGGTTTTCCCCAGGCAAAAAAAAAGAAAAATGGTTTTCTTTAACAAAACTGGACACAGGCAGCTGCCGACTTTTTATCATTATTTGATTTTATCATGCTATCAGTGATGTTTGATGTTCAAACTGGAGAAAGCAGACCAAATTTTACTGCAGTTACTTGTAGTCTTAGACAGAAACATGATAGAAAGTTAAGAAATTTGCTATGGCACAGGGCTTCCTGATAAATAGGTTGGCTAGCAGCAGACCTGTCCTCATTCACACAGTTGCCTTTATTTCACAGATCACCCCACATAAAAAGCATGGCATTCCTTTCCAATTTTAACCTAGTTTTTTGTTGGTTTTTTTGTTTGCTAACCCCATTACAGAATTGATGAAGTCATGACAACTACTCCAAGGTTTGACACTTGCCATAGCTATGTTGACCTCTGCTGGTCTTACTTCTTTCGATCTTTCTAGCACTAAGACCTCCACTCCAATTTGAATGTTTGTCATGCCTGGTGGATTAAGAGTGACATTTTTACAATCTTCTGGGACAGTTGATTTGCAGACCTGCCAAAGCTTTATTCCCCTTCATATAATACAAGCACAAGATTAAAGGTTCTCATTAAAGATCCTGTAGCACATCTTCATTTGGCAATTTGCAAAAATATAAACACATCCAGCATAAACCCTTAACGACAACAACAAACAATTTGATGATGGTTGTGTTAAAAAAACAAAAACAAAAACCCCACCCCAAAACTTCTAACCAAAAGAAACACAAAACTGCATATGATTGAGGGTGTTTGTAAGTAAACAGCAAATTTGCAGCAATGATAAACGTGGAATCCACATTGCACCTTTGATAACTGTGTTAGGAAACCATGTTAACAAATACAATACAACACAAGATTGATGAGAGATGCTTGGTAAAGTTTTCTTTACAATAAGGTCAGTAGCATCACTAATAATAATATGTACCTAAAGCTGAGTGAAATTAATGCTGTCCCCTCTTTACAGAAATTTCAAATCTTGACATGAACAACCTGAAGAAACTTATCTCAATGTATCACAACCCTGATGGTTATGCAGGCTTGCTAAACATTCGGTACAGAGTTACTTTGAGCTGCAATCTTGGTAACACAAACGTAACAGTTTTCAGGCTCAATGTCAAACTCAGCACATAATTTAAACCACTACAAAATTTTACCCAAGAAAAAGAGGTGAAAAATCCACAGGTACCTGGTCATAAACTTTTACTTTAAAAAATATTTATTAAAAGCTCAAAAGCTGAAAACTGTAGCAATTCATATCATATGTCAGAAGAACAACCGTTGAGCTACTTGCCTGAAATATAGTGAAAAAGTGAATCACTCCCTACTCTACAGTACTAGAAACAGCTATTATAAAGTCACCAGACCAAGAGACAGGGAGAGTGAGGGTAAGAGAATGAGACAGAGAGAGAGAGAGAGAGAGAGAGAGAAAAGTGAGAAAGATATGCAGCAGGTCAGCCAGAGAAAGAGACAAAGAGATGGGGGAGGGGGGGGGGGGGGGGGGAGAAGTAGAGCATCAAATATTCAAATATTAAAAGGTCTTACTACCAAAAAAAAATATCTTGCTTCAAGCTGAATGATGCAGCAGCTGTGACAACTACTATTACAAGCATTCCCATATTTAGAATTAATCACAGTAAATTATGTCACAAGGTCAACAGAATGAAAAGGGTAAAAACCCCAAACTAACAAACCTCTGTCTGTCTGTCTCAGTGTCTGTCTGTCTGTCTGTCTGTCTTCTCTCTGTCTCTCTCTCTCTCTCTCTCTTCTCTCTCTCTCTCTCTCTCTCTCTCCACACACACACACACACACACACAGAGAAAAGAAAGAAAGAAACTTTAGAAAGAGACATTTAAAAAAAAATCTCAAGACAATAAAATCTCAAGACAAAAAAGCCTCAAGACAGATTGACAACAATTAAGAAAACTAAACAAAACAAACAAACAAAAACCACCAAGAAAAAACAAAAACAAAACAAAAACCACAGACATAATGGGAGACTGACAGAGAGAATGTGTGAGTGACAGAGGACTGAGACTAGGGGGAAGAGAAACGGTGGAGGGTGAATCATTTTCTCTAAATGCTATTTGGCAAATGTCAAATCATCAAAAAGTGATCGTAAGCTTCCGCTGCTTTTCAGGGGTGTGGCAAGCTTTCGAGCAGCAGTCCCCAAGGGAGGCCATCAAAGTTCAACCTCATAATAACAAAGGGCTGTGCATACGAAGAATCCAAAAACAAAACAAGATTTTTTTTATTTTAAATACCATTCTTTTCAATGACACAGACCAAAAAGAAGAAGAAAAATGATTTAGAAAAAAAAAATATCCTCTACCTCTAGCATAACACGAGCAGAAAAACTGAGAAAGAGAGACTGAGAGAGGAACTGACAAAGTGACTTGAGTCAGTGAGTGAATTATTTGTGGTCGCTCTTACTCAGATTAGGCACACAATGCAACTTGTTAAGATGAATAATAAAGTCTAGAAAAAAAGATTTAAAATATTTAAACAACTTTGCGACAAAAACTCACACCCAGAGAGACATACAGATACTATATATATACATGTATATATACTGGTAGGATGAGAAAAACTGTTTCTTATTATATAGTATTGCCAGGTAACTGTTTTGTTTTTTTACTGCTGTGGGAAAAAAAGCTGAAAAGATTAGTAGAAAGCCTAAGCTGCACAAATTTAAATGAATATCAAAGAATTTTTTTTAATGAAAAGATATATGTGCAATTCAAAGCCATTTGTAAAGTAAATTTACAGATATTTATGCAATATATTGCATGCACATGTACTCGCATGCAATGCACACACACACACACAAACCAGTAAGCAAGCAAGTGAAAGAGTACAATTACAAATCTTGAGAGAGAGAATGTATGTACAATATAATTTATTTCACTACTAAATTATTACACACACACCTCTGTATATCATGCATACTGCTAAAAGCAAAA
>CM054149.1:15369996-15472496 GCA_028751875.1 Rapana venosa
GTCTCCATTTCTCTGATGTCTACCACCCCCACCCGACATGGCACATCTGAAAACCATTTGCATATATAATAAATATATAATGACAGCTTGAAGGGTGTTTTTGTTTGTTTGGTTTGGTTTTGCTTTTATGTGGGCAATCTTGCAAAATTAATAAATAAAGGGTAATTAAAGTATGTTTTTCGTAACATTGGACTTTTTGCCCCTACTCTATTGAAAAAATATCCTCAGAAGTAACATTAGAAGGGGCTTACAAAAGCATAAGTACTCCAAATCTAGTTTACTGTTTGTTATGCCCCCCTCCCCCTCCCCACTCTCTCTCTCTCTGAGCTTTGTAATGGCTTACAAAACCAAAGCTCCAGGTTTTGTTGCTTTGCATTTTTATTTCCTCCTCTGTTACACTTCATGCCCTAGGAAACATTTGTTTTCTTTGAGGTTATTTCCCTTATCTGCTATCTTACATGCATATGCTCTCTTACTATGACTGCTACGTATACTCATCATCTGGCATTTGTAAATTTATGGAGCACATCCCTTCCTAAAATTTTCTATGTAATTCTACCAGAATGGAAAGTAGTAATGTAGTATGCAGTCTGCTTAAATCCACTTAAAAATAAATGAAACAAACCCTCCATAACAAAAAAATAAACTTTTGTAAAGCCCCTAAACTGATCATGTATGTATGCATGAAATAGTCATTATATAAGCTGGCACACACACACACACACACACTCACAAAAACCCTGTTAAAAACACAGCACATTAATATTTCCTGAATACTAACTATATCACACATAGTCAAAGTCTCGTTTTTTTTTGATTTCCTGATATTATTTTTTGGGGCCTCATACAGCTAAATTTTATGTTAATGATCCCACTAGTATACATTTTGTAAACCTGTCACTGTTCTTTCGCCGGCAATCCATCTATGTCTACCATCATATTGTGGTATAAATGAAATGAAAATCATTGTCTCAGTGTCTGGCAGCTAAGAAAGGTCCATCGGTCACAGAAAACCCCAAATTTTGGCTAACCTCAGTAGTTCTGAGTAGAACACCTAGTGATGAGCCTATTCTGATTCAACAATATAAAGCAAAGCCTACTGATGAGAAAGCTTAGAACTTTAAATTATCTTAATTGTGAAGGCAAGCTCAGGGATGAATATTAAGATAGAACCATTCTTAAGTGAAGATCATCACTTCAAATTTTACAATCTTGGAATAATCTCCATGGCACCGATCAGTTCTCTATGGCACATACCTAAATGTTCATAAAGTGTGTGCAACCTGAGAAGTACTGCAAAAGGGGAGAGAGAGAGAGAGAGAGAGAGAGTGTTGTGTGTGTGTGTGGTGTGTGTGTGTGTGTGTGTGGTGTGTGTGTGTGTGTGTGTCACTGTGTGCGAGTATATGTCATTGTGTGTGTGCACATGTGTGCGCGCATGCATGTGTGTGTGTGAGCTCAGGGATGAATACTAAAATGGTGAATGATGAATACTAAAATCTGTGTGTGCATGTGCATGTGTGTGTGTTTAGGCTCTCTTGTCTAGCTTCTAATGGTCATTTTTCTTACAGTGTTACACCCTGTCAGTGTCACATCCTAGAGCCAGCCCACAGGAAATGTTTGGTCATCCAACACCATCAACCACAAGAGACCCTGCTAAGTGCATGCTTCTGGATTACTCAAGTAGTGTTTAGTGGTACTTATCAAAGTTATTTTGATCCTACATACACAGGATACAACAAGCAACCCTCTTAGTAATGATGATAATAGATAACTGGTTTTCACAAAATGTGAGTGACATTGAAATTTCTATTTTAGGTGGTATCCATAGAATCTACAAGTGCAAAGCAGCAAACTCTGGAGGCCTTTTCTTGAAAGTTGAAATCACCACAGGAAAGGAACTATGGAACCACAACCAGTGCTTGAACCAATTCTTAAATCACCCTGGAACTTGAACTAGTCCACAGGATCACTGAATCTATGCCAGAGCTAGTGACATGATGCCTTTTCATCACCAATCCACAACTAATCAAGCACCAATTTGATAAATTTATGTTAAAGCGAGCGATTGCTGCACTGTAAGTGGGTAACAGTCTCACTCTCAGCGCAAAAGTGATGAATACAAAAACGAATTTAGATGCTCTGCACACTGCACATTCTATGTATCGACCTGCACTCTTAAGAGCCAGTCACAGCTGACAACCCTGTGGATAAGCTGCCTTGCTCTCTGACTCGGGTCTTTTGCCTGCACCCAAACGAGAGTGCAAGCTTCATTCGAGTTGCATTACAACCCCACTTTCAATATAAATATAGCAGCTCCCGTATATGCAACAACGAACAAATTTTACGCTCTCGCGCATGAGGTGTAGAACTGTGCCATTTGATTAATTCTGGGAATTAAAACTTTACAGAACTTACCCTTTGAAAAAAATAAATGCACACAAAAGCTGAAATGCCGGGAACCTTCTGCTAAGCATTCATTTTCCTTGGAAAACAACCTAAGCTTTATGACAGCAAATTTCATTGATCGGTGTTGCTGGAGATTTGACCAATCAATAGAGCCTTTGTATACCAGCTGAGGAGTAGACAACCCTGATTTCACTCTCGAGCCTTTTCCGGGCTGTCTGCATTGACGTTGCGAGGGTACAGTCCACAGAGTGCCATCTGCTTTTTTAAATTTGATTGTGATCATCAGTTTGTTATCATGAAAATTCTTGGGAGATATCTTCTTGTCCTTCTGCTTCTTCTGCCAACCACAATAATATTTGTGGGGCAATGTAAGTTCTTGGAATTTTATTCGTAAATGTTGTCGCACCTCAGTGTAATTTGTGTCACTGAAAGCATGAGCGACGTGGCACAGACTTAACTAAGTTCTGGATACCGGTGAGGCCTTTCCAGATTTTGGGGGAGTTCATTTTGGCTTTTGACTGTACATTGGTGAAACATTTGATGATGTATTTTCGCTTTTCTTTTTCTTTTTGATATATAACAGTTATACAGTTATTATAGGGCAACAAATGAACAATGTTGGATTTGCTGGCCTTGCCAAGCATATCCCATTGTTGAATATTCATCTAGATCAGCGAATGCTGTCGTCATATATTTATTTTATTGTTACAGCGTGGGTGAAATCTGCAGTAGAAGAATTAGAGAAACATACAAAAAAAATGTCGCTAATACAGTAATAGTAATACCAATGGTAATATCTGTTGACTGGAGGCCTGGAGTTTAACTTATTATCACAATATCACTTTATGTATATATATATATATCAGTTACCAGCATGATCAGACCCACCATTAGTTTCAAAATTGCCCAATAGAACAGTTGCATATATAAAAAGAATTTCTTAGATATATTATTTTCATGACACATCCTATACTAGGGGCTATATAGTATATATATATATAGCAAACTAATTCAGTGTGTGTTCTTTGTGTGTGTCACTGTGTGAGTGTGTGTGTGCATTCATGTGTGTAGTTACTTATTTGATTTGTTTTTTCCAAGATAAGCACTATATATTATAAATTTCATTTATTATTATTATTTGCTTATTTCTCTCATACTGTCACAGTCACAGACTCACACACACTACACAGTGATACACACTTGACTTAGTTACACTCACACACACACAACCACTCCCCCATAAGTCCTTTGGATGAGACTATAATAATATAAAGTTATTTACCAAGGTCCCATGCACAAATGCACACAGAACTTCTTGCAAAAACAAAATCTCGTCAGCCTTTCTGAAGAGTAAGCTATTGTATACAACTACCATGGGAACAGATCACAGAATTTTACAAAAGTGCATCCATATGCCATATGGGGACTGGATCATTGGATGTAAAAAAATTTAAAAGCACATACAGTGTGCTTAAATCCATTGTCCTTAAAATAAAAGAAACTAAATAAAAGTACACACCCACACAGGGAGATGAAAGCAGAGCGTAAAGTAGCTTTGGAGACAGGCAAAATTGCTTGTCTTTTTATTATTATTAATTATTTTAAACTAGACTCAAAAGTTTTGGAAACTTGCACAGTGCAAGTTCATGTTGATTGGTATGCCCCAGCCTATCATGTAAGCTATATCAAGCTATGTAAACTGTAAATTTATGTCATATATTCACTTCATAGGAAGAAAAAGGCACATTACTGAGTACTCAGATCACTCAAACATGATTTTGTCTGCTTAGTGACGTACTAGTGTTCATGTGTCAATGATTGAAGAACACTCTTTCATTCAGGTCACCATAATGTAATGTACTACTGTAGTAGCTTAGTCACGTTAGTGACCCTGTATAAATAAATCACTAAATGGATGCATGTTTTGACTTTTGTATGGTTTATGAAACATGAACCATGATGAGGAAATTTCCATGTTTTCAAATGTATGTAATATTGTAGACAATATGGTTGTGGTTCTTGCATTGTCACTTTTTGATTTAAGCAGCATGTTGTTGGTTTTTCATGTTTGACGTGCCTTATGGTTTTGTGGACAGCCAAGGTGAGCAGCAATGTTGCCTTTGCTGATGACTCCATGGAAGGAGAAGAAGAAGCAACAGTGGAGTCTGAGGAAGGACAAACCGAACCTGAGGACGCCAAAGGCGGTGGAGAAGACACTGGAGTGACTGATCAGGTATTTCTGATATATATACAGCAGATTAAAAGTAGGGTAACAATATAAATTATTAAATATATTTAGCTTGACAACAAACATATTCTGTCATATAACTGGTAAGTAGAGATGTTTCAATGTAACTTGTATGTAAGGTAAAAGGTAGGCTCATTGAAGAGAAAGCAGCAACAAAACTTACCAATTTTTGTAAATAATTAATGAATTAGTGAGAAATGCTCAAAATTACTTTTATGTTAAACACAAAATGAAAACTTGAAACACGCCTCCTTAATGATAAAGATTTTACCAAATTTATAAAATAATAGTAAAGAGATGTTCATTAAAAAAAATGTAATAAATAATTTAGCTGCCAAATTCTTCCACTGGGGCTTGTGACATTGTGTGATGTAGGCTGTTGATTGTACTAGATGTTATTATCATTGATATATTGATGCTGGACAGTATCACGTTTCTTGTCATCAATCACACAATATTGTAATATGATCAGTACACATTTCATTATGTTTCTTGTTACCAGCTACACAATGTTGAAATAAGATCACTATACATTTTGTTATGTTTTTAAAAATTTGATCAAGAACCTAATATTATCATATGATCAATAAATATCTTATTTTGTTTCTTTTTATCAACAATACAACATTGTAACGTTTTATCAAGTAGTATACATTTTATTTTCAAGGAAGAAGAGGAGGCACCAGAACCAGCACTGAAGCCCTCTCCTGACGCTGTGACCTACATCCATTTCACCAAGCCAATTGGTGGTGGACAAGGTATGTATGTATACCTGTAGTCAGGTGTTTGCCTGTGAAGTGATACCAACATTCATTTTCCCCCCTTCTAGTCAAACTACTGCAATGATAAATATCTTTGTGGTAGAATTGTGGGATCGCCACATTTTCATTTTGATATTTTGTGTGATTTTACTGTTTATATAATCGTCTGCAAGTAATTAGATCATGGCTTGCATGGGTAACACTTGGTTGTATTTGTATCAAATTCCATGTTTGTTTGTTTTTTAACTCTGATTTTCTCTCTCAAAGACATGGTAGAAAAAGATCACAGCATAGTCTTTATTTGACAACACATTTCTTAGCTGCAGTTTGTGTGTTTTTTTGTGAATGTGTGTGTTCTTGTGTGTATTTGCATATTTTGACTATTTGAGTAGGAGGATGGTATTATTTCAATGATGAAACAACTCAGTATTTTTTTTTAACCCTAAGACATTTTCTTTGCATGAACTGAGCTACAATTGACATAAAAAGTGAGATAAGTTATCTGTAACAGGTACAACATAATGACTGACACTGACAGTGGTAAATGGTTGATGTTGACATGCAGAACTGCCAGCGGGCAAGACGGTGCGTTTCCTGGTGGGCTTCACCAACAAAGGCTACGGCGAATTTGTCGTGGAAAGCATGGATGCCTCTCTCCGCTACCCTCAGGACTACAGCTACTACATTCAGAATGTGAGGAGTTTGTGTGTTTGTTCTGGCACTTTTAGTCTTTCAATAGTTTGCTTAGCTGCATACTTATACCCACATACACAATAGGCACACACACAGACACAGTGTGTGAGTTTTGTTAACAGTTTTTATAATTTTTTAAAAAGTGAAAGTGAAAAAAGGCACAGCAGTTGTAAAGCGCAGTTTGCACTTACAAGATTCGAACATCAAGACCAGGTGGATTGTTTGTTTTGTTTCAGTACACAACCTTGACCCTGAACCGTGTGGTGGAATCGAAACGTCAGGCCACTTTCGAATACAGCTTTACCCCCAGTGAATCTTTCTCCTCTCGACCATTCGGCCTGACTGTCAACGTCAACTACAAGGATGGCGTGAGTTGATTTTTCTTCATTTCCTCTGTGTATATGTGCATGCATGTATTGTGCCTGTACAGTTTGTGTTTGTCTATCTGTTGAAAGGCACTTTAAAGCTTATCTTGCTTCAAGATTTATCTGTGTGAGATGGCCTGTTATGTTGTTACCTTTGTTACTTGGGCTAAAAAACTCATTCATCCTTTCATTAGTCAAACTACTAGCCCAGTATGATCACTTGTGGTCATGAATGCCAGAGACTGTTTGTACATACATGTTTAGATCAGGCTTATGAAATTTTCTGTTAAATTAATTAAATGTGTGCCCCCTATGTTTCAGCAAAACAACCCATTCCAGAATGCTGTATTCAACGAAACCATTCAGGTGGTGGAATCAGAGGAGGGACTGGATGGAGAAACGTAAGATGCTTTTTTGATTGACCATGTTGGGATGTTTTGGTTGGTATTTTTGTGTCTTTGTTTGCAGTCATGTTTTAATATCTGGATATTGATATGAAAGACAGTTAAAAGAAAAGTTGGGGGGGGGGGGGGGGGGGGGCTCCTGTTCTTATCAGTAAATGCACAAATGACAGGTCTGTGCTTGTGATATTCCCTTGGTGTTGATGTTGACAAGTAAAATTCTGATACTGCTTGAGGCCATTGTAAAGTGTACTGGCTGGTGCACATCAGCTGCCCCAGTCATGCTGTATCCATGTCATGTCAAACACACAAAAATTGGATTGCTTTGTCATCGTTTACTGCTGAAAATATTGGTCTAAGTGGGTAAAATGTTCCATACATTAATTTGCCTTTTCTTTTTCTTAGCATGAAACTACCAGATATTATGAACTTGTACAGTTTGTATGATAATGTTGTGTGTAGAGACAACAGTTTTAGTTGATTGACTCTTGTCATTATCTTGATTTTTTTAATTTCTCCACATCAGTGTGAGTTGAGATAGTGTACTTGAATACATGCTTCTTTATTCTTATTTTTTATGTCCCTTTCTGGATGAATTTGTATTTCTGTGAATATAGAAGATTGATTGTTTTCTTTTCTTTTTTCCAGTAATGTGTATGAGCAGAGGTGTCAGTAGCAGCAGTGCATGCTTCTTTTTTGTTTTGGTGGGGGGGGTTGCAGTGCATGCTTTTTCCATGATGATCTTTACTCCATTCATCCACCAAATATTATATGATCAGTTGATAGTCTTTGTGTGGATTTTTTTTTTACATGTCTGGGAAACCCTCCTGCTACAGATCATTATTTTTGGGGTTTGTTTCTTTTGTGTGTGTGTTTGGTTTGGGGTTTTTTGTTGTTGGTTTTTTGTTGGTTTTTTTTTTTGGGGGGGGGGGGGGGGGGGGGTTGGTTGTTCTTTTTGGTCATACATATATATTTCAAGTTGGACATATGTTTACAGTCTGTTTTTATGCTTTGTTACAGGTTCTTCTTGTATGTTTTCCTGGCAGCTCTGGCAATCTTGCTGCTGGTTGGAGCTCAGCAGCTTGTTTCTTCATTAGGCGTAAGTGTGTGTGTGCATGCATATATATATATATGCATGTTTGTCTGAAAATGAAAAATAAAAATGGATATGTCAAGAAAGGTGTTTTTTTTCTGTCAGTAGTCAGGTGCCAAATCTCTACAAAACATACTGTGTTAGTGGATTTATGATTATGATACTGCTACAGCAGCAAGGTTATCTTCACAGACTTCAGTGTGAGCCTTTGCAGGTCCTAACTGCAGGACTGTCTTGGTAAGCTGCAGCATTGATTCTTATGCATTTTAACTGCAAGACTGTAGTGTTTGTCATTTGGGTGGAGGAGTGAGGTAGTGTTTGCACCAAGCAAGTGACCGAGTTTGTCTTTTTAAGTGTTCAGCCATTTAGCGGCTTTCTATTGATAATGGTTGGTGACTTGTTGGAATTTTAGATTGCAAACAAGTGACCAGTGGTGGTGTTTGCTGAGCTTTAAAAAAAAAAAAGCAAACAAAAGTGTTGTGTACATTTGGTGTATATTTTTCCGGTCTTTTCTGTCTGGGCTTATGTTGTCTTACCCCATCCAGTAGTAAGTGAGGGTTGGGTTGGGGTTTTTAAAATCTTTTTTTTCATCAGTTCCACGACTTTTTCAGCTGCAATTCTGTCAAATTTCAGAGAAAACGGTTGTCTAAGTCAAGGCCTGCTGTGGAAATGGGCACACAGAATGCAGACATTGACTATGACTGGATTCCTAAGGAAACCATCAAGGAAATGAGTGAGTAACTTTGGTTTGGGGGCTAGGTGTTTCGGCTTAAGGAACTTTTGATGTACAACTATTGATAATGTTGATAACAAGGTATTAAAGAAAGGAATATTCACTGTCTGAAATCACTCACGTGCTGGCACAGCAAAAACAGTCTAGTTAGTATGGAGATAGGAAGAGAAAGACAGGAGATGAGGGAACAAAGCTAAACAAATTTGCACCACCAGAATGGAATATGTCTACTTGGCTTGTTTATGTGATCAAACACCAACTTGCTTAAAGTGGATGGTTTATTTTGTTTGGTACGAAAATCTTGTATGTTCTGTAGCATGTGCTATATTGCCAAGAAGAATGGCAGATGACACAAATTTGTAAAGCTAGATGATATTTTATTTGACAAGTTTCCACTCTTGAACTGAATTGTTTCAGGATTTTATCTCTAATTCTTTTGAGCTTTTTGTTGATTGTCTGAAGTGGTTTACTACGCTCATCATATTCTGATAATTCCTGCACATTATTGGATTTTAAAGTCTCAACAGAAAATGAGGAAGAACATTAGCAGTTGGGCTTGAGGAAATGAAAAGTGTATATTCTTAGGGTAGTGAAGGTGATGATGTACCATAACCTCCACAGTTTTGGGGGTGCAAGCTGTCAGAGACCTCAGTTTCTCTATGGGCCAGCAACTTGAGGGCGACACCCATGTCCTGTTCCTTGCTGCATTACCTTCCCTATCCCTAATCAGGGCAGGTGCCCATTTACTGAACTGATCGAAGAAGAGGCACGCAAACTCTCACTAATCCATGCAGCAACCTTGCTCAGTGCTGTTCAACTTAACATGGGAAGAGCAAGTGCTCTGACCACTGAGCTATCCTATGCATGTGGCAGGAAAAGGAAAATGTGTGTGGAGAGGATGGGGCGCGGATGGGTGGAGTAAAGGGATGTAAAGAATGTATGTGAAGGGAAAGGGGGGAAAGAGACCAATAAAAGTGGTGTGTTGTGGCGTTTGCAGACCGCTCTCCAGGCCGAAGCCCCAAGCAGTCTCCAAGACAGAGGCGCAGTCATCGTTCTTCAGGATCAGCAGAAGAGTGATGTGTGTGTGTTTGCTTCTAGTCAGCAACTTTTTTTTTTTTTTTTTTTTTTTAAATATGTCTGTTGTTTTTGACAGGTGGATGTTGTCGTGTTTGTTCCGTCATGTGTATTTATAATAAAATGTTCACAAAAATGTGATCGCTGCTTCGGGTGTTTCCCTTTGTGAATGTGAGAAAGGTGTGTGTTTGTGTGGAGAGGGTGGAGGGTGGTTAGTATGGGTTTGTCTCTATATATGTGTTTTTTCAAGTATCTTAAAGAGTTTTTGTGTTTTGTCTTCTCTTTGTGAACTTTTTATCAAGTCCAATATTTTCAAGAGGGCATTGACTAATTCACTGACCGTGCCACACTTCTAGAACTGATTATGAAAAGTATGTAACATAGTTAATGAAATAAAACTAATATCAAAAGAGAGGAATATTCATTTCCTTTTGACAATACACATAGCTGTTGTTGATTTCTCGAGTTAACTGTGGGCATGTAACTCAAGAAGAATAGAACAGCAACAAAACTCAGTCTTGTATCTTGAGGTAAGTGTACAAGTGCAGATGATTCATCCTGAAACAACCCTCCAACTAAATTCCGTTTTTGTATTCTTAATAGTTGGCAGCTCTGAATTTTAATCATAGCACGCAAAACCAATATCACTCAGTTGAGAGTGCTAAATTGAGCACACACTTCCTTTTATCAAGTCTAAGTGTGATCAGTTCCTGCTGTAATTAGCACCAGCTGGGATGGAATGGAATGGAAAACAGCTGAGAGCAGTGTGGGAACTTGACAGCTGAACATGTTGCAGCATCAGATTCTCCAACAACCAGTGCACTGGAACATTCTCTCTCACTCACTCAATCACTCACACACAAACCTACCCGAGACAGCACACATTGTAAGCATTTTTTGGTGTTTTATTACAACCATTGTGAACAAAATAGCAAAATTCCTGTATGATTTTTATTCACTCCTGATGCTCATTTGGTATATTTTTACAAATTGTCCAGTAGCCTTTTATATAAGCAAGAAAAGCTCTTTTCTTTAAAATGATAACAATAATATTGGTAGGCTTCAAAGTTAAGACTTTGATAACAACTTGGACGATAACAAGAACAGTACATAAAAACACATGGTTAACATTTACTGTGTCCAGCTACAGTCAGTACTGCATACAGCCCCGCTGAGGCAAGAAACACGCACACTAAATGTAAAAGGTGAAGGTACACACACACTAAATGTAAAAGGTGAAGGTGTCCCATAACCTATGTGGTCATAGGGGAGCAAGACGTCAGAGACCTCAACTTCTCCAGGGGCCAGCATACTAAGGGTGGCGCCCATCTCCTCTCCCTTGCTGCTTTACCTTCCCTGACCCTGAAGAAGCAGGTATCCATTTACAGCTGGGGGACTGCACTGAAGCCAAGGCGCGCAAACGGTCACCCACCCAAGTGGTAACCACGCTCAACGCTGCTTAACATTGGCTGGGGGAAAGCGAGTGCTCCGACCACTGAGCTATCCTGTCCCCACACTAAATGTAAACGTATGAAAAATTAATTCTATACAAGTTCAGATTTGCTAATAAATCATTCATATCAACATGATAACGACACTGTAACAAGGAACCAACTTTTTAAAAAAAGCTTGTACTTTCACAGGAACCTTAACAAAGGAACTGCTACATAATATAGGACATGTCTGCTCAAGAGCACATGAGTATGCATGCATTATTTATACAATTAAATCTGGTAAACAAAAACAAAAAAGTGAAAGAATTAAATTGAGAAAGATAGATCTGTGTCTAATTTACACACACACACACACACACACACACACACATGGTCACAGGGGTACTTATTCAAACACATCTCCATCAGCAAGCGCATTCTTGTGGTAGACTGATGGTCTACCAGTAATGCATCCATTCAGACAACACGGATCATAGACCTGTTTACTCCCATTTAAAGCTGGACTTTTCCCCCATTCCAACCACAAGACAACAACAACAAAGAGTTGGCAAAATTCTGTAGAAGAAAAGGCCACCTTTTATAGGAAGACATATAATTATGCAGACGAAAAAGTGCAATTTTTTTTTTTAAGCAGGGGGCTGCAGTGATTTTTTTCTTTGGGGGGTGGGTGTTGCTTTTGTTCAGTACTGTACTGTGGTGATGCATTCTCTCCAAACAGGCGAGATGTCATGTGAAAAAGTCTGCTGTTAACTGTAAGTGGTGTATGCTATGTTACAGTACCAAACAATAGATAAAAAAAAAGAAGAAGAAATAATCACAGAACCACACACTTTAGCACATAGCACCTTAACTAGAGCTCCAAGGTTCACCAATGGTCGGATTTTGTATATGCGTTTTTACCCATCATTGAGGTAGCCATTATAACCAGCTGCTTATGATGCTTGACTGTAATGACAGTCTGGCCAAAATAAAATAAAAAGTCAGCCTGCACAGCATTTGTTTTTTTAAATTTTTATATCCAAGTCACTAACCATAATCATGAACATAAAAATAACGACTTGAGGATATAATATCAAGATGTATGATGAAGGTAAGTAAACTCAACATCAGCAACAGAAGCCTGATTAGTTATTGCTTTAGCCACAAACATACAATTGAATGAAAACTGATTTTTCTTTGCAAAGTCCCTTGAGTTTTACTCAGTTTTAATGTATTCTGTCAAAAAAGTATGTGTCATGAAAAACCCTGTTTGCTTGTGTGTACGTGCTCTTGTGTGTGAGTGCGTGCGTGCGTGTGTGTGTGCGTGCGTGTGTGTGTGTGCATGTGTGTTTTACACACACACAAATCTCAGCTGCTCATGATCACTTAATATGCATTCAGATGTTTCACTTTATCCAAGGAGATAAAGAAAGAGAAAACAAGCAGAGAAATATTTCTCATACATGCTACACCATGTTAGCCACTTTGCACACGCTTCACTAAGTCCATAAACTAATATACCAGCATTCAAAAAAACATGCAGCAGAATATCTGCTTAAAATTTCAAATTCCTGAAGAATGCACTTTTTCTGAAATGCAGTACTAAATTCTGCCATCAACCCCTTTTTTTTTCTTATCCACAACTTACAGAATGAAGCCACACACACACACACCTAAAATCCAGGCAAGAATTTAGGTGCTAATAAGAAAGTACTTAACGCAAGGAAGGTACAGTCACACTTTGTCCCCACACAAGCTTCTGATCTTGAAAATCTTGAAGTCAGAGTTCCTGGTTCAAATCTTGGCAGCATCTGATGGATGGGAAGTATTTACTTTGTGAGATCAATTTACACGCAGACCTGCCAATGCCTTTCTCCACTCTATAGGTATCTCCATGCAGAAGATCACGTATGTTCAGGATCCCATCATTCATACTAGCATTCCATGGGTCGCATAATCACGAAAATATCTTACATGCACGAAAGGCCTCATATGTGCCTTGGATTATGATACAGTGAGTGAAGCATATGTTGAACAGATTTCTGTCCACATGTAGTGTAGCATATATGAAATAATCTCCACATAGCCCCCTACCCCCCCACCCCCTCTTTGGAAGAAAGAAAAAAGGACAAGGGATGATATGGCACAACACATTCTGAGTAAGGCCATGATTTCACAGACGACAAACAAGAGTTTCCTTTTGGGTGCTAGGTCTGTTCACAGACACTTGGCTTCACACTTCTTTCTCAGACTTCTTTGTCCAGGAAGTCTTCCACCAGACTGCCAAACTCGTCAGCATACCTCAGGTGCAGGTTGTGCTTCGCCTCAGGCCAGTTCACCAGCCTGAAAAAAAAGAAAAAAAGAGAATTACAGATGTTATCATTTTGAAGGTAGAGTCCCATAACCTATAAGGTCGTAGGGGAGTGAGGCGTCAGAGACCTCACTTCTCTAGGGCCAGCATATAGAGGGCGGCACCCATCTCCTCTCCCTCACTGCTTTTTGAACAAGCTTGCAAAACAAATCAGTCTTAGTTAAAAGGATTTACACATGCCCCCAAAACAGCAACTGCCATTGATCTTGGTGATTAACAAAACAAAAAAAGAATAATAACCATCAAAATAAAACAAACGTAAGCTGTCAAAATATAGATTTTTTTTCATTCCTTGGTTAGAGCTCTGATATTCACTAATGGTGAGGATTTTGCATATACGGCAGTTTTTGCCCGCCATGAAGGCACCCGCATTCCAACTGTGGGGATATTGAAGAATTTCAAACTGGCCTTCCAAGCAATAGGAAAAAAAGCAAAAAAATTATTATGCAAAATTCTGCTATATAATATGACAGAAGAAAAAACTATAAATCTATAGTGTCTAGAGATAGCACACCCATCTAGAAACGCACACACATATTGGTGGTCTTTGTAACATTCTGATGGTGTTGACAACCTACTAACTCTGCATAACTTATGAGAGCGCTTGTTCAGCCATTTCAATCATTTAATGAGCAAGGCAGCTAAAGTAACAAAGCAGATTTGGCTCATTTCATGATGTAAGATGCTGAAATACAATTGATCCATATGAGAATGATCCAAGTGAGACTAGCTTTGTGGGGACTGAAGAAGCCTGAGAATCAACACACACACACACAACACACACACACACACACACAACACACACAAATTTTCTCAGCAGATTGAAAGTGATCTGAAAAAATGGCCTTGGAGTCTGTCAAAAGGCAGATGGACAAGTCTCATGTGTGAAACCTATGGTCAGTGCACTCGCACTGATCCTGGGATAGTGGCATGGAGATAGTCTGGGTGCTCCTGCACCACTAGCGGGTCTTTGTGAAGCCTATGCTCAGTGCACTCGCACTGATCCTGGGATAGTGGCATGGAGGTAGTCTGGGTGCACCTGCACTACTACTGGGTCTTTGTGAAACCTATGCTAAGTGCACTCACACTGATCCTGGGATAGTGGCATGGAGACAGTCTGGGTGCTCCTGCACCACTAGTGTCTGTGAAACCTATGCTAAGTGCACTCGCACTGATCCTGGGATAGTGGCATGGAGATAGTCTGGGTGCTCCTGCACCACTAGCAGGTCTTTGTGAAGCCTATGCTCGGTGCACTCACACTGATCCTGGGATAGTGGCATGGAGGTAGTCTGGGTGCACCTGCACTACTACTGGGTCTTTGTAAAGCCTATGCTCAGTGCATTCACACTGATCCTGGGATAGTGGCATGGAGATAGTCTGGGTGCTCCTGCACCACTAGTGTCTGTGAAACCTATGCTCGGTGCACTCACACTGATCCTGGGATAGTGGCATGGAGATAGTCTGGGTGCTCTTGCACCACTAGTGTCTTTGTGAAACCTATGCTCAGTGCACTCACACTGATCCAGGGATAGTGGCATGGAGGTAGTCTGGGTGCACCTGCACTACTACTGGGTCTTTGTAAAGCCTATGCTCAGTGCATTCACACTGATCCTGGGATAGTGGCATGGAGATAGTCTGGGTGCTCCTGCACCACTAGTGTCTGTGAAACCTATGCTCGGTGCACTCACACTGATCCTGGGATAGTGGCATGGAGGTAGTCTGGGTGCTCCTGCACCACTAGCGGGTCCTTCTGCCCATGTATGATCAATGTTGGGCACTTCACTTTGCTGGTGTCCTCTATACAGATGTCCCCTGCAACACACAAGCAAGCAAGCACGCATGCATGCACGCACACACACACACAGAACACACACAGTGACACACATAGTCACATACACACACACACACACAAACATACACACTCACACACACATACGCACAGTGACACACAGACACACACACATTTACACATAATGAGGAAAAATTATTATTTTATTGATATAACCATTACTTAACATGACAGTGATTTTTAAAATGAACATTTCATAAAAAGCCATGGATATAGACAATAACAAAGATGTGATGAGAAAAGTAGTGGCTCATAAAGAAGAAGAATTGTTAGTGACCATCAAGTAAGCTTGAAATCCTAAATCTATCAAGCAGTTGTTGAAATCGTTCTCTTTTGGGGTAGCATTTAATTTATCTAATTATTTGGCCAGAAGTAAGGCCCACTGTTTTAGGTTTTTCTTGTTTTTTCTCAGAAATTTTCAACAGGTTTTTGTCCCCATATATTTTCAACATTTGGCACGAGTTTTGAACTACTATATTTTATTGTAATGATACAAGAGCAGAATTTAAAATTTTTAAAAAGTTGCAGATTTTAATTCGTGAATAAACACCACTCGTTTTACCACGTCTGCCCTTTAATAATAATAATAATAATAAATGGAACTTATATAGCGCTATATCTTGCAAAGACAAATCTGTTGTGCCTGGTCTTCTCCAGTGCTTGTTGATTCTGCAGGAGGTCTGCCTGTTGATCTCAGACAAAACATTCTGACTTCAGAGCAGCTGATAACCAGCATAGCTTCCAACCCATATTAATGGAGATGGTCGAGAACTACTTCTGTTAATGCGCTGGTTGTCCCCGCCTGTGCTGCATTCACCACAGCTTAAGACTGTGCCCACCCTGCCCCATATCCCCACCAAGAGAACCACGTTCATGTGGCTTGCTTCTTCTTCGTTGAATGCTCTGACAGCAACTATTGTTGTCTGTTATATGAGTGAAATGCTGCCGTTAAGCACCTGACAAGTCAGGCCCAGCACATCCGATTTCGGCATGAGAATTATTATCTTTTCTTTCTGGTTAAAAGGCAGGAAAATGGATCAAGATCGCAGAAAATAGACAAGGAGGTGACATGAAGGAATGGGACAAGGCAGAAACAAAGAAAGTGGTTAAAAAAAGAGGAAATTTCTAGCACATAATTTCCAGAATATGGGAATGCTGTTTATACTGACAGTCCCCAGCATCCCCACAGGGGTAACGTGGCTTACAAGAGCAGTTATACAGTTCACTCCTGCCTCGAGAGAATGGGAGATCTTCACTGAGCTATCTATACACAAAAGATGGTGGACAAACCTTAAAATCATACGGAATCATCAGAATGATAATCATCAACATTTCTCACCCTTTCTCTGTGTAAAGTAGCTGCTGTAAGCCTTCACCCAGTTGCTCCAGTGTTTCTGGAAATACTCCGCCCCGTACATTTCGATGAAGGGCTCTCTCATCCTGTTACTCCACTTGCTGACATCTTCAATGCCTGTTTTAGCGGAACAGAAATCAGGGCGGCACTTAGATGAGCGTCTCAGCAAACAAACCAACAACGTGAATGTATGTCTATTGAACAGCTCCTCGATTTCTTATTTTGGGCTGATGTTTGACAATCACTTTTCCTCATCATTTATCAATGGAACTTTTTTTTTCTTTCTCGTTTCTTGGTTAGACTAGAGCTTTGAGGGTCACCTGTAATGAGATTTGTGCGTATGTGACCATTTTTGCCTACCATTAAGGTAGCCACATTCCAACTTCAGAGTTGATGCCTAAACCAATCCAATCCTATTGTTCACAGCTTCACCAACCACAGAGGCCATATCAGGACTGTCATCTCATAAAATTTTTAATCTCTCTCTCACAAACACACATCCACAGACACACACACACACAGAGAAACACACCACAGACACAGACACACACACACACACACACACACACACACACACACACACACACACACACACAGAAACACACCACAGACACACACATACACACACACACACACAGAGAAACACACCACACACAACAAAGTTCACACACACACACACACACCACACCTCAACACACACCACACCACACCAACCACCCACCCCACCCCACACACAAACACCCCACCCCTCCCCTCCCCTCCACACACACACACACACACACACACACACACACACACACACACACACACACAATCCTACTTTCGAACATGGGCATGTCTGCAGGCAAGATGTAGGCGTTGGCACCCCAGACGACCAGGCGTCTCATCAGATGGGGATAGCGGCCGGCCACAATCAGACCAGTGATCCCCCCGTCACTCCAGCCCAGCACTGAAAACGTTTTCTGCTTCAGCAACTGCAATACACACACACACACACACACAAAAACACACACACACACATGTATGCGCAGGCACACATACACACACAGGCACCCTCGCATGCACGCACACACACACACACACACGCATGCGCACATACACACACCACACACACACACACATGTATATGATTACTTTATTACTCAAAAACAGAGAAATTCAGGTAGGTTGCAAACCACACATAAAACAAAAAAAAACAGCAAAATATTTGTCACTAGTGTGTACACGCACACACACACACACACACGCACACATGCACACACACACATGCACACGCACACATGCATACTGGCAAACATGCACACGCACACAAAGAGCATGCAAATATAACTTACATACACATATTCATATAATAATAATAATGTATGGAATTTATATAGCGCTGAACACATGGTTATAACATGTCATATGATATAATTAATAGTATAAGATTAACTTTTTTTTTATCACTCCTTGACTAGAGCTCTAGTGATCACCAGTAGTAAGATTTTGCACAAGTGACCGCTTTCCTTAAAGAAGCAGCATTCACACACACATACACACACACCACACACACACGCACACACACACACCACACACACACACAAACACACACCATACACACGCATATTTATATGCACACACACTTGCATACATACACACACTTGCACACCTCCATGCATGTACAAATACAAACAAGCACACATGCACTCACAAACACAAAAATATACAAAATCAACACACACACACACACACATACACACTGAAACAGAATAAAAAATTTAATCATACTTACATACTTATCTCTTCAGTATCAGTTTTCTCTCTTGATTTTCTATTATCAGAAATAAATTGTATATATGATATTTTATAAGCATTGTAATATTCCAGCACGACTACTGCTAAAAAAAAAAAAAAAAGAAGAAAAGAAATATATAAAAACTTACAAGCTATTAACAGTGTCATAATCAAACCATCTGCAACCAAGGTAATGACAACTGAACAAAAGAGGGCTAATAAACAATCAAGAGTTGCCATCAATATTACAGTTGAACATAAAAACCCAGACTACTGTTCCTGCCCAAACCTTCCCCCCCCCCCAAAAAAAAAAAAAGACACTTAAAACATGAACTGAAAACCACAGCTGTGCACGCTGTTACGAGCATCAAAGGCAAGCAAGCATACATGACACAATGATGCATACAGCTTAGAATTTGGGCTTCAAAGACTTTTAAAACTAATATGCAGGCTGTGGTCGGCAGGGCTATAAATAATGTGATTGGATTGGATTCATTTTTTCATTTTCATTTTTGTACCACTTAAAGTCACAGCAGATTTTTCTGCATGAAATTAGGGCTGTTCTGCCTGGGGAGAGCGCGTCGCCACAAGAGCAGCGCCACCCATTATTTTTCCTGTCTTCTATTTTATTTGTTTCCCTACAAGAGTGGTTTTTTTCTACAGAATCTTGCTGGGGACAACTCTCTTGCTGTCATGAGTTCTTTTTCATGTGCTAAATGGTTTTGTGTAACTCTTGGGACCTCGGTTTATCATCTCATTCAAAAGACTAGCACCCAGACCACCACTGGTCTAATGAATGGGGGAAAAGATTCGGGCTCAAACTGGGATCAAACCACCGCACACTTCCAACTTGGACTTTTTTCTTTCTAGGCAGGCATGTTACCTCTAGACCATCTATCCACCGATCTGACAGATTTGAATATAGATAAATGCTGATACAGAAATGAGTTTCACAAATAAACTTAACCTTAGGACCAGGGTGCCTCATCTGTGTTCTGATCTGACAAAATAGAAATTCCTAAAGGGTAAAAACACACATTGAACATTCTAAACAACAACATAAAACAACTATAGTTGCTAAACAAACAATCCCCCCACCCCCCTCCATCTCCAAATGGCTCTGGATTCTTTAAAAAATAAAAATGCATTTCCACAAAGGATTCAAACCACACTTGTTATTCCAAGTCATCTTGTTAAGTTGGCTAGTGACATAACTATCTTCTCATGAGTATATATTTTAATCTTCTCATAAGTAACAATCGTTCAATGCCCAACCCAAGTAAAAACAGTCGATCTAAAAACTCGAACCTTCATCAAGGCCACAGCATCTTCAGCATCACGCTGCAAGAACTCCAAAGGCCAGTCCCGTTCTGGTGGGATGCTGCGTCCATAGCCTCGGGGGTCGAAGGCAAAGATGGTGTATTTCTCTTTGTTCAGCTTCTCCAGTTGGGGGCCAAAGTCTGTGCGAGAGCTTCCTGTCATGATAAAACAGTAGTACAGAGACGGAATCTGGAGAGAATAGCCCAGGACAGAGGACTCTGGCGGACTGTTGTCGGCGGCCTATGCTCCAGGGGTGTGATGGGCCTAAGCAAGTAAGTAAGTAAGTACATAGACGGAATAACTGAATCAGCCTGACAGACATGATAGCCGAGTGGTTAAGACTGCTCAACTTCAGTCCTGTAGATCCAAAAAGTTGTGGGTTCGAATCTCGGCGGCGTCTGGTGAATTAACGGCAGGGTGGAATTTTTACGATCACCCAGGTCAACTTCAAGTGCAGAACTGCCACTGCCTTCATTACCTTCATGATACACATGTAGAGGATCTCTTCTCATGCTCAACTTCAATCCTGTGGGTCCATAAAGTTGTGGGTTCGAATCTTGAATTTATGTCAGCATTTGGTGGGTAATGGAAACACAAACATACCCAGCATACAAACTGTACAATAAAATGAGCTGCTCTGAAGTCGGAATGGGTCGGCTGAGGCCAGATGGCAGAACTCATGTAAAATGACAAGCACAGGAGAAGACCAGGCATTATGTGCCCCTCCCAGTATGGGAATGCAGAGAGAGAGAGAGAGAGAGAGAGAGAGAGAGAGGAGAGAGAGAGAGAGAGAGAGAGAGAGAGAGAGAGAGAGAGAGAATCAGTCAGTCATTCAGTGATGACTCGATGTTTATTTCACAAAATAGGAAATTTAGCACATAAACAATACATAATCATATTTTTTCTTTTCACCTCAATATGACTTAGAGTACGAGGAAACCAGTATGTGTGTACGCAAATATATATATATGTGTGTGTGTGTGTGTGTGCATGTGCATGTATGCATGCGTATATATGCATGCATGTATAAATTTGCATAAGTGTATGCATTTATATGTTTGTGTATAAGCGTAACATGTAAATGAAAATATTGCCCAAAAAAGATGTTTTAAAAAAAAAATGTTTTAAAAACCCTCCATGCTGGAAGTTAAAGTCATTTTCACTACGTCAATGTATCATTTACAAATATTATTGAAAATATATATATTATAATGTATAAAAAATACTTTTAAACAGATTACCTAGAGCACCAGGAAGCAGTAGCAAAGAATGGTTTCCAGTGCCGGTCTTTTCGTAATGTATCCTCACCCCATTCACTTCAGCATAGTGGGATGTGATGGCACTGCTGCAGACAATGAACGTTCACACTTGTCAAATGCTGACAACCCACAGGCCTTCAGAAATACAGCACTCAACAATTTAACTTTGAGCAAGTAAAATCTATGAAAACTGATTCCTGAACCTATTCATAATCAATTCTTTAAGAAGAAGTTTGGACATTATTAATTGCATGCGCCGAACCTGTGAATAAAACTTTAAAAGGCCATTGGCAATAAGAAAAAAAAATCTTGTTCCTTGGCTAGAGCACTGAGGTTCATCACTGGTGAGATTTTACGTATGCGACCTTTTCTGCCCACCATAAAGGTAGCCGCATTCCAACTTTGGGGATGTTTTAGATGTATAAAAATACTGAAATTGAATCTGCTTTGCCATTCTTTTCATTATATTCCCAGCATTAACCAGACCTGCAAGAAGCAGAAACATGCACTGCTGAATGGATTTAACCTCAGTAACACGCTGAATATTATAAGATTTCATAAAAGTAGATGAGGATGTATCAGTGTATGATCCCAGATTTCCCACTGAACCCATACAACACTCACCTCTGCCAGGGAGCCCACTGACCTTGATAAAAACAAAAGATTTTGTCTGTCTGGTTGTTCAGATTCATGTGTGCACATGCACATGCAGGCACATGCATATATTTCTTTGCGTGAAGGTGTGCAGGCATATGAACATATTGGTGCATATGGCGAATGCAATTCCTGTTTTTCTGCCGAGTGCTTACAAACATATTGTTTTATTTCAAGAAGTAAGCGACACATGATCAAGTTCTGTCCATCCAAAGAATTAATCACCATTTCAGTATTTGCATGCATATTCTTCTTTCTAATCGAACACTCAAAAACAACTATGTCTGTAGTGTTAGTTTTAATATGAGCTAACAATGTGTTGAATGGCCATTAAGTGCCTAATAAGTCAGAGCCAGGGCATCCAACTTGTGAGTGGGAGAGAATTGTTTTCTTTTATAGTTTTAAGTATTTCTGGAAAAAAAGGAAGGAGAGAGTACCAAGAAGGCAGAGAACAGACAAGAACTTGAAGAAGGCAACAGGAGGAAAGGGAACAAGGCAGGAACAATGAGGATATAAAACTAAGAGGGAATTCCTTGCACAGAATTTCCAGAAAGTGGGGATGCTATTTTTATATGGACACTGTAGTATAGTAGGCAGCCGGCCCCACAGGGTAAGCCTGCATATTTATAACTGGTTTGTTGGGGGCACCGTTATATACTGTTTGTGTGCGTGTGTGTGTGCATGTTCGTGTGTGTGTGTGCGTGCGCGGGCGCGCGCGCGCGAGAGAGAGAGAGAGAAAGAGAGAGAGAGAGAGAGAGAGGAGAGAGAGAGAGAGAGAGAGAGAGAGAGAGAGAGAGAGCAGGCGTGCGCAAAATATAAAGAAATCCAAATACATTCTAAAAATTGATTATGGGTTGGGGCGTAGCCTGTGTCAATGTGTTACCTTGCAGTTGTACATAGTTGACGTCTCAAACTGGTGTCTGCTTGATTTATATGACTCTGAAGCCGACAGCCTAGCAGCACATCTTTGGCTGTATCTGAGCCTGCCTCTGATAGGAGTAATCAGCATTTTGTTACTAATTTTGCTGTTGCAGCCTCCCTTTTGAAGATGTATACCAGTAGCTCAACACCTAAAGGGGTCAAGAAAAAGTCAGGAAAAAGTAGGGGTGAACAGCACAAGGGAGACCACTGTCGTTGTCAACTGTCAGTGGCGTATATATGTGTGACAGATGTGTAACTACAAATCCACCTCCCTTCATAGACCTAGTACTTAACGATTCAGGTGTAAAATTGCTTGTGTTGCAGCCTCTGTTTAAAGATATCAGGAAACTCATACTATGAATTATAGCGAATACTGTTGTTTTCTTTCTTAATCATATTTTGCATTTGTTATTGTTTGTTTGTTCTTACTTTTTGTGAATGAAGATTTTTCGTGCAACTGACACGCACAGGTCGCACAAAAACGGTTGTGAGTGACAGTGTACCGTTCCTTTATCACTATTGGTTGATGGTACAGTCCCTAATTCGGATAGGTCCGCTGGGACTCTATTAGAATCAACCCAAACCAATGCACCGAAAAAAATTGATTGGATGCTGTGTAAATAACTGCAATCCCAAATGCTTCCGGGAACTGAAAACCGAAAGTTGCATGGACAAGTCTGCACTGTACACTTCTGTTAATATTTTATTCAAGTTCCTTACTAGCAGCACCGGAGACAGTGCACTGGGTGTGGTTTTCTGTGCGCCACAAGACTTGAAATGATCAAAATCGGCTTTTGATTAACACTTAAGGGTGCTGAGAACATTTTGCTTAGCTTAAAATTCAATGCTGAACCATCACATACCCCTAAACGGGAGGTTGCTACACACGCCAGAAACAAAGTTAAGAATATGCATTATTGTGAATGCTCAGATTCTGCTCATTAGTTCTCTTGACAATTATTACCTATCTATGCAGTGCTATCGTGTATGATTTTCATTTGACTTTTATTTCAAAGACATTTACAGGCAACCAGTGATCAGATAAAGGAGCAGTTTAGTTGGTACATTTTGACATTTTCAAAGAAGAAAATCTTTCATAGTAGGAAAAGGAACCGTATTAGTCATCACTATGAGGCTTGTCTTTAGAGAAAGGATGGCTTTGGTGAGAAAGGCCATACAGATCAGCACACAACATCGTAACCTCACGAAGCTGCCGCTCGTAAGACCATCCTCCCTCCAGGTAAATCAAACAAACGCTAACCAGCATAGATCAGGAGCACCGAGATATGGTTGTGACAGTAACACACCATGGGAAAACAGAATGGAAATGAGAACCCTTAACAGGCTTTGCCAGCACAGACCTGCCAGTGCCTGTGCCACCAAGTTGTTTACCTCCAGCAGTTCCCTCTGCTGTGCTCCAAACTTTCCTTCTCCTCCAAGAACGTTTTCAACATGGCAAGCACAAAATGGCGATTCAGCCTCACGCGTGAGGCAAACTGGAAACGTGCAGCATTGCGTGTGCTGCAGTGTGCGGCGTTACAGTCCGGGTGGAGACACGGTGGAGAAGAAACTGCTGCATCTGATGGACATGTGGGAGGTGGAGGAGGCGGTGGCGTTGCTGCGAGAGTCTGTGGAGGCCAACGTGATCCCGCATGCCAATGTGGTGCTGAACCTGCAGCAGCAGCTGGCCAACCTGGGCGAGGTGGAGTGTCTGCTGGAGCTCCATGACTTCCTCAAGGTCGGTCCTCAACAACACGCTGACCACGCTTTGAAGAATGTGAAGTTATAGGAGTAGTCTTTTATCTCCAGCACACTGCACGTCTTTGTAAGAATGTATTATGATTGTCATGAGTAGAAGCATTTTTTTAAACAACACATTTTGGATGGGGTGTGTGTGGGGGGGGGGGGGGGGGGGGGGGACAGGATAGTTTAGTGCCAGAAGTGGTTAGAGCATCAAGTTCTTTATCTGATTATGTGGGTTTCAGCGACCACTGAGATGCTCGTTCAAGGAGATTTTCCCCTGGAGTTAACATCATTCCCAACTCCACTTCCCAGAAAGTCCTTCAGATAAGACCGTTAACTGAGGTTTTGTGTACCTACACACACAATTCATCTTGTGCCTATTTCTAAACCCATTCTGCTTTTCAGAAGAGTAGACCATTACATGCTGGTAGGAACAGATGACAACATTGAAAACATGTGTGCACACTAGTGTTGTGTTTAGACATCATCTTCATAGTTGGAATGCGGCTACCTTATGGTGGGGAAATGGTTGTATACACAAAATTTCATCATTGGGGAACTTAGGAAATCTGGCCAAGGAATGCAAAACAACAACAACAACAACAGCAACAACACAGTTTTAGGTGCTGCCCAGGTTTTAATTTTTAATTCTTAAAGTTTTAATAGCAAAATCTAATCAAAAATAACCCTTGGGACCTCTTTGGCATTGATAATGTTCTTAATATTTTGCTGTTATTATATCGATATGAATTGAAAAAACCTCAAATGAAAGCAGTTTTTGTTTGTGTTGTTTTCCAGGAACATAACCTGACATCAGACACAAAATTCTTCCATTGTTTGAAAGAGGCTTACTACAACAGTGGCCGTATATCAGAAGGAGTGGCGGTAATTTTCTTCTGAACTCCATAGTTTGTTTCAACTTCTCTTGACTTCAGAATTTATGTGACTTTGAAACTATCATGCTATTCTTAGGGTAAAAAATGGCATCTATAGCAATGATCTTGTGAAATGTATATGTTGTCTTATCAGTGTGTGTCTGCTTTTGAATTATTCATGCAAAAAAAAAATCTTGTGATTATGTCATTTATAAATTATATGGCATGTTTGTGATCAGTTGAATTCCAAGGTGCTTTGAATTTTACACTTGGAGAGCAGTCATCTCTTAGTGTTGGTGTTATGAATTCTCTGGAAAAGTCTCTGGAAATATTTTGTGTTAAGGATGGAGATTCAACAGGCATCTTTATGGTGCTGCTCTAAACGTGAAAGAAAAAGGAAAAGTTAACATGTGATGTGGATACAGTTTTGTAGGAATTGCATAACATTTGATAAGTTAATGGAGGTAGTTCCAATATAAAGTTAAGCTGTTGCACAAAATAACTGAAACAGTGAAAAGTAACATGCACACCCTCACACACACACACGTCTAATATCACTGAGAGTGAACAGACGTAAAATCGAAGACAACAACAACAACAACAACAAAACACACACACACACACACACACACACACACACACACCTGTTTTATAGTTGTAGAATAAATGTGTTTACTAGATATCATAAACATACATCAGTCTATTTTGTCACAAGAAAATACTATCAGGTGACTTACGCCTGCCATTGTCTGGTAAAGCTGCCAAATAAAACTAGGCCTACAGGCTCATGTTTATTCTAAAGTCTCAGACTCTGGAGTGAATGCATGTTCTACATCAGTGCATGGTGTCAGAAGTGGGATACGAACCCACGCCTACATTCATGGAAAGTACCACTCTAGTAAGATAATCCATAAACTATCAATACTCAATATCTTGTCTATATACATATCAACATTTTCAGGTATTGAGGCTGCTGTACCATCGCACCAGAGTGTTTGCTGATGTGGATGTCTTCTTCACCCTGCTGACAGTGATGGTGATCGAGCACTTCCCTGATCGTCTGGATCTTGTTCAGGATTTCGTGAAAGATCTCAAGGATGCAGAGGTAAGTAGGCTCAGGCTAAGATTTCTCTAGGTTTTTTTTCTTGTATCGTTTTCCAGGTGTAGGTGAGTGGATTGACAAAATTAGCAGAACAATCAAATTCACATTGTATCTATTTACATGAAGTACTGTTCATTTGGATAAGTGTACAAAGTTTGCCTTTGACATCATTTTTGTAATGTTAGCCTCTTCTTTTGAACAGGTTCCTGTCCTGGAGCCAGAAGCCTCTCTGTGGAAATGTTACATGATGACCGGCAAATGGTCAGAGGCAGATAACCTGCTCCTCAGTAATGAAGAATTACGTCCCCTGCTTCCTCGCCAGGTGGCTCGCATTTGTCAAGGTGTCGACAGAGTACAGTTTGATGACTTCGCTGTCCTGAGCCAGCTGCTTAACCTCCCTTTCATCCGCCAAAAACTTAGAATTTTGGTGGCAGAGACTTTGACTGCACACCTTGGTAAGTGTTATTTAATTCAAAATCTATACATGAGCAACATTTGTTTCGGCATTCTGCATGTGGGTCATGCAAGCTGGAATTACAGTTTGCATATATTATGTTGAGATTATTTGCCGTTTTGCTCAGTGTCAGTTTTAGTTCAGACAGTTTGCCTCATGTACATAGTTGCATTACAGTTTTGAAGATTTGTGTACTGATCAGGTGTTAATTTGTTTTCATTAACCCCCATCCTACCCTATGATATCACCAGTTTAATATTATTTTTTTTAATCCTACAAAACCATACAAACCTTTTAGAATTAAACTGTCTGCTTGACTTCAGGGCCTTACAAAATAACAACAAGAACAACAAAGCCCCATATAAGCAACATTTGTTCCCTTCACTTTTTTGTAATTATTTTTTCTTCATTTTTTTTGTAATTGGTTGTTCCTGTTCCTAAATAAAAGCATGCTTTGTGATGCTCGGTTGTGGACAATTTAGACTGTACACAAATTAGGCAGTGTTCTGAGTGCTCAAAATGATTCAGCATGTTGAATGTGACAACAGTTTTTGGATTGAAAATACAATCAGAGTTGTAAGGCTGGAAAGGAAATAATCGTGAGAATAAATTTGTGCTTGTGTGCATGGTTTTATGTACACTTTCATCCATGCATTTTCATCTGTATGTGTGTGTGTGTTTCTGTTCATGGACATGATTGATCATGTGTGCATTACCATATATGTACAGACAAGTCTCTGTCTATGTGACAGTGTTAAAGCACATGAGAGGCAGATGCCATGGAGGAGTGGTTAAGACTGACTTCAATCCCATGGGTCCATGAAGTTGTGCGTTCGAGTCCCGGTGGCATCTGGTGAATTAATCGTGGGGATTTTTATGATCTCCCAGATCAACTTCCAAGTGCAGACCTGCCAGTGCCTTCATTCCCTTTGTGTACATACACATGCAGAAGATTAAATATGCAGGTTAAAGATCCCATAATTCATGTCGGCGTTTGGTGGGTTACAGAAACACAAACCTACCCAGCATTCATTCCCAAAGTTAGAAGCGGCTACCTTCATGGTGGGCAGAAACGGTCACAGATACAAAATCTCACTATTGGTGAACCTCAAAGTTCTAGCCGAGGAATGAAAAAGACAAAGCAGCCCCCCCAAACCCCCCCCCAAAAAAAACCCCAAACAAACAATGAAAACACCAAACCAAAAAAACAACCTTGTGTGTATACTGTTCTGTGTGCAGCGAAAGAGAAGCAGTGGCCGAAGCTGTTGAAGTTTCTGAAGAAGTTGAAGACGATGAACCTTCCCCTGCACGCTGACAAGCTGTCTCTAGCCCTTGATGACCTCAAGAGACACCTGACCCCCCAGTATGATGACCAGGTCCTGGAGCTGAGGCTCTGGTGCGACAGTTTGCAAGGGGAGAAAACAGAGTGATGCCGTCTGCTTCTGCCTCTCCCTGTGATAAATGCAGTGATTAATACAAAACAAGCTGTTCAGATAAAGCAGCACAGTCCCGTGCTATTAGGACGCAGAAAAACGTTGTGAGAAAAAAGACCATGATTTATGATGGATACTTGATATACTTTGTGTTATTTGTGTGAGTTCTTTACTGTGGCTTGTTAGTATGTCTCTTAAGTTACCAAATTAATGCGTTATGGTTGTGGTAAATTATGTAGCAGGGGTTTTTTGGTGTGTTTTTTTACAGTTTGCTATTTTGTGTGTGCGTGTGTTGCTGGTACTGCCAACACTGTGTCCTCATTCTGAAATCTGCACTGAAAAAAGCTATATAAAAAAAGATAAGAATAGATCTGTTTACTAAGATATAATCATCGATCCCTGTTATAAATTTTTATCTTTTTATGTTTCCTTGGCTAGAGCTCCAAGGTTCACCAATGGTGAGATTTTGCGTATGCGACCGTTTTTAACCACCATGAAGGTAGCTGCATTCCAACTTCAGGGACATCTTTTGATTTAAACTGGTGATATGAAAATAAAGAGACTCACTACCTTTGATATTTACTAAGTGGCAGTGCACATGCAGCCACACATACGTTTCATTCTGTGCATTTAGCTGATGGTAAAGAATTGTCTCATGAACAGTTACAAGCACAGGCAGAGAAAAGTAAGTTCTCCATTGTATATTTTGGTTTTGGGGTTTTTTAGTTGAAAAAAAAATCAGTTGATCTGTCCATTTTGTTGTTGTTTTCTATGTATATTCAGATGATTGGTATACTGGTTTGTTGTTGTTGTTGTTGGAATCCACATACATGTACTACAATAGGATAACATTGGGTTTACTGAAAAGAGGAGTGGGGAGATAATCTTGTTAACTAGACCATAGCATGGAGGTCCCTCACGAGTGATGTTCTCTTAGAACTGCTGCTGCGTGTGACTGGTTCTGCCTGTTGTGATAGGTTTGCATGGATTGTGCTTCAGTTAGCAGAAAGCTCCTCCACAGTGTGCTACTTCTGCTGATGAGGCAGTGTTGGAGGCTTTGGCCAAGGCTGACTGATTGCAGAGAATGTCACTAGTTCTTGAAAACAAGTTGAAGACTTCTTTTGAAGTGTACATTATCAACAGTTTGGCATGTATCTTACAAATCCTGTCATGGTTTATGCAGCTGTCAACAGGGCATAACAGAGACAGATCTTATCAGTATTGATCAGTTAATTTGATTTATGTATATTTAGAATTAAATGAATGATAAGTGATTCTGTTGTTTCTGTGGTTTAAACCTCTATTGCAGCTCTGAAAATAAACTTGTTACTGTGCTTTAAATTATTAAAGTGTACACTAGAGGTAGGGATGAAACCATGTTTCCTAACCTGCAGTTCCTAAGGTGGGGTGGGGTTACACATTGTGCCATGGTGGCTGGTTCACAAAAGAAATCTGGTAGACAAAAGAAAGAAAGAGGAAAAGTTTGGTTCTCTAGCCATGGCAATTTGTCTTTATGCTCCTTGGCTAGAGCTTCAGTTCCCCAGTGGTGAGATTTTTGGGTAAGCAGCTGTTTTTGCCCACCATTTAGGTAGCCGCTTTCCAACTTTGGGTGATGATGTTTAACCTTTTCCCTTTGGGTAACCCGCTATAGGGTAACCATCTATCTAATAACAATAATAATAATGTATGGAATTTATATAGCGCTGAATCTTGTAAAGCAACAAATCAAAGCGCTCAGATGACTTCTTTTTTTTCTCGAGGATAATGGAATAAGCACTAAAGTGCTTTTTTTTTTTTACATCCAGTCCCCGTGTGTATGCGGTTTTGTAGTTTTTTTCATCTGTTCCCACTGGCACACAATGGCCTACTATTTTGAAAAGCGGAACAGGATTTAACGTGTGCACAAGATGTTCTGCATGTGTTCGCACACGAGGCCTCGGTTTATAGTCTCATCCGAAGGACTTTGACATTCAGTTCGATTTTTTTGTCAAACTGGGAAGAAAGGGCGAGGCTGGGAATCAAACCCAGAACCTCACGGTTTACTTGTTGGCAGGCAAACATCTTAACCATCCTGCCACCTTCCTTCCTTCCTTTAATCTACTAACCCTTCCCTCCGTATCACCCACCACTGGGTTACAGAAGCACACAAATGTGCGCAGTGCATGTGTACTGGGAAAGAGGGGTTCTCTCCCTTAACATAGGGATAGTGTTAAACACGACACAAGTTTGTATGCATTTTTTAATATAATTCTTTTGTCATTCATTCTAAATGGCCTAATCTTCTGAAGGGCAGAATGGGTTTTAACATGTGTGCAAGATATTCAGTGTGCGTTCACACACAGGGCCTTTGTTTATATTCTTATCTGAAGGACTTTCGGGGGAGTGGAGTCAATACTGATGTTAACTCCAGGGGGAAAATCCCCTTGAAGAAGTGTCTTAGTGGTGGCTTGATCTCGGGCTGTCAGATCGTGACCGCATTGCTCTAACCACTATGCCACCCTGCTCCCATATAATTTCGTTTACTTCATGATTGTATATGAAGTAAAGTAATATGGGCTATGTCTTAATTAGATGTTGTATAATTGATGTGCGTGTATGTGAGTGTTTACCCATCACTGATCAGAGTTTGATCTGGATCTGAGATTGTTATTTTGTAAAGAAAATGTGACTGTTATTGCTGAGATGAAATGAACGATTTTGCATTTTCCTGAACAGAGAGATGTGAAGCAGAACTAATTATTCATAACTATGCTGTCCCTGTAAATAAATGAGAAAGGTGATAAAATAGTCATTACAGTTATGTGAAAAGTGTGTGTGTGTCCCTGCTACTGATCAGACTTTGATGATCTACATCTGAGATGAATATTCTGCAGAGAAAGAGAGTGCGATTGCAGTTGCTTCAAACAAATAAAAGGTGATGTGAGCCCTTGAATAGAAAACTTAAATAGAACTGATTGCCTATGATTGTAGTATACTTCTAAATAAGAGAGAGGAATGATAATATAGTTGTTATTCATACATTAAAGTGTGTGCGTGCGTGTGTGCATGCATGTGTGTGTGTGTGTGTGGTTTTGGTTTCAGGGGATGGTTACACTTGTGTCAGACTTTGTCAACCCAAAGAATGTCCACTGACAAAGGAAATGGTTTATATATATATACATACATTTTTTTTATTCCATCACACATCCCATAGTGTTCTTGACTGTAGGAGCACCATGGAGGACATGACAACTGGCCTTTTCTGTTTTTCTTCTGTCAACTGTGTACATATCATCAGCATCACACAGAAATATCATAATTGAATAATTCGCTTTGAATGAGCATTGTGCAGGAATGGCCAGATCTTCAATCTTCCCCTCATACACCGAAAAGAAATGGATGAAGAGGAGAGGTCATTCACCCTTAACTACTCCCATACACTTATCAGCAACAAGCCTATCTGAAAGACAGAAGAAAACATATAGAACACTCTTCACTCTCCCGTGGGGATGCCAGGGGCCTGTCAGAATAATTAGCATTCCCACCTTCTGGAAATTCTGTGCTAGAAATTCCCTCTTTTCTATCCCTCTCTTTGTTTCTGCTTTGTTCCTCTTCTTCCTGTCACCCCCTTCTTGTCTATTTTCTGCCTTCTTGATCTATTTGTGTGCCCTTTTTCCAGAAAGACTTGAAAGATAAATGTTCTTTTCCATGCTGAAGCCAGGTGCACTGGGACTGACTTGCCAGACGCTTAACGACAGTGCAACACATTTCAGCTCATATGACAGACAACAACAGACAAACAAAACTCCAGATCACAAAGAAGTGTGGATATAGAATACCCCACAGTTTGTGATGAATGTAACAACAACTACATTGTTAAAACTGCATTACACTGGCCAGACTTCAGACTTTAAAAAATGCCTTTGCATGGCAATATTCTCCCAGACAGCGTGGGAGATTGGTGGGTAGGGGAAATTGTACAGACTTGGTCACAACATCTCCTTGAAAAGTCCAAAGATTTTCGTTTCTGAAACTAACAACATCAAGAGAATGAACACAGATGTGTCTTAAGTCATACAAAGAGCTCTATCTTTGAATGGAAAAAAACCCACAACTAAAACAGCATTTTGAGAGTTTGAATTCCACATTTCTGTTTAAAGATAAAAATGGTGTCTCAAGAGGCAGGAGACAAGCTGAAAGCTTCTTTTACACACATTTTATGTTTTTACACAAGAGACTGTAACTGAACTTTGAAGAGCTGTGAAAACAGAATGCTACGCTACATGACAAAGATCAAATGGGAAGACAGGATCATGAATAAAGAACTATGGAGAATGTGCGAAGTTGATGGTCTGTAGTTAGTAGCAATAGACTGTGCTGTGTTGGGCACGTTCAACGGAAAGCAGACCACCACATCATAAAAAGAGCAATGAACTTCATAGTGGATGGAAAGAAACCAAAGGGAAGACCTAGCAAAACCTGGGCTACCTGTATTGCAGATGATCTTAGAGAAAAGGGCATAAATAAAGAGGAAGCTCAGGACAGAGAGAGATGGAGAAGGCTCATCAATGTCAAACCTCCCCTGGTAGAAACATGACAAAAAAGGAGGAAGAAGCAGACTGTAACTGAACTGAGTGACACGTCAACAGCAGCATGTTGAGAGGGTGGTTGTAATTAACTTGCACTGCATTTATTCTGAAGAGATAGCTTTATATTTTGACATGCTGGTCTTGTCAAAATGTGCTACTTCTGGACATTTCTGTATGTTTATGTTACAAGGTTTTATCTCAGTGGTAGCTTCCAGTATTGTAGCATGTACAGAGGTTAACTTTTTCACCTGTAGGTCAAGTATTTAATTGAATACTATTTTTTCCCAAAGTCAGAATGTGGCTGCCTTAATGGTGGGTAAAAATGGTCACATACGCAAAAATCTCACCATGGGTCAACCTTGAAGCTCTAGCCAACCCCCCTCCCCAAACCCAAACAAAAACACAAAATAACCTGCACCTACTTTTTTGGCTTCAGAGACAGGGGTGGCTGTTAACTCATTGTAAGGACTGCAACACTCGGTATATGTACTTGGCAAAGCTGGTCCTTGAAAAGCATAGAACATCAACAGCATATAAAGGTGCATGTTTTTGGATCATGCTGAAGACACTTTGTAATTGCCCTTCGTGGGATGATTAAAGTGTTTTTGACTTGACTTGACTTGACTTGAGACAGTCTGGTTTGAGGATCACCAATGGGTATGGTGAGCAACAGCTATGAATTTCATCTGTGAACAGTTTGGTCCTCTTAAGGCCCTGACCTTCATCCTGATAATGATGATGATGATTTGGCCAAGGAGCATACTTTCATTTCCTTAGAATACATTGACTCCTTGAAGGGAGCTGTTGATCCAATGACTACCTATGACTAGAAAATTGAACCGCCGAAACTAGTAGATCTATGGCTGATGACACGATAATTTACATCAAGTATTTGCAACTATTGCCCCTAAACTTCAAATCAGACCGTGTTCTTAAAGATTTACTGACTTTAATCTGAAGCACTAACCAAAATAAGATGGAAAAAAAGACTAATTGATGTTGCATCTATTGCTGCACTTGATAAAAAAAATTTTGAAACTTGGATTGAAAGTTTGTCTTAAAAATATTTTTCAAAGACTAAAGAAAAGACATGTTCTCCTCAATCATCTTCTTCTTTCATATAGTGCTCACCTTCAACTAAGCAAAGATTACAGCGCTGTAACAGTAGTTGTGAGAAGAAAAAAGACTTAAACCTCCATTCAATTTTATTTTTAAAAGTTGGTAATGTCTATTTAAAAATGTTTTTAAAAAGATGAGAGTTGCTTTTGCTCCTCCACTCAGCACTGTGCCAAGTGATGATACTCGCCAGGCTCCCACTTCCACTTGGTAAGACACGTCCCTCTAGAAAACAAAACCAGTATAGGGGGAAATATCTCTAGTTTTGTGAATAATTTACTGTTTCCTGCAGCCTTTTGTTTGTTTGTTGTTGTTTTTCCTGCAACCTTATGATTATTCCAAACAGGTTAAATTTGATGATTTGAATTGGCAGGAAAGTACAGGAAAGTTTTGAGGTGTCTTCCTTTGTGGAAAGTTTACACTGATGTCTTCGTTCATTTAAAGTGAGCCCCTTTGCGTAGAGGCTACTGTGCGTATAACATCATCTTTGAACAGTCGAGATGTGCGCAAGTGCGTCGAAGTGCATGTCAAAATTCATTTTCCGGTTTGACATTTTCAAAAGACAGTGAAGAGGAACAATCAACAGTATGTTTCTTGCTGTGAAAAGGTTGGAAGTTTTTGCCATTTAGTTATAAGGATAAGATACAGAAATCATGTACACATGAGTATGAAAGCAGTAGTTTGTTGTGGGGCTACGGTTATGTCGGGAAATTAGGCGGCATATTTGGTAGGGTATCATGTTTAGTTATATCATTGGTATATGGTGTGTCATTAATCACCTAATGGGGAAGTCCGTTTTTGAACAACGAGTAAATGGTATGGAATATTAATGATGCGAAACTGAAGTTGACACGACATACAAACAATATTTTTTAATATAAAAATTTGTTCCCCCCCCCCCCCCCACCTTGTGGTGTGTGTGTGTGTGTTGTGTGTGTGTGTAATCTTACTACACATAATTATCACCTAGAAAACTGTATTTTCGCCACTGATTTTCACAAAATTAATTGAAATTGAATGAAAGAATGTTATAATGTTATTAGATCATTTGGAAAAAGAAAATCTACCCCCCCCCCCCCCCCCCCCCCTCTTCCTTTCCCCTGCCCAACCCAGAATCTTGTCAGCTACTCTAATTTAGAGATGACATGGCAGGGTTTTTTGGTATTCGAATAAACGTTTTGGTCAAAATAACTCAGGTGAGAAGTTTTGAACTAATTCAGAAACAAAATGTGCATGATTTGCCCAGCTGACAAGACTCTGAGAAGGCATTGACAGTTGGAGATAAACATAAAGATGACAGAATTGATTCTGTTATTTACATAATAAGAGTCAGCCTTTTGCTTCATTACCACAGAAGAGGCTCTTAGTCCTGGATGGTTACCCAGTAATCACAGTATTCACACACACACACTCACACACACTCGCGAGCACACACACACACACATGACACACACACACACATTACAAATATATATATATATATATATATATTATATATATATATATAATGTGATTTTTGTGGGGTGGGGGAGTGTTGGGGTGGTGTTTTCCTCAGCTAGAACTTCAAGGTTCACGTATGTGACCGTTTTCACTCACCATGAAGGTAGCCGCATTCTGAATTGAAGAAGAACAGTTGAAGTTACAACAACAAGCAACAAACAAACAAAACCAAGTACCTATACACAAAGCTTTTTAAAGTGTGCCAGATGCAACAAAACAAACATACTTGTATAATAATAATAATAAATAGGATATCTGGATAGGAAGCTTATTTCATATCCATGGTGAGATTTTCATCATTTTGTATACTATGTGATCATTTGCCCAGCATTAAAGAGAACACTTTTTCTTTAAATTAAAAAAAATCCTCGGCTAGAGCTCCAAGGCTCAGCAATAGTGAGATTTTTGCTTTACAAGTAACTGTTTTTGCCCAGAAGTGATTTAAGGCAGCCACATTCAGACTTCAGGGATGGTGCTTAAACATGACATCAGACTCTGAGACTGATCAGTGTGCATGCTGTTTTTGTTTGTTTGTTTGTTCAAATTTTGCTATCCGCTCCTACTGGCACACCATAGCCTACACTTCTGAAAGGCGGAACATCTTGCGCATACGTTAAAATCCTGTTCCGCTTTTCGTAAGAGTAGGCCACTGTGTGCCGGTGGGAACAGATGACAATTTACAAAACTGCATACACACGGGACTGGATGTAAAAAAGTACATAAGTGCTTATTCCATCATCCTCAATATAAAAGAATAATTAAAAATAAAAAAGAGAGGGGGGGAGGGTTGTTCCTCTGCTAGAACTTCAAGGTTCACAAATGGTGAGATTTTGTGTATATATATATATATATATATGCGACTGTTTTCACTTACCATGAAGGTAGCTGCATTCTGAATTAGGGGAGCAATCGGTTTTTAATGTGTACGCGAGATCTTCTGCATGCATTTGCACATGGAACTAGTTTACAGTCTCATCCGAAGAACTAGAAGACTCATTATTTTTTTATTTCATCCTTTATTTCCAGCTAGCAGAAAAGATTTTCAAATGAAATTAATAAAAGCTGCTGAGAACGATCACAAGATTGCCGGGAAGTGGGTTTTTTTTTCTCCCCCTCTCTCTCTCTGAGTCTGTCCTTAATTTCTTTTTTTTAAATATGTTTTTTCTGTCTTTGCTTCAATTTTAATCAATTCTTTGTCACTTTTGCTCAGAACTCACCCATTCATTCCTTGTTATAGTGTCTCTTTTCTTTTTTGTTTGTTTGTAGTTTTGGGGTATCTAGACAGTACATGAACTGTTGTGTTACTGATATAATTTTAATGAATGATTTCAGAGAGCCTGTCAGTTTTTCCTGTCCGAAGTGCCAGCAGTTGCTTGTCGGACAAGAAGCAATCCGACTCCGGTCGCGGTCAAAGCTGACCAAGAATATGCAGAAGCTGCTGAGGAAAAAGAGAGAGGACGAAAAGAAGCTGACCGCTCGACAGCATGAGTTGCTGGACAGAGCCATGCAGAGCTGTAACGTTATGGTGAGTTGTCCATCTTAGTGAGTCTCTGAACAGAGAACTGAAGTAAGTTTTGTTATTTTTTTTATGACTTAAAAAGAATAATTTATTACTTTAAAAAAAAGATTTAATGCTTTATGATATTGTGTGTATTTTTTTGGTAGCTGAACACTCTTGTCTTTTAGATGTTGATGTCTTTACAAAGCTGTTTTAAAATTGCACTGTGTTTTTGTAAAGTGCATGGAACTTTATACTTCAAGCCAGATACACACAGTATACATGCTTGCATGCCTTTTTTTTCTTAATCAGAATGTTTGTTCATTAAAAGAGCAGCATATATTACTTACTGTACAGTGTGAAATTAAAGGACATTAATGAATTAGAAATAGTGGTGCTCTGGGGTATTTTTTGTGCTTTTGTTTTGGAAACTTTTGTCTTTGCTAGTGAGTTTAGAAAACCACAGAGCAGTTATTTAAGTAAATGCTGCAGCATTAAAACTGAAAACTTTCCCCCCAAATTTTTGTGTTCATTTTTAAGATTGTGCAATGACAAGGTTTTTGTTGGGTTTTTTTTTTGCTGCTGTAAACAGGTGTTGAAGTGCAGTCCATGCCAGTGGCAAACAGAGATCAAACTGCAAAGCAGGGAGGCGTTACTTCGACGTAAAGCTCGCCTTAGACAAAGTAAGTCGAACAGAGGGAATCTGTCTGTGAATGTAGTAAGTTTTGTGCAAAGCTTGCCAGAGAATTAGATGCAGTGAAATGAATACCCTCAGAAGACACAGTATGTATGTGTGGTTATTCTGTACCAAAGATGGTCAGGGCCAGGGGTAAGCAGCCCAGCATGTGAAAAAGTCCTGATTGTTCTGAAAAGCTGCTTCAAGAATGCCAGGAAACAGTGTTTGAAGCTGGGGCCTGAAGGGGACAATGGCTTTAACCAGCTGTGTAGGGCACAACAGGCATCATTTTCAGATTAAGGCCACATACTACAGTCAAAACATGACATTTTTATCTGACCAACAGTAACAGGTTTTATTTTTTTCAAATGGACCATAACTTTTGTACTATCTCATAACAGTCATAGGGATTTTTGGGGACTCCTGATGGCTCCTACCCAGAGTGAGTGTGCTGTGGGATCACTGGGATAACTGGGACCACACAGTCGAGCTTCATCCATTTTACGGATGCAATTTTGAGATTGTTGCTTAAATTACATGACCAACACTGCAGGGGTCAGTCTCTTGGGCCCAGTTGACGCTGGGATATTTATGAGAGGACGTGTAGAGTACAGCGCTATCAAATAGTTGCAAAGGACATACTCTTCTATAGCAGCATCAGTGCCATCATTACATCATCCTTATTGTCATTGATCATTATCAGTCTCCGATTCAGTGGCCCCTGTTGCGCAGGTCACATGGTGGCCCCAGTTTTGGTTTCTCCATACACTTCTGTGCCAGTGGTGAGTTTGTGTCAAAGCCTTAAGGGTTGGAGGTTCTCGGGGGAGGGTTGTAGGAGGGACGTTGTGGTGGTTGCCATCCTGGGGGCATCTCACTCATCTGGCTCCATGACTGAGCAGTAGGGGGCTTAGTAGGTGTTGCCCTATGTATGTTAGCTCAGAACAATGTGCAGGGCCTCTTTGGCTAGTGGCCCTACAGCAGCCTGACATTGATGAGCTCCCTGTGGACTTCTGGCCTTAAGATATGATATGACAAATCTAGGTAAGTTTGGAGTGGAAAGATTGAAATAAGTGGAGTGGGAACAGCAGGACAGAAAAAACAACAGGAATCTTACATACATTTTTAGCAGAGTTTCAGTGATGTTGGCAGAGTATTATATTTGTAAACATGGTGTAAAATATTCTTTTTTTTTGTTTTTTAAAAATCAGAAGTGGAAGAAGATCGACAGAAAGAACTGGCCAGCGCTTCAGAAGGGAACAGCAAGATACTGGACAAGAAGTCGCTGAAGAAACTGAAGAAGAAGGAAAGGAAAAAGAAAGCTGCTGAAAGACAGGCTGAAGATCTCCAGCTCTTTAAAAGGTAAGCTATTTGTGAAGCCTGAAATAACCAACAGTAAGAGGACCACATGCTCTGATCTTCATGCCCCCAGACTTGTGATTTACACTACAGATACAGAGAGAAGCTGCTAAACATGTATTGATTTGTATAGACAGTGTTAAGATCAGCTCAGAAAAGTGGGATGGGTGGGTGTAAATGCAGGCTAACATTATGTATGTTCAGGAAGTTATACACACAGTAATGTTGGAAAGTGAGTGCATTGAAAATTGTTAAAGTGAGACAGTTGTCTGAAATCAAATGGATCAAGTTTTGGAGATAAAAAAATCCCAAACCTGTTTTAACAACCACTTTTGGAACTGGAAACTCGTCTTGGAAAACATATTGATGTTGAGATTGATAGAGTTGGAAATCATACTATTACAAAAGTAAGGTGAAAAAATAGTATTTGGCATGGTTAAAGGAATTGGGCATGAATCAGAATATAAGTTTCTGTAGGTTATATTATCCTGTAGTTAGAGCAAAGGCCATAACACTCCTTTGCTGCAAATACAGTATTGGCAACCAAGGAAATAAAACAACTATCAAGAATATTGTTCGGGTATACCAAAATTGTTAAAGTCACTTGATGGCTTCTGACTTTTTGTTTCAGTTTTGTATTTCAGTTACCTGATCTTTGGGTTGTGGGGTGGTTGTTTTTCTAACTATGATTTTTTTAAGTACATATTGATGTTATGAAATAAGGTTTTTTGAGGGCTTTTGTTGTTGTTGTTCCTTTGCTAGAGCTCTGAGGTTCACCAATGGTGAGATTTTGCGTATGCAACCGTTTTTACCCCCCATTAAGTAACCCCATTCTGACTTCAGGGATAAATGTGGTATGAAAGCAATGGAATTTGAAGTGACTTTCCATTTCATGAAGGTTGATGAAGAAGTCAGCGACAGTGTTGATGATATCGAGAACATGTGCTGTCAGGACTGTAGTCTGTGCTTCCTTTTCTAATAGCTTTCAACCCTAAATGAACAGACTCAAAACACAGAGGTACTTGTGTGCAACATGTCAGCCACTGGGACAGATGGCTGTGAATGCAGGACAAGCACGCCGACTGAAACCGACGTGGTGTCTGATATCATCACCATTTTATTTCATCTGGTTTGCAGGTCTGGTGCAGCAAGGGTTTCTAGCTTACTATAATTATTATATTTTGTATTGAATGTCACTTTTGGTCACTGCAGATTTCTCTGCATGAAATCGGAGCTGCCTCCCAGGGTAGAGGGAGAGTCATCACTGATGCAATGCCACCCATTTTGGAAATATTAATTTATGTGACAGTGTTTTTATTTCAATTGAGAGTAGCATTTTTATTATCTTTTCTTTTTTTAAAAAGTATTTTGCCACGACAACCCTCTTCTTGCATAGGGTTCTTTTTGTGCACAATATGTGCATTGCACAAAGACCTCAGCGTAAGTTTTCATCCAAAAACCAAAACTAGTACCCAAACTACCATTCATGGACTAGCCATGACAGATTTTGCAATCATTGTAGGCCAGTTTTGAGTGAGTTTCTAAATTGTGTGTCTGATCCTCCATGTAGAATTGTGTCTTCTGATGGTGGTGGTTGTCTGCACTAGGAAAAAGAAACTGATATGGAAGGCCAAAACAATGTACTGGTATAAGTTAAAACACATGGTTAAACCATTTTTAATCCTTTTGATTGATTTGTTGCAGATTATCAGCTTCACCCATTGGCAGTGCCACAGACAGACCTGTCAACACGCCTATGGCGTCAACACCATTCCCTAACCATTCAGTTCCACCCTTCCCGTCACAGGCTTCTTCCGTGCCTGCAAAATCAAAGACTGAAGACAGAAAACCCAGGACTTTGATCACGCCAAATTCATCACACACAACAACAGTAGGCAAGCCTGACAGGTCGACCCCGAGGCCAGACAGAGCAGGCGGCTCTGGGAACTTGTCGGGGAGACGTCAAACACCTGGCAAACAGCAACTGAGGAATGTGTTGAAACAGAAGAAGCAAGCCAACCTCAGTGCAAACGAATCTTTGCTGCAGTTTTTGGATAGTATGAAATAATAAACAGTGCATGGTCAGTATTTCACATAAATCGCTTTTACTCTTGGGAACCTGTCCATCATTTTTTATGGGGAGAGAAAGATTGTTACATTATTTTCTTGGTCGGATCCAAGGAGGTGATGGTTTTGTTGGAAGTACTGATTTTACATTCTGGCTTCTCTAAGAGGCCAGTACTTTGAGGGTGGCACCCATCTCCTCTTCCTCACTGCTTTGCCTTCCCTGTCCCTAAAGAGGTCAGGTTAGTTTACAGCTGTACTGGAAGACTGCTAAAGCCAAGTTGCACAAAAAGAAGTTGGGTATCTATTTACAGCTGCACTGGAAGACTGCTAAAGCCAAGGTGCACAAACAGCCACCCATTTGTGAGGCAACCACTCTCAATGCTGCTTAACCTTAGCATGGGGAGAGCGAGTGCTCTGACCACTGAGCTTTCACAACATCCAGATTATGATAAGAGCATCAACATTTGGACTTTGTCAGTGAACTCTTTTTTCCTCCCTGCCTCAGCCTGTACCATTATCTGGCTGTACTGTCAGCAGTTTGATTTCAACAGGTTTTTTACCAGTCACCAGACAGCTGGCTGGGATTGCTGAAGATGTACTTTGTATGTCAAAAGGAATTGTGATATCTTTTTTTCTTTTAAAAAAATGGTTTGACATTGAAATGATGCAATGAAATGTGTGTGTGTGTCTGTGCAAGCGAACACATGAATAAACTCGTATTATCATGGCACAAACAGGGTTCAAAGAGGATGCATGTTTTAAAATCTATTGAATTGGAAGTATGTGCATAGTGCATGAATTATAAGTAAAACAATGATATATGCGTATGTGTGTGCATACGCATTTATGTATTTATTGTGATACAACAAGGGTTTGAAGAGAAAGTTACAGAGGTTTTAAAGTGCTGTAAATGATATCTCAAAGATTCATCACAAAAAAAGATTGGTACTGCCCGACTTAGGTGGGCACTCTTTAGAGGTCCCAGGGTTTGTTGGTGGTGTCCTGTTTTTGATGCCTTCAAGCAAAACTTTTTTTTTTCATTTTATCATCACTGTATAGAACATTTCCCAATGCACAGGACTTAAGTGCTTAAGTGCTTTTATCAGAAGAAAGATAAAATTTTGTCAGCAGTTGAGGATGACTGTAAATTACCATTTCGGTCAGACAAAAATTTAAATTACATTTCCTGTCTTTCATTGTTGTTCAAATATGAGGGTGGTTTTTTTTTTTTGTAGGTGTAAAGAAGTGTTGTAAAATATCCTAGACATGAATGTTGATCTAAACACATGTAAATAAAAGCACATTCTTCAACAAACAAAACAAAAATAGCAGCTAGCATCAGTCTACAGAAGCCAAAGTACTTGTCAAACATGCATACATATTCACACCAATTCCAAAGTGATGATAGAAATGGTTTAATTCACTCTTGGCAAATAAAAAACCCCACTAGAATCTAAGGCACAACTGTAAAATATGAAGGCTACTAGGAACTACATGTGTTGATCAATGTTATTTTTGTCTGTCTGTGTTAAGTAGAACTTTTTTTCTTCCTTTTTTGTTTTTCTTCCTTTCTTGAAACAATCAGACATGGCAGTGAAACCTGGTTAGACACCAAGATTTCCCAGCATGCACTGCCAGGATTGCTGCGCACACACATTGACTACAAGTATCAACTACAAACTAGTAATCTATAGAAGAAAATGAAAATTTGAAGAAAAACAAGGCATAGAAATATGAAGTGTCCTTTCAGTCAAATAGACCGGAGACACACATGTTTTGACCTAAACAATTCATTCTCACATGAAGACTTATGACACAAAAACTATGAAATCCTATTAGCATTAGACAAAAAAGAAAAAAACAGAAGACAAAGCAGCAAATGATGATCTGTTTCCCTGCTCCACCCTCCCTTTTCCCCACCTTGCAAACCTGTGGGGAAATGGAGAGGAAGGACGCAGAGGAAAAGTAAAATTCCAGAAATATCTTTTATATTCATTAGAACTTTCTACAGATGCTTTTTCCCCTCTTAAACATTGACATCAACAGTATCTTTTATTTCATGGTAGGATGGAACAGCATGAAAAAAAAAGCCATCTTTGCTTTTTGTCTGATATGAAAAAGAAATCTGTAAAAGAACAACCTGGGAAAACCCCACAGGATATTAGTTTCAAGAGCTGTTTTGCTCAAAGCTTAGATTTACAGTCTTGTTTCTATGAAACATAGGCAAAAGTACTAATTTGTCTAAAGGAGAAAAAAATGAATAAAAAGTAATTTTAGCTGCTCATATACTTTACAAATAAACACTGTCACTTCAAGTATGTAGACATTTAACCATGAAAAAATATTGAAGAAAAAAGGAGCGTCTGTAAAAGTGACGCAGATCAAAATAAGTGAATACTTATCTAGATCTATCTATTCCTAACCCATAAACTGGATAAAAAAAAAAACCCAAAGAAGCTGCACATCTATACGTTCATAAAACAAGACATTTGAGCTAAATCCAATCACAATGGTACATTCAAAATTAATTACAGCTGGACGGAACTTAACAGTGTAAAACAGTAAGAAATATAGTGTATAAAAGCAACGACTAATTAAATACTACGCATGTCAACCATGGAGACAGGAGATGTCAAAATGTGGCAACTCCTTGGGTCCCCTAAACTGGGGAGACGGCACACAGAGGGAATGATGATAGTCCATTCATTAATCATCACAGTTGGTCATACTTTCCGTTTGAAGTAAACTGTCAGTATCGAGGACTAGCACACTGTACATTTTTCAAGTATGGTTGTTAGCCTACTTGCTGGAGTACTTTAAATCCTTCACAATCTTTAGGGACATTTTCTTATCTAATACTGCGAGAATGCAACACAATCCTTCAGAAACCGAAAATCCACGAAGGGTTGGGGGTCATCTTAGTATTGTGAATGTTACAACGCATCCCTCCACATTATTCTTATTGTTACATTTTACATACAAGTTACCCTGTTTTCTCTGCAATGTATCTCTTGTACCTAATATGCATCTTTTTTTTCTTTTTTTTAACTCAGAACTTTTTTTTTTGGGGGGGGGGGGGGATGATACAGGGGGTTTTCTGAAACAAACATAAGAAAAATCTCAATAAGAACTGTTGTCACCACATCAAGATATTACTAAATGTTGTGTGCAGCATCAACTTTTTCTTGAAATGAAAGTACTTTCTATACATTTTCAGAAAGTCATTTGCCTTTATACTGACAATACTGTGCATGCTAAAGATCCGTTTTGGCTGTGTATGTGACCAATCATCCTGAGTACTGAGCAGATTGAGATTTTACAATGAATACCTATACCTCCACATCACTTGGGCTTACAATGGGTCTTCCTGACCACTGGACGGATTTAGATTTTAAACGCAAACCATCATCCACAAATGGATGTCACATCCACTCGCGGCAGATCAATCTTCTGTACAAAATGTAGAAACAAAACTCAAAGCAAAACATACACTCCACTCTCATTCAAAATGTAAATGGTACGAAGTTGTAGGACACACGAACGTCACCTGTGTCCCGTGTCCAAATATCACAAGTCGGTGTCTGTAGTCATGTATAACCTCAAGGTACATCTCCAAGCCCTGTCAAACCCACACCTGTCCATTCACACTCTGGTCCATGGGAAAACACCATCAGAAGCAGAACTGCTTCGGGTGACCTTCACACAGCCTGGGTTACCGCACAGACGGCAGAGACCGTGCTCGCTCCAACTGCCCGGACAAGCTGCGCACTTTTTCTGACCAGTACTCGCTGCTCTGCTGCAGCTGCACCGACAGCTGAAAATGGAAACCAATGTCAATGTTGAGCTCATCACACCACACTCACAATTAAGCTCATCACACCACACTCACAATTAAGCTCATCACGCCACACTCCCATGGTATGACTTCTGTAGTCTGTTGAAGCTAAACAGCAGAACAAATGAATAACGAAATAGTAACGTGGCCCCAAACCACATCCCACTATACATCCCTACAGATAAAGATCATATCAAACCTTAAAAAACAAAACAGCCCACAACTTGGGAAGAGAATGTCTGACATGATGATTCTGCATAAAGCATCTATATCCTTCATACACCATAAGCAGCCATGTCACCAAACAGTTACAAAAAAACCCAGAAAATGAGAAGAAATTTACAGCCCACAAAATGAAAAAAAGATTTCTACATTTTTCATATCAGAAAGATTGCAGAGATCTTCACAATGGGGTAAAGGCAAAGGTGTCCCATAACCTATGTGGTCATAGGAGAGCGAGGCATCAGAGACCTCACTTCTCTAGGAGCCAGCATATTGAGGGCGGCGCCCATCTCCTCTCCCTTGCTAGTTTACCTTCCCCGACCCTAAAGAGGGCAGGTACCCATTTACAGCTAACAATGGGGAGATAACTGTGACAGCAAAATGTGTTTGAATAAGCACTGCATGGAAGCAAAGTGGCTGCACACTTGGATCACGATCATTACAGCAACGTTTAAACAGCCCACAATTCAGTTCCAATACCTTCTGAGCCTGAGGCCATTTCCACAAGTACTGATGAGAAAGAAATATCATGAAACTAATGCTATGATGAACTGCTTTTGTAAGACACATCAAGAATGTCTATAGCTAAATCAATTTATCACTATTTCCCCCCCATTCTTCAGCTAGAGTTCCAAGGTTCACCAATGGTGAGATTTTGTGTATGTTATCACTGTACACATTCTCTGTCAAATTTTCATGGTGAGAAATTATACAATCTATCAAATTTATAACACAAAAAACCCACCCAAAAAGAATGGCAGGTTATTATGACTGACACGTTCAGGGAAAAAAATCAAAGAGAGGAAACAGTAACCGATTTTGTTCTGACTATAGAACTTATGCTTAACTACCTGGACAATCCACTTCCAGTGATATGGCGCATATAAGCTGTGGCAAAAAACCAAACCAAAACAAAGAAAACAAAAAAGCAAAAAAAATAATGGTGAACAAAGCGATACATTTGACAGCAATCGAAAATGCTCCCCAATCAGTTATTACAGTTATTCCACAGATATATATTCAACAGCAATAAAAGGCACTTCCCAATTCGATTATCATCATTATTTATATAAACTGAACAGCAAGAAAAGTATAATAAAACACTATCGCAGCCAACTGTTACTATTTTCCCACAGATGCACAACAGCAGTAAAAAAAACCCACAAAAACAAACAACCCCCAAAAAACAAAAACAAAACTGCTCCCACAACCAATTTTTACCATAACTTCACAGGTTTACATTTAACGGCAACTGAAAAAATAAATCCCATTACCAGATTATTGCCATAATTCCAAACACCACATGACAGCAATGAAAAACACTTCTATAGCTAGACTTGTACCATTTTCCATATGACAAAAATTTGACTGTTGCGAAAGAAATTCCCACAACCAGACTTTGACTGTCATATAGTATGACATACCTTTGACATTAGCAAAACAACAACAACAAATCCCAAACCAAAGTAACCCCCAAACCAAAACCAACCCACCAAAAACCCCCCTTCCTTCATCCACATTGTTATCATTTTCCCAAAAGACATATGTTAGACAGCAGTGAACATCTTTCCCACAACCAGACTATGCTCTCTTCCAGCGCTGTTACATTTTGACTGCATTGAAAAGAAAATTCAAAACCAGATGATCATAGTTCCAAACCATGCACATTATACAGCAGTGAAAAACACTTCCACATATCAAGATTTAACCATTTATCTGTGTGAAAATATTAATAAGCACCTGAAGCAAAATGCATTTTCTTTAAAACAACAAAAAAATCTACAACAAACTGAGACTTTGGAGTCCATCATTGTGCGCGGTATATAATGGTTATCAGCAATGTTAACCCACACCACTTCCAGACAAACATTACAACCAAAAAAGAAAGAGGATTGAAAATCCCATCTGGTTGATGATCAGGACACAACCCACCTATGTTTTGTTTCAAGTGTCTGTTCAGTCAGTGCATCTGGGTACACAGAAAACATGTCACATGTTCAACTAAGACAATCACTTCACTCTGACCTCCCTCCGTACCATCATCTACTACATCACACAACAAGACACCAAATAAATGATTTAAGATTCTAAGTGTCTGTAGCCTTTTTTTCTCACCTACATTTAGTATCCTACCCCTTCCCTCCACACACACTCTCACACACATACATCATGTATGCACACACACACACACACACACACACACACACACACACACACATAAATACATGCACAAAGATATGAGCACACATACAGTAATCATACATATACATATTTATACGAAAAATAAAAACCCTCTCTCAATATCTCTTATGAACCAGACACGAAAAAGAGTTCAGGCAAGGAGAGAATCTTTTAGACAATAAACAAGAAATTCAATTTTGTTTCCCTAAAACACACAAAAAAATCATGCACCTGCTAGCCAATAAAGTTTGTATGCTGCCCACATTTTATAAACCTGAACTGAGGTAACACAGAAACGCCTGCAAGGCAAAACGCATCATACCATTACCTCACAGTGCTGCAGTGGGAGACAAGTGCCCTTACCTCTCCCACCCTCTGTATCCAGTAGGACTTGTCCAGGCTCTGAGGGTCTGCCACCCCGGTGTCCTCCATGGCTTTGCTCAGGGCTGCCCGCGTCTGGAAGGTACAGCATGACAAGGGGTCAGAAACAACGGCACAAAGAATCGGCTTCAGTGGTCTTCGTCACTGATTTTGTAAGTGTGTCCTGAAGCAATACAGTTAGTGATGAGGTATATGTTACACAGTGATCCACACACACACACACACACACCACACACACACACACACACACACACACACACACACACACACACTACATTTTCAGACTTGACGTGTTTCAAGGAAACTGTATATGGAATATATGTGCAGGAACATTTCACATACACACCATATCTGCCCAGAAATGCCCTAGCAAAAGTCTGACTATAAGTGCTACTTCTTTTCATGTTTTTGTAAGCCACCAAAATTAATACCGAGTTTAGGGTCTTTTAATGTGCACAACTGATCTACATGTCTGTGTTTAAAATCCTTTAAGTGAACAGACGTAAAATTGAAGACACACACACACACACACACAGATGGACAAATCCACTGCAGTTATGAAATGTAATATTACTTTTTAACACATTACGAAGAACCAGGCAGGCAAAAGGTCACTTGATAGGATAGTACTAGCCTTACCAGTGGATGCGATAGTACGAAGAAGCCATCATCTCATGACAAATCAGTCTCTCTCTATGTGGTAACACTAACCAGTCGGTCAGGATCGGCCATGGCCGGACTGCAGTCAGCACGGAAGTTCCTGGCCTCCAGCTGACCCCGCAGACTGGCCAGACTCTGGTCGCGCGTCTTCAGCTGCAGCTCCAGGTTCTGTCTGAGGGACGCCTCTCGCTCCAGTTCACTGCGCAGGCGACGGTTGTCCTGCTGCACGTGTTCAGCTGCACCACACACACACACATGTATATCAGGGAAATGTTCACTAAGGTAGCACACACTTACTGAGGTAGGTCTTGATGTTGAATCAGCATTGTGCAGCAGTAACATGTAGGTCAAAACAATGTAGACTTATCACTATGAAGTAACAGCAGGTTATGTCAATTTGAACATCTTGTGAAGCCATGATCTATCTGTATATTCCTGAATCACTGACAGTAACGCTGTTGCTAAACATAGTAGCAGCCTGGCAGATGGGGACACATTTTCCATGAATATGGAATCAATGTGACATTCCCTGTAATGTAGGCAAAACACTAGACATACTTACATGCGATACAGTCTTAACTTATACTTGGTCAGTTCACACCATACACGAAAACTTGCACTCATTAGAAAAAAGAAAACAAAAATACAGACTTCAATCTGAGGGTATCCCATGAGCTCAGAACACCTCTATTTAAAAAAAAAAATCATTTTCGGTATTCTTCAAATATATCAAAAAGTAATCATAAAAATATTTTTCTTCAAGCCCAGTGAAGCAACCAACCAAGAAACATAAGGACAAACAGTAACTGCCACGAAAGACCAGAAAAATCAACACCACCTTTTTCTTCTTTTTTTGACAAGACTTTTACAGATTCACTTCACAAGAACCTGAACAGGGTGCCTGTGGTCTCTTGGTTGTTGGGGCAGGGGCCTGACTGACTGACCTGACTGTTGAGCTGCTGGATGTTGTCCACGTTGGACTTGAGGCGCAGATGAAGGTCTTCAATGGTGGCCACGCTGAACTTCTTCTCCTGGTCTTGCTCCACTCTGTTGTTGTTGTGGACAGTTACAACAAACACACTGAATGTCTGCTTCATGATCTGTACGACAATCTGCTGTAAGGCAAAGTTGAGCTATGAGACACTGTGCCTGATGTACAATCAAGTCTGTACCTCGAACTACATTTACCTGTACAAAAAACTCCTCTTCTTACTCTTGTTACCCAAATGATATTGACTTGTGTTCTGATTTCAACTGTCACCCTTCCTTGCTAGTTTATTGTTTGCTATTTATGATACTTCTAATACACATCAATCATAAAGTAAAACAAATCAATGTCAGCATCACTTTGAATATGTTCAAACTTCTCATATCAATAAAGAGTAATTATTTTATGCAAATTCAACTCATTCTTCAAAGCGACATAAAAACAGGCAAACAATAAACAAATGTACATTATGATCACCCTAAAATGGTCAAAGTTCTTTGATACTGAAAAAGTAACCCTTTAAGACAAATCTAACACTCCTTTTTAGAGAAATATAATTTTGGAAAAAAAAAAAGAATCAAATGAACAGCAAAGGTCAATGCTTTTAAAAGTCAACTGGCGCAGATCTTTCAACAGGTTTTTTTCCTCTTAGTTCAGAATGTCTGTGACCCCAAAACTATTCAGAATGTACACAAAGGAAGTCTGTCCACACAGCTAGCATAACTACCAAGTACAGCATATGACTGACTGACAGTAACAGATAGTCAACATCACTCACAGCCAGGACTGGCCGCTGAACAGACTCAAGTGAGGCGCCCAATAAGCAATATACACTCACACATTTTCCGACAGGCGTTCCTTCAGGTGGCTCAGCAGCACTTGCTGGTGCGCAGAGTGAGTCTGCAGAACCTTGCGAGATGAACAGAAATTAGTCATGATCCACCGACAGTTTGACACTGAACTATCACATGGTTTCCCCTTCATCACATTGCTTTACATAATGCGGATGCGTCAGTGCAATGGCTGTGAATGCAAAGAAATGCACATGTATATATCCCTACAAGTATGTGCACCTGGGTACATATGCATTTGGGCGCGTACACACACACACACCCATACACACACCCCCACACACTTTCACAAGCATGTTCTTTCTCATATGAACACTAACAAATGAACACATACACAAGAAGGCATACACGCTTATATGCACACAAAAAAGCCCCCACCCCCAAGCACACACACACACACACAATGTCAAAGTCCTTCGGATGAGACTATTAACCGATGCCCCGTGTTCGAATGCATGCAGAACATCTTGCGCACACGTTAAATCCTGTTCCGCTTTTCGCTAAGAGTAGGCCATTGTGTGCCGGTGGAAACAGATGACAAAATTTACAAAACCGCATACACACGGGGACTGGGGGTAAAAATGCACATGAGTGCTTATTCCATTATCCTCAATATAAAAGAATAAATAAATAAAAATTAAACACACACACTTTCACAAACATGTTTTTTCCCAAAAGAGCACAAACAAATATACATACACAAGCAAGCATACATGCTTATAAGCACACAAAAAAGCCCCCCCCCCCCCCTTCCCCAAGCACATGTGCGCACGCGCACACACTCACACACCACACATATACATACACACACACTGCAAATACACTGATGTGTTCAGTCAGGCAAATCACAGCAGGTGGCACACAAACAGGAAAGTAGCCTGACTTACCCTAAGTTTGTCCCCATCCAGATTTCTGTCGTCCAGTTCAAACCTCAGCTTGTTGTTCTGCTTCTGTAGCTGTTGTATCTGTTCCATCAGCAGTCTGCACAAAGCAGTAGTTTGTCTGCTAAGTATGGGCACGCATGCACACAAATGCGTGCGTGCACGCAAACACACACACACGCACACTCTCTCTCTTTTGCACACACACACACATATTCAAATGCACCATGTATTTACACATATTCCCTCTTCCCACCCTGAAATTTAAAGTTTTTATTCAAAATGTCTTCTTTATTTTAAAAAAAAATGCAAACATACCACAGACATTATTATTCTAACTCTAATTCTCATATCAACAACTCAGTCTTACGTAAAAGTGTGCATCAACAGTTTTCCACAATGTGTATGTGTGTGTGTGTGTGTGTGTGTAGGTGTGTGCATGCATGCACATATTTACAAGAAAAAACACAAACATTATCATTCTCACTCTTATTCTCTTATGAAAAATGCAAGCTTATGTAAAAGTGTAGGCAAATGATTTTCAAAACTCTGTGTGTGTGTGTGCGTGTGTGAATACTGTGTCATACTTACTCCTTTTCGCTGGTCAGGCACATGATTGCCTTGCTTTGCTCTCTGAAATGAAAAATCAGCGTTGACATTAAAAACTGTTCTATATTCAGCATAGTTTTATCATACCATGTTGTCCTCCACCCTTCTTTATATCAACTAAAGGCGGAAGGCAACATGATCTGATATTACAGTTCTAAATTTACAACACAATATAATGATGATCATAAAATGGGATGAAGCCACAGGCAAATTACAATATGCAAAAATGAACACAGGGAAAAAGCCTTAAAAGAATGGAGTATAGATCCACTGCAAGTTGTAGTGGTGTGTGTGTGTGTGTGTGTGTGTGTGTATGCGTGTGTGTGTGCTTGCATGAATGTGTGTGTGTGCATATGAAGCACCCATCCTTCAGGTACAGTACCCCTAAACTTACCTGATTTTGTTTCCGAGTTTTTCATTGGCCATCCTGCACAAAAATACTCACAAGTATGAGTGACAATCAAGCACAGAGAAATGACTTAGGAAAGTTCACAAATACAGATATATAAATCCAATTTTAGTTAAAGCTTGCATCTTTCTATACCACTCATCACTCACTCAGTCTGATTTTAAACATGTCGCGTATGTCCAACCACAAATGTCATCGCCAGCATCAGAAGTCCTGTGTTCCACACAAAGGCATACACATACACTACATTTTCTTTCTCACCCTTCCACTTCTCTCCTGACCTGTCGCCTTTTTCTCCCATTTCTCCCCATCCCCAACAGGGGAACCCTAACGTGTTTTGTATGCATCCATACACAATATACCAGCATAAAAACATACAAGAATGTATAAGTATGATCCTGATCCAGAAAGCACCTCATAAAGTTATGTCAAACGCGATATTCAGGCTGATCCCTCTGATGCTGTAAATGACCATACATCACAACATAAATTAATCAACATGCACTAAACATTGTTTTCATTAAAGATTTATTATTTGTGTATGTATGCAAAAACTATTTTCTGGAGGTTTCTTTTTTTCTTTATCAAATACACTTTTTTCTCCCATTCAGCATATGGTAAATTGTTATTAAGGATCTGTTGTTTTTCCATCAATTATGAACACCTGAAGATTTTAATTTTCTTTTCTATAAGGTCTTAAAAATGTTTTGGCAACCCCCCCCCCAAAAAAAAAAAAAATTAAGATAACACCATATTCTTTCAGCTATTACACATTTTGAATAACATTAAAACACTAAATTCAGTAACTGCCAACAGTTAGAGGATACCAAAAAAAGAAAAAGAAAAAAAAGGTGAGCGTTTTGGTGTAATTAACTATTCCTGTATCTTTTCCTTTATTACAGATACCTTTTTACCCTTAGCTTTTTTTCTTTGAAGCCAACTTACAGGGATGCATTTGCTATCACAGAAATGACAATCAAGGATAAACTTGACAAGCTGCATTTACTGTGATTGTAAACAGTCCTGTCACACACATATAACTGTTGCACAAAGTCTAAAACGAATTAGACAGTGCATTGTTAGTAAGGATAAGGGTTATTTCCCAATTTCCAAATGGCAGTTACCCTACAGGAAAAGATCTGAATTCATGGGATCTACTTTTTGTCAATCCATGTTAAATTCTAAAGTGCATTTTTAAACTCCACCCACAACCTTCTACATCAATTAACATACAATAACCACATGTGCTCTAATAAACCAACAAAATAAAAAGTGCAACCCTGGCATGTGTCTGAAAACCCCCTACCCTTATTAGATAAAATAAAGAATGAAATAATACACAAACAACTTTCCAATCCAAGTTTCATGACCTTTCCTGTGATACTCAGTTGAAGAAAATGACCCATCTTATAAACATATGTTAAAATCCCTGTTATTCATTTTCACATTGAAAACAATTTCTCATTCTGTTGTGTTCACATGCTTCCAATGGAGGCAAATTACATCCCTTGGTGAAACAGGCAATGCACCACGAATAGCAGATGACAGGCATTCTATCGGTGACATCACGATCTTTGGACACCCTTTTTGCTTTGGTTTCTCATAAATTTTATTTTGAGTATTTTTTAAATCTACATTTCAACAGAAACTCTCACTCATGATTCCCATTTTTAGGGCTCTTTATGGCCTCCAGGGCTGTATGTCTCATTTTCAGGGCTGTTTAGGGGCATTAAATGGGCTCTTAAAAAATCAGGGCCTTTTAGGGCTTTTTTTTTTTAAGAGTTGTACGAACCCTGAATACATTCTGAATGATTGATACCAGTCCCCCCAAAAGTAAAATAATAAAAAACAGTTTCCCATGACAGCCTACAGAGAATGGGCAAACTCTTCACAAATGACATTTTTGCTCTGCAGCCAATTTTGTTAATAACTTAGAATGCCTGCAATGTCATCCAAGTCAACTTTTTAAACATGGTGATCCTATGAAAATATCATGCCTATCCACTCTCCCAGCAAAAAACAAAACAAAACGAAAAGAGATGCAGCAAACAGATGTTCAAATTCTGAAAATAACCCAAACCCAGTCGTTAAAAATCATAAATATATAAGATTTTAAGTGCAAGACAGATGCTGCTTTCAGACAAAGGAAAGACACATACCCAAATAACATAAACCCCACATTTGAAAAAAAAACTCCAATAAAAAAAGGGGAAAACAAAATCGTGTGAAATGAAAAGTTGGAGAATGAAAAGTAGTACTTATATATTTCGTCCTGGTGTTTTAGATAAATCCTGCAGCAAAATAATAGCCGACATGATGAAAAATGTAGCTGTAAACTACTCCTTACCTTTCCCTTACAAACATTTCTCGGTTTCAAATTACCCAAGCCGATAAAAGTCAGACAACAAAGTAAAGTAAATGTATGAATCAACTTGTCACTATAAGAATACTTATAATAATTCAACTATACCAAATATTGGTTATGAGAGCTGGGGAATAAAAGGAAACATGCAGTGAGAGACATAAACAGAAAATGAGACAGACTGAGCAGAACAGAAAAATTAGAATACGAGAGAGAGATAGAGATAGAGAGGGAGAGAGAGAGACAGACAGAGACAGATAGAGCATGAGACAGGGGAAAAAAGAAAGCAAGCAAGCCAAACAAGAAAACAGAAAACAATTGTAGCAGGATGAAGAAGCAGCAGCAGCAGGACTTCACCACTTACATTCTCAGACAACGCCAATCCACAAAGTCATCATCAAACAACATGCTTGCTGACAGCGAAACTCTCCACACCAAAGGACAAAAAATCAACACAAAGCAGCTTCTCTACAATCTACTATTTTCCCTACTGAGCAGAACACACAAGCCACTCCTGCAGACTCTGCTAGTTTCTGTACACATCAGAAGACACACACACACACACCGCACCACAACAGTAACCAGTCCACAGTCCCTGGCTGTCTCAGCACAACAGGGGATAGATACATTGGGCTAACGCCAGCCACAGTGGAAGGTCGACACCTAGGGAGACTTAAACCCTGTTAACACAGCCAGAGGGATTATCTGGGCACAGGTACGGCGGGATTAGCTGGTCAGTGGAACACGGTCCTTAACTTATTAGCCTGAATGACTCTTCAATTAAGCATAACAATGCAACACAGTTTGGTTCTAGCCTTACGGGCATTGTTAGAGAGAGAAGGTCTTGACAGCTAATTTGCTGTTCATGTCGGTCACTTTTTCTTTCCTTTTTTTTCTCTTTATAGTTTTGCTCGATTTTTATGTGGTTTCTTTCTAATGTTTAAAATTCTGTTTGCTTCTTTTGGTAAAATTCCCTCTCCCCCCCCACCCCCTCTTTTTTCTTTCCCCATTGCTTTCCTTAAGTTTCTATAACAGAAAAACCTTTGTCCATAATCCTTAAGTGCAGTGAAAGACAGACCAAAATAGCGCTTTAACCAATCTGAGACCTGAAACTGTTCATTCTGCTAAGGATCTACAACTCACAAAATCTAACTCTACAAAGTTTAGCAGAAAAGACCATGATCATAAGCGCAGTAGTGTCTGGCCACTTTCTCCACTTAGCGACTACACCTCAAGTCTTTCCAGGTGGCTTGAATTATTCTCTAAAAGATCATGCTGTTTGTGCGACACTTACTACAGTCTTCTGAATTTGTCAACTAGAACTGTCATACACACAAGCTGGAATCAACACTTGCGCTGTTTTACTTCCTATTTGCTACATATGGAAAGTTGTCTTCTACCCTAAGAGCAGCACGTCCTCAATACTTTCTTTCTGTATTGGAGACAGCAGGGGGTGCAGATTTATTTCTGTCACAAGGTTCAGTCACAAAAAGTATAAAATCATAATATATCAGCTGAGGCCCATGGGCGGACCTCCTGCAAAATTACATGCACAGGAGAAGAGACCAGACACTATACACCCCCACCAGGTAAGGGAACGTAGAGAGAGAGAGAGAGAGAGAGAGAGAGAGAGAGAGAGAGAGAGAGAGAGAGAGAGAGAGGAGGGAGAGAGAGAGGGAGGGAGGGAGAGAGAGAGGAGAGAGAGAGAGAGGGAAAGGGAGGGAGACAGAAACAGAGACAGTGATAAAAAGAGAGACACAGGCAGAGAGAGGGCCAGAGACAAAATGAGAGAGAGAGAGAGAGAGAGAGAGAGAGAGAGAGAGAGAGAGAGAGAGAGAGAGAGAGAGAGAGAGAGAGAGAGAGAGAGAGAGAGAGAGAGAAGAGAGAGAGAGAGAGAGAGAGAGAGAGAGAGAGAGAGAGAGAGAGAGAGAGAGAGAGAGAGAGAGAGAGAGAGAGAGAGAGAGGGAGTGTGTGTGTGTGTGTGTTGAGGTGGAATTGAACCTAAGGCTGTTCGAGTTTTTTGTCCACCTGCTGGACAGACAGAGTGAGTCACACAAAAAAGCATCAACTGCAGTCGCCGGTCTGCAAAATCAAAACCACTGACTGGCTAAGTACTCTAAACCTTCTCTCGGACTTCTTCAACGACACACATGGGATAGACACGAACGAGGCAACATCCACGCACTGAACCAGCCCCAACCCCGGCCACTGACTTCTGCTCCTGCACCCAGGTGTTGACGTTCTGCACCACCAGCTCGCTCTCCTGGTGCAGCCGGTCCCCGTTGGCCCGGGACTCCTCCAGCGCCACCTTCAGGCTCTGGATCTCCTCGCTGGCCGAGCGGTGGCTGTGGCGCTGCTGCTCCAGCTCCCCTCGCAGCTTGTTGGCCTGCCCACATGTTCAGCCAGGTTACCTGAAGGAAGGTGGCAGGATGGTTAAGACGTTTGCCTGCCAACACGTAAACCGTGAGGTTCTGGGTTCGATTCCCAGCCTCGCCCTTTCTTCCCAGTTTGACCAAAAAAAATCGAACGGAATGTCAAAGTCCTTCGGATGAGACTATAAACCGAGGCCCCCGTGTGCAAACGCACTCAGAAAATCTTGCGCACACATTAAATCCTGTTCCGCTGTTCGAAAGAGTAGGCCACTGTATGCCGGTGGGAACAGATGACAAAATTTGTAAAACCGCATACACACGCATTAAAAAAAAAAATCTGAGCGCTTTGATTTGTTGCTTTACAAGATTCAGCGCTATATAAATTCCATACATTATTATTATTATTATTATTATTATCTGCGGTGGTGTGGTTAAGGCAATGTGCAGCACTAGATTCTGCTAAATTTGGGTCATTTTGGCTGTTTTTTAAAAGATTTTTTCCAAGTTTACACTCTAAAACATGTCTATATTCATGTTCCGTACTTAAAATTTCATTAGAGGGATCTTAACGATGCACGTGCGTGTGCGCGTCTCACAAAGCGCAAATCCAACATAGCTCAGTCAAAGGTTCCAGGGCCCCAGAGTAAAAAACTCACGCTCTCTTTCTTTTACCAAAAGTCCAGTGGGGTCAGTTCCTGCTGTAATTAGCTTAGCACCAGCTGGCCATGGCTGGGCTGGGATGGGCTGAATAGCAGCTGAATGTGGGGGAAACCTGACAGCTGTGACAGCCAGGATATCTGTGGTTTGATTAAAGGGATCTAATGATGCACATGCACATATACGTCTGTGTGGGGAGAGGGAGATGGAGGGAGGGAGGGAGGGAGGGAGGGAGAGAGAGAGAGAGAGAGAGAGACACACACACACACAGCAGACATGAGATTTTGCTCACGCCCCCCAAAAAGAGGAAATTTTCAATGAAAATGAAAATAAAGAGGAAAATATCAGGAAAAAAGAAGAAGAGGAAAACCCGACCGGCACTTGTAGCAATCACAAAAGTGCAAGTAATCACTTCTGACAGCCTCCATTCAAAATGCATGACACTATTAGTCAAACATCTGACGAAACGTGACCCTTGATTGAAGACACAATCTTTTTTCTTTATCCATTTATTATCATGTTTTCTGTACCACACTGATTAATTCCTTTTTTTTATTTTTGGGGAGGGGGGCAAGGGAAGGGTACTTCTAACACCCAAAAGTTACATGTAGTCAACTATCCTTGCTTTTGAACCTCTTCCCCCCTCCCCCCTGTCTCTTCCCCCTCCCCAGCTCTTCTTCCCCCTTCTTACCACTCCACACCTCTTCTCCCCCCTCCCCCACCTCTTCTTCCCCCCCCTCCTCTTCTTTTCGTTTTACTGTGTTGTGAGTGTATGGGTATCGGGCTTATTTTATTATCATGATGTATTCCTACGGGCAGGGACTCGGATGTAAAAAAAACAACAACAAAAAACCCCCCGACACACGCACACTTATTCATTATCCTCAAAATAAAAGAATGTGTCAACAACGTCATTGTTTCCACCCCCCCCCCCCCTTCCTATACCCCTCCACCACCTCTTCTCACCCCCCACCCCCAAGATCTCCCCCCCCCCCCCTGTCCCCCTCGACCCCTCAACTAACTGCCAAACCAAAGTCACGACGGTACTGACGTCGTCCATGCCACAGCGCAGCCTGTCTTGCAGGGTGCTGAGTTCAGTCCTGATGATGGTCACCTCCTCCTCCTTGCACCTCAGGTCCTCCAGAGCCTCCTTCAGCTTCTCCTGCCCCGCCACCAGGTCCATCTGAAGGCTGTTGTAGCGCTCCTCCACGTGGCGTACCTGCACACACACACACACACAGAGCCACAGGACAAGCCTGAGAATTCATCCACAGCAGGTATAGGCAGGCATCTACTGAAGCGATTGGGGGGTGGAACAGGATAGCCTGGTGGTTAGAGTGATGCATCGGATGTCCTTCAGATGAGACTATAAACCGAGGCCCCATGTTCAAACGCATGCAGATGTATGCACATGTTAAATCCTGTTCCGCTTTTTGGAAGAGTAGGCCATTGTGTGCCGGTGGGAACAGATGACAGACTTTACAAAACCGCATACACACGGGGACTGGATGTAAAAAAGCACAGGAGTGCTTATTCCATTATCTTCGATATAAAAGAATAAATAAATAAATAAATAAACACACACACACAGCCACAGGACAAGCCTGAGAATTAATCCCCCAGCAGGTATAGGCAGGCATCTACTGAAGCAATTGGGGGGGGGGGGGGGACAGGATAGTCTGGTGGTTAGAGTGATGCGCATTGTGGTCATGATCTGCTGAGCCAGGTTCGAATCTCGTGTTAAGAGGATTTTTTTCCTTCTGGAGTTAACATCAGAGCCAACTCCCCCCCCCTTCTAAAAAAACCCACAAAAGCAAACCCACTCCCAAATCAAACAAAAAACCCCCTTCCTCTCCCCCCAAAGTCCTTCAGATGAGACTATAAACCAAGGTCCCGTGCGAGTGTGAACGCACGCAGAACATTTTGCACACATGTTAAAACCCGTTCCGCTTTTCAGAAGAGTAGGCCATGGTGTGCCAGTGGGAACCAATGACAAAATTTACGAAACTGCATACACATGGGGACTAGATGTAAAAAAGCACACGAGTGCTTATTCCATTATCCTCCACACACACAAATAAACACACACAAAATCACATATGTGCACGCGCTTACACACATAACCCCCCACCCCCACCCCCCACAGCTACAAACCACACTCACCTCCTCCTCTGACGCTATCTTGAGGTCCTGCATGTTCTTCAGCTCCATCTGCAGCTTCCTCATCTTCTCCTCATACACCTGGATCTGTCCAACCCACAACGCCACACATACCAGGGGTCACTGTACACCTCTTCACACCTCCTCACCACACCAAACTTTTCTTACAACCTGTATGCATGACAGACCACTATAGCCCAGGTCTTAACATTTGACTTAAATCCCATGGGTCCTCACAGACATGGGTTCAAATCTCGGCAGGTTTGGTGAATTAAGGTTTACGATCTCCCAGGTCAACTTTGACAGCAGACCTGACAGTGCCTTAATTCCCATCAGATATACACATATGCAGAAGATCAAATATGCATGATAAAGATCCCTTAATTCATGCCAATGTTCCGTGGGTTACTAAACATGAACATACCCAGCAAACTTCTCTGAAGACAGCTATCTTCATGGTCGGGGAAAAATGGTCGCATACCCAAATTCTCAAACTCAGCTCTGGCAAAGGAACAGAAAAAAACCAACCCAAAACTATAAAGCGGGATGGGATAGCCTGGTGGTTAAATAGTTTAGCACATACACATGCATGCATACACACACGCATATTCACACACATGACCGGTGCACACACACATGCTCAAAACATGCTGAGAAACACAAACAAAATGGCTTAACATACACACACACACACACCACAAACACATCTAATCACAACTTGTGAAAAGATGTTAAATGAATTTGAACACACACACACACACACACACCTACACATTTGATATTGCAAAAGGACACTGGCATAATCCTATAGGACATTTGTTATAGTTTCATTAACGTTATTCACTTTTTATGTTTTTGTTTCGTTTTTTTTAAATTGTATCTTTTGCTTTGTGCGGTTTCTTTTCATGATTAGACTACTTTTCCCCCCTCGCATTTTTCAGTAGGGCCTCCACCACCACCTCAATTCTCATACACCCCTTGTTTTTTTTTCTCTCGTCTAATATCACTGAGAGTGAACAGACGTAAAATCGAAGACAACAACAACCCACCTACACCCACACATCAATCACACCTACACAAAGACACACACAGACACATCAATGACACACACACATCTACACATCAATCACACAGACACATCAATCACACATCTACACATCAATGACACACACACAGACACATCAATCACACACACACATCTACACATCAATGACACACACACATCAATGACACACACACACACATCTACACATCAATGACACACACACAGACACATCAATCACACACATCCTCTCTCATGGCTGCATTCTGCTGCTGCAGGCGAGCCAGGTCTGTCTTGAGACAGGCCAACTGCCGCGACCTCTCCGACAGCTGCTCCATGCTCTCCTTGTGGTGACCTTGAACTGTTGTCAGCTGAACTCGCAGGTCGTGGTTCAAGTGCTCACTCTCCACCAGCTGCAGACAAACAAATCAGAAACTTTTTATGACAGGCAAGGCCTTCCAAAAGAGGCTGAGTACCAGTCAAATTTGTCGTTTTGAATCAAAATATGCTCACAAACACTGTAGAAAGAAAACAACCAACCCAACCCCCCCCCCCCAAAAAAAAAGAAGATATACTCAAAATATGCTCACAAACACTGTAGAAAGAAAACAACCCCCCCCCCCCCCCTCAAAAAAAAAAAGAAAAAAAAAGAAAGATGTACTAACATACTAGTAGACCTTTTCCCTACAGGTAACCCGCTATAGGGTAACCAACCATCTACTGACCCTTCCCTCCATATCACCCACTACTGGGTTACGATAGCATACAAATGTGGACAGAGCATGTGTATTGGGAAAGAGGGCTTCTCTCCCTTAATGTAGGGATGGTGTTTAAGGGTTTTGGGGTTTGGTTTTTCTTTTGTGTCACTCCCTAACTGTAACTTGAGTAAAGAGGCTCCTTAACAGTGTTTACAAATATTGAGAATTACCACAAGACGTGTCTGGGAAGTGTTATTCTAGTATTCTGAAGTGTGCTGTGAACTATGCCAGTTCTATAACAATGTGACTCTCCCCCTCTGTGTACAACACCCTTCCTCTCTCTCTCTCTGTACATCGCCCTCCCTCCCCCCACTCTCTCTCTCTCTCCCTCCGTTAAGTAACAATCATGAGTGTGGGGTAGAGACCAGCAACAAAGGAACAGTGTCATCTGACGCTGCAACCTTACCTCAGCCTGGGTCTTTCTGAACTGTTCCTGCACATGTTCCTGGTCAGACTTCATGTGGGACAGCATCTCTTCCAGCTTGTCAGTCTGAAAACCACACACCCACTTCATTTGTCATAACACATGGGGAAAAGTAACTCTGCCATGGCTGGTCCCAAGCCCGGATGAGAAAGGAGGAGGGTTGGGCGTGGGGCTAGCAACCCCACCCCGTAAAAACAAAGCTTGCTACAGAAACGCGAACAACGGACCAAGAGACTACTGCCCTGGGAGAGGAAGGGTCCCATCCTTGCCAAGAGGATGTATGACGCTGTGTGGTGAAAGCCGTGAGTCTACGGAAGCCACAAGGCCGACCCCCCTTTTATCGACCAGGACCATCAACGTCGGAACATGGAATGTGAGGACCATGTATGCCCCCAGGGAAAACAAAAAAGAGGAAGGCCAAGAAACACCTGGCGACGCGACCTTGAGGCAGAAACCAGGAAGATGGGATATACCTGGAGACAGCTGGAGAGAATAGCCCAGGACAGAGGACTCTGGCGGACTGTTGTCGGCGGCCTATGCTCCAGGGGGAGTGATGGGCCTAAGTAAGTAAGTAATGGGGCAAAGTATTTAATACATGTGGTACATTACGTAATACATGTTGGACATTGTTGTCAGCCTGCATCCTCCCCACGTCCTTCATTTGTCATAAGATATGTGGGATATTATGTCTTTAAGCAACATACCCACATCCACTTCATTTGTCATAAGACATGTGGCACATTATGTACACAGCACATTACATAATACATGTGGCAAATTATGTATTACATGTTGGACATGACATCTTCGAGTTTATCAGTCTGCATCCTCCCCACATCCACTCCATTTGTCATAAGACATGTGGCACATTATGTACACAGCACATTACATAATACATGTGGCAAATTATGTATTACATGTTGGACATGACATCTTCGAGTTTATCAGTCTGCATCCTCCCCACATCCACTCCATTTGTCATAATACATGTGGGACATTGCATCTTCTAGCTTGCTAATCTGCACCATTATCACACCCACTAAATTTGGCTCTAAAGAATAAAATGTTGCAAGTTTTTTAATCTGGCTAAAGGTGATTTAGGTTTTTTTCTTAAGTAATGGCACAGAATTTACTTGCTTGTAACAGGTTTTTGAGAGTGTTTTTGTGTGTCTTGTTTTCTTTTTAAACAAATCTGTGTCCTGTATGATACCAATACAGTCCAGCTGATTACTAAAATCAATGAGGTTGTGCAGAATCTTAAGATTCCTCTCCTTAATTGTGATGTGCCGAAGCTTAAGATATGGTGGAATAATGATTTAAAAAAAACAACAACACTAAGTGATGTTCAACTAAAGGGAAAATACCCGGCCTGTAGGGCAGTTATTTTTTTAAGCACAGTTGCTTACCTTGGCCATAAGCTTGCCTAGTTTGTGTGTGTTGGCTATTTTTCTTGGACACGTTGACAAGCATATTCTTTGGGATTATGGGCTCTCCAATGCTATGATTTAAAAAAAAATTGTATGGTGCAAAAAGTAACATCAGATCGATTCAGCCAACTTAAGGGAACTTTACTTTGGTGAAAAATCATCACATTGTTCCAAGGGGACTAGTTGATGAACAGTTCAAACCATGTAAGATAAGCAGCCCAAATTTTCAAAACTTTTCATTTTTCAGCATTCAGTGACATATTTTACAAATTTGTAAAAAAAAATTACTGTCATCTATTGAAAAGCTGTGTAAAAATCTCAAAAGAAGACGTAATAAACCTTTCAGTGATGTATAATTTGTATGTCTTTATGTTGGGTATATCTGCTAAATTTTTCAAATATAGCCCAAATCATGTATCACCACAAAACGGAGGGATCCATTTCACTGAGACTCCATTGAGTTAAGGAAAGACATGCAATAAGTCTGACAGCTGTCCACTTCATGCAAAATCTTAGTTTCTGTGTAAGGAAACACTCTATTTTGACTTAGCCACAAGAGTTTAAATGACTGATTATTAGTAACTGCCTTTTGTAATTGCTAGCATTTCCACAAAGTCAGAGTATTTCTCTTGTCTATGTCTGCACTGCTATCTGCTCAGAAAACATTTCCCATTGCAACATCCACCCTGCCAATTTACACAGTCAAATAGTCACCACATTCATTTTTCTTTTCAACAAATTCTTTCGTAAATTCAACAATATCTCATATAGTATAACTGGTTCAGAGAAACATACAATTGTTATGAATGGTGAAAACAGGTTGAACATGGACATATCAAACAAAATCGAAATGAAAACTCAACAACAACAACAACAACAACAACCCAACCCTTACTCCCGCCCCAACCGTAAGTCACATGAACTTTCAATCTACTTCTTCCTTTTTTGTCATGTTTCTCCCAGGGGAGGTTTGACATTGATGAGCATTCTCAACCTCTCTCTGTTTTGAGCTTCTTCCTAATTTATGCCCCTTTCTCTAAGATCATCTGCAATACAGGCAAACTTTCAATACCTTTTTTTTTTTATAAAATCACCTTGGCTCAGGAACAAAAGCATGGTCAGTTTCTGACGTAAGCAAAGTGCCAAGGCTTTAACTAAAAAGCTGCTACCCTGTGAAATATTATGTGGAGACAGTCTTCAGCCATGACAAGCTCTAAGCATAACCACCTACACTCCCCTTTAAAGGAAAGAAAAAAAACCCTCTAAAGTCAAGAGCATGGCTGCCTATACCTGTCTGAAGCAGCCACACATGCAAACTTTTCATCCCGTGAATATTTCTTACAGTCTCCCAGTGCTTCCCAGGCTGATGAGTGAGAACAAGTTATATTCTGTGAACCCCCAAGGTGTTTAAGCGGAAATATCCAAAAAACAACAAAGAGCACAACATACATTACCCCTACACTACCCCCTCTGTGCCTGCTGCTGCAGCTATTTCTTACAGCCTGCACCCCAAACGAGCCACCTAAAGCCGTCCCTCTCTCTATCCGCCAAGCTCTCTCCAGCACGCACAGTCTTCTGCAGCTCGTCTTGTCAGCGCGCTCCCTCACTAACGACTCGCTCAAACTCTTCACCTGCTCAGGCATATGATGGTTATGGTCACAAAGTTGGCTTAAATACAGCAGAAGTTTTCTGAGGACATTTGTTCAGTATAAATCTGAACATTTTCTCTGCATTCTTTTGTCTCAAATAAAGGTAAAGAGTCCCAAAACCCTATAGGTCATAAGGGAAGAAGGCATCAGAGACCTCACTTTCTCACATACAATCCCGTGACCTTGCGGTTCGTGAGGAAAAAACAAGACATGCCGTGGTAACCTCCTCCATCCACCGGTCCTCGGCTCTGCGCAGTAGGTGCCGAGTCATTCATCCGGTCCACTCTGATTTTGTCCATCCATGACTTGTTTTTGTCTTCCCCTCCTTCTGCCCCCTTTCGAGTGTTCCCCTGCAGTACTTTTTGGCAGAGTGTTGTGGCGTGACAGGGGCCGAACCATGTCAGCTTTTTCTTCTGACGTTTGGAGAAGGGGTCCTGTGGACCTGCCAGCCGGTGTTATTTGACCTTGACAAATTCATTGGTCTTTTCTTCTCTCCGGGAAATCCCAGCATTTTTCTATGGCATTTTTTTCAAATGACTGGATTCGCTTTGCTTTTTCAGCAGTCAATGTCCCCGGTTTCACTTCCGACAGCAGATAGTCTGAATTAGGGCTTTTAGAGCTTTTGTTTGATGGGAAACTGATCTCTTTACTTTTCCATATGGTGGTGAGTTTTGTCATGGAAGATGTTGCCATGGCTAGTCTGACTTTGATTTCTGTCATCGATCGCCCGTCCTTTGTGAGTGTAGCGCCAAGGTATTTAAAAGCGTCTACCTCCTCCAGTTGCTGGCCGTTCATGTAAATTTTAGCAGTGGCGTTGCTCGTGCTGTTCACAAATACTTTTCTCCAAGCTCCCCTCCATCACTTCTCTAGGGGCCAGCATAATGAGGGCGGTGCCCATCTCCTCTTCCTCGCTGCAAAATGGAACACCACAAATGCCGAAACCATCATTTCTGCTTCTTTCTTTACTTTCCTGCAGTGTTAACATCATCAAAGTCCTTTCACCCTGTTAGTATTATCTGTAAATATGTATGAGCTAAAATCTCTTTCCCATAGAATATAAAAATGACACATCTTACCCATTTATTTTTAAAAAATGTTTTCCAGATGATACAGTAAAAAAGAAATACATTTGCTCTTTTTTATGAAACCATCCACCTAAAATAATCACTAACAGAAAAAAAGGAAAGCAAAAAGCAAGAACAAAACGGAATGAAAAAGTCATACAAAGCAAAGGTTGTACTCATACTGTCGGTTCCTTTTATGAAAAACTATCCATAAAGAACTCTGTTTCACTGAAATGTATGACACCACCACAGCTCACATATTTTGTCAACACACACGAGCTCAGGGGGACGGGATAGCTCAGTGGTCGGAGCACTCGCTTTCCCCCAGCCAAGTTAAGCAGCGTCGAGCGTGGTTACCAGTTGGATGGGTGACCGTTTGCACGCCTTGGCTTCAGTACAGTTCCCCCAGCTGTAAATGGGTACCTGTCCTCTTTAGGGTCAGGGAAGGTAAAGCAGCGAGGGAGAGGAGATGGGCGCCGCCCTCAATATGCTGGCCCTAGAGAAGTGAAGTCTCTGACGCCTCGCTCCCCGACGACCTTATAGGTTATGGGACTCCTTTACCTTTACACGAGCTCATATAAGTGCTTATTCCATTATCCTCAAAACAAAAGAATAAAAATATGATTTACACACACACTGGAGTTAACATCAGTGCCGACTCCACTCTCCCCAAAAGTCCTTTGGATAAGACTATAAACCCAGGTCCCGTGTGCGAACACACAAAGAATATCTTGTGCACACATTACAAGAATATCTTGTGCACACGTTAAAACCCATTCCGCTTTTTGGAAGAGTAGGCCATTGTGTGCTGGTGGGAACGGATGACAAAATTTACAAAACTGCACACACACAGGGACTGGATGACAAAAAGCACACGAGTGCTTATTCCATTATCCTCGAAACAAAAGAATAAATAAATAAATAATAAAACACACAGACACACATAGACAACCAGCCTTTGAACACGCTTCCACAAAAATCTCACATTTTTCCCTACAGCATCATACATCACTCAGCCAGCCAGCTCACCCACCCACCTTGTCGGAGAAGTCCCTGAGCTGCCTCTGGTAGGTGCTGACGTCCTCCTCCAGGGTGATGCAGGACTTGCGGCTGGTCTGCAGCTGCTTGGTGGTCTCCTGGTGCCGGCTCCTCTCCGCCCGCAGCTCTGTCTGCAGCTGGTCCATCACTTCGTCCTGCTGGGCCACCTGGTTGGTGGTCAAGTGTCGTGTTCGTGAGTTTAGCGGGTAGGGGATAGTATAGGCATGTGGGTATCACAGCTGTCCAGTTTCCCTCACTTTCAGCTGCTATCCATTCCATCCCAGCTGGTGCTATAGTTATAGCAGAAACTGACCGCACTTGGGACTTGGTTAAAGGAAGGGGTGGGATAGTTTTAGCACTGGATCCTGGACACTTGACTGAGTGATGCTGGAAATGCGTGCTGTGGTGTGTGTGTGGTATGACTGTGTGTGCAGTGTTATGAGAAAATGTATAAAAAAAAATTAAAAATGAAGTGAAGGTAGGCATTTTTATGAGAGTTAGTTACATGCTTGAGAGGGGAGAGGGAGGGAGGGGGAGAGAGAGAGAGTGTGTGTGTACCCACGTGCATGTATGCAGGTGCATGTGTGTGTGAGTTGTGTTGGGACTTGCATGCACCCATGTATGAACCTGCATTATCACTAGCATGAATGGTTTCATGTCTATGGATATGCATTTGCTTGCAGGCATTGATGCTTGAGGATAAACATGTATAGATTTATGAGTATATGGGGGACATTAGTCAGTAGATTTATGACAATCAGTAGCCAAACAGATTCAGACTATCAGAAAACTTGCAAGTAGATGCAAAACAGCACACAGAGGCCTAGAGAGAGCCTCAGATGTTTTCAAAGCAATTATTTTTTAAGTTTAAAATAATATTTAGGCAAATCAGTTACTTTTATGATAAAAGAAAATGCTGTAATATGCTTGTTAGCATTTTATCCTCAATACCGTTTTCTCAATACTTTTTTTGTTTTTAAAAGGATTAATAGAAACCTCACAACATGAGTACATGTCGATAAACACAGTACCAAGGACCATTAGGATGACTGGAACAAAGCCTACAAGTCAAACATTGTATCAACCAAATAAACAACAACAACAACAAACAAACAAAATAAAGGCAAATAATCAACCAAACAACTTTCCCAACAGTTTTCACTGACTGCACACAAAAAAAGTCAAAGCAGCAAAGACTATAAAAAAAGTTGACAAACCTTTGAACACATGCAAAAGAAAGAAAAACTTAAAAAGTATTCTTCACTTCAGAATCAACCAAATAATTAATCAATATTTGAGAGATATTCAAACAGTTTAACACAACAAGAGGCAACATGATCCGAATCAAAAGAAAGCAGATAATTCATCAACATAAAGAAATCACCGCAGCAGTTTACATAAACTGAAGCTGGTCAGTCCTATGATGTAACAAATCAACTACTTTAACCCTCTTACAATCAGTTTCTCTGAATGCAAACTCCCCTTAACTTTCAGTTTCCTGTTTAGTTTCAGCCAGAAAATGGGTCTGTTTGAGTCCTTACTTATAACAAACATATCTGATCTGTAAGAACATGAAAACTGTCAGGGGGCTTCAGCAAACTGTGTGCTAGAATCTGTACTGCACTTTTCTGACTGAGCTGAAATGATTGTGTCACACTTTATGGGAACAATCTTTTTCACAGCATTCAAACTCTTCATGCACATGCCCAAAACTGCTTTTTGCTGAAAACAGAGGCCTACCTGACATGACCCCTCCTGTGTCTGACGGTACAGGGCCCAGTGAATGTACCATGAGAGCCACACAACTTCTGTCACTTGTCACATTATTGAACTAACCGTCACTACAAGACACCAAGTCACTACATGATACTGTTTGTTTTCTGTGATATCTACAGTCCTAACAACTACATTTCCTCCCATCTACAGTCTCCAGATGTAGAATACACAGCAAGTCTGCACACAGTCACTAGTTCATGTAAGTTTTTAAAAATCCTTCATATTCATTGTGCCCTGTGTGGCAGGAAGCCATGTTGTTTGCAGCATGGCGAGTGGCACATCATACTCCAGGTCACTTTCATCATTTTATCTTCATCCCCACCAACATCAATATGACTTTCATTGTTTCACTTCATTTTCACCCTTTTTCTACTTCTTGGAAAATCTTAGCCAGCTCCTGAGAGCAGTTGATTATTTCATCGCAGCCACAGGCAGAGGAGAAAGCAGCCGTTACAGAATGCAGTAAATTTCACTAAAAAAGTCACTTGTTCTTTTCCTTTTCTTTTCTTGATGAATAGGGATGATTACAGAACCTGATAATATCACAAACACTTGATTTGGCTAGGAATGAGTTTCTCTAGTGCTTTACAATCTGAGACTGTGCAAGCGATGAGTCATAGTGTGATGGAAAACTGCTGAAAACTGTTCCTGGGTCTTCCCCTTGTGAAAACAACTGGCGTTTGATGTTTTTCCTGGGTGTCCCCTTCATGAAGGCAACAATGTGAAAAGAAAACCATGTAACAACATGAATAAGGAAAAATAAGCACATTTACATATATTCAAACTAATGGTAAGAGAATGAGGCATATATGTTTTTCTCATGTTTGTTTTGTTCTTTTTTTGTGTGCTTCATTGTTTATGAAGAATGTTATGATCCCCAACACACGGAAATTGACAGAGGTTCTTGCTTCTTTGCATATGTTGAATCTCATTCAGAACAAAGACATCTGACACATTGCACACACACAACACATGAGTTAGAATGTGGTAAAGAAGAAATACCAAGAGCAGCATGTCAAGCACATCTTCGAATAGACCCCTCCTCAGTTTTAGGGAAACATTGACTAAATGCAAAACATGTACTCAGCTACATTCCAAGTCAGCAATGAAAAAGTCGTTCTCTTTCTGAGGTAGCTCTTTCTCACTGACTGTAAAATGAAACAAAAATGAGGAGTGCCATCAAAGAAGATACAAGACGGTAAATTTTTCTTCCCTAGAATTTAAAATAAAATAGAAAAAAAGCCCAGAAAAGGCACACTAACTCAAGCCAATGACACTTGTGCTATCAGTCAGCCAGAAAATAACAATGTACATCGCTGGCCTATTCATCTTTGGTTTTGGGTTTGTTTAATCTTTTAAAATATATATATGTACAAGTTTCCATGCATTTTGTCATCATGTTTTCAGTTTCCTTCTCTCCTAATATGGTGGTCACATCTAACGGTTGTAGAGATAAGTGTGCACTCTGTAAATCACACATTCACTACTTCACTATCTTCTTATCCTTTTCTCCTCTTTCTAAACCCACGATCCAGATACTAACAAACAAACCTTACAATATCTGTGAGTATTTATAGGATTTACCATTACTTTTGTTGTTGTTTTTAAAAAAAGAAAGAAAAAAAGAGAAGAAAAAAGTCAAACTAAACATCAATATCTACATTCAATTTTGTTATTCACTCATTCCATTCTCTGTACTTTTCTCATTCCATTTTTCCGTTGGTTCAACAATTCTTTTTTTTTCTTTTGTTGTCATCTATTCTTCTGGCTGTCCCTTCTTCAATGCTCATTGCGCTTAAATATTTCTTTTTAGCAGCTTATCCATACTTTCAAGAAAAAAAATCCACCCTCCCATTAAAAAAAACGGGACTAAAAAAGCTCAGCTTATTCCTTAATACAGGATTTGGTTTATATCTGACCTTTCTATCTGCTTCTTATTGTTTTCTTCAAATCATCTATCTGTTGCCTTTACTGGGGGATGGATGAGTGTATTTTCTTGATATAAAAATAATTTATCATGACAGAGGGTGTAAATACATCTTAACAGAGAATGCAAAGATAATTCATCCTAACAAAGGATATCAAGATAATTCATTTCAACAAAGGATGTACAGATAAATCTTTCCAACAAAGGATGTGCAGATAATTCATCCTGACAAAGGATGTAAAGATAATTCATCCTGACAGAGGATATAAAGAGAATTCACCCTGACAGAGGATGTACAGCTAATTCACCCTGACAGAGGATGTACAGCTAATTCACCCTGACAGAGGATGTACAGATAATTAACCCTGACAGAGGATGTACAGCTAATTCACCATGACAGAGGATGTACAGCTAATTCACCCTGACAGAGGATGTACAGCTAATTCACCCTGACAGAGGATGTACAGCTAATTCACCCTGACAGAGGATGTACAGCTAATTCACCCTGACAGAGGATGTACAGCTAATTCACCCTGACAGAGGATGTACAGATAATTAACCCTGACAGAGGATGTACAGCTAATTCACCATGACAGAGGATGTACAGCTATTTCACCCTGACAGAGGATGTACAGCTAATTCACCCTGACAGAGGATGTACAGCTAATTCACCCTGACAGAGGATGTACAGCTAATTCACCATGACAGAGGATGTACAGCTATTTCACCCTGACAGAGGGTGTACAGCTAATTCACCCTGACAGAGGGTGTACAGCTAATTCACCCTGACAGAGGATATAAAGAGAATTCACCCTGACAGAGGATGTACAGCTAATTCACCCTGACAGAGGATGTACAGCTAATTCACCCTGACAAGAGGATGTACAGCCAATTCACCCTGACAGAGGATGTACAGCTAATTCACCCTGACAGAGGATGTACAGCTAATTCACCCTGACAAGAGGATGTACATCTAATTCACCCTGACAGAGGATGTACAGCTAATTCACCCTGACAAGAGGATGTACAGCCAATTCACCCTGACAGAGGATGTACAGCCAATTCACCCTGACAGAGGATGTACAGCTAATTCACCCTGACAGAGGATGTACATCTAATTCACCCTGACAGAGGATGTACATCTAATTCACCCTGACAAGAGGATGTACAGCCAATTCACCCTGACAGAGGATGTACAGCCAATTCACTCTGACAAGAGGATGTACAGAGAATTCACCCTGACAAGAGGATGTACAGAGAATTCGCCCTGACAGAGGATGTACAGCCAATTCACCCTGACAGAGGATGTACAGATAATTCACCCTGACAGAGGATGTACAGATAATTCACCCCCGACAAGAGGATGTACAGATAGTTCACCCTGACAGAGGATGTACAGCTAATTCACCCCGACAAGAGGATGTACAGATAATTCACCCTGACAAGAGGATGTACAGCCAATTCGCCCTGACAGAGGATGTACAGATAAATCACCCTGATAGAGGATGTACAGATAATTTATCCTGACAGAGGATGCACAGATAATTCTCCCTGACAGAGGATGCACAGATAATTCATCCTGACAGAGGATGCACAGATAATTCATCCTGATAGAGGATGCACAGATAATTCAACCTAACAGATGCAAAGATAATTCATCCTAACAGAGGATGTGAAGATCCCTGACATGGGATGTAAAGATAATTCATCCTGACAGAGGGTGTGCAGATAATTCATGTAAAGATAATTCATCCTGACAAAGGATTATATATAATTCACCCTGACAGAGGGTGTAGAGATAATTCATCCTGACAGAGGATAATAGATAATTCATCCTGACAGAGGATATATAGATAATTCACCCTGTCAGAGGACGTAAAGATAATCTATCCTAACAGAGGATGTACAGATAATTCATCCGGCAGAGGAGTAGTAGATAATTCAAGGATGTAAAGATAATTCCTCCTGACACAGGATGTACAGAAAATTCATCCTGACAGAGGATGTCAAGATAATTCAATCAGGAGGATGTCAAGATAATTAATCCCAACACGGAATGTAAAGATAGTTCACCCTGACAGAGGATGTAAAGATAATTCATCCCAACAAAGGATGCACAGGTAATTCAAGGATGTAAAGATAATTCATCCCAACAGAGGATGTACAGGTAATTCAAGGATGTAAAGATAATTCATCTCAACAGAGGATGTACAGGTAATTCAAGGATGAAAAGATAATTCATCTCGACAAAGGATGTAAAGACAGGTCACCCCAACAATGTACAGATAAACCACCCTAACACAGGATGTACAGCCAATTCACCCCGACAAGAGGAGCGGAGGGTTACCTGGTTGGCCAGCATTCTCTCCTGCTCCTTAGAGCCGTCCAGCTCCACGCGCAGTTTCTGGGCCTGCTGCTTGTAGCTCTGCACCTCCTGCACCGCGCTGTGGAACTCGTCGCGGATGTTGGTCAGGTCCCGATGGGTGCGGTCCAGCACCATCGACTTTTCTCGCACCTCGTCCTCTGCCCTCTGTGCTCGCTCCTCCATCGCTTTCAGCTCCGCCTGTAGTGGGTGAAATGAAGAAAGAAAGAATGAAGAAAGAAAGATGGGTTGTGTTCTGTAAAAGATGTGGTCGAGTAGTTATGAGATGAAGCTGTATGATGATGAGATGTAGTGATAGATGCAGTGTGAAGATATGGGTTAAAAGTTTTCAGTTACATGTTGTAAAATGAACTCATAAGGTTTGTGTGTGTGTGTGTGGGTGTGTGTGTGTGTGTGTGTGTGTGTGTGTGTGTGTGGTATGTGTGTGTGTGTGTGTGTGCATGTGTGAGTGTGCACACGTGTGTGTGAGTGTGCGATCGTGTGTGTGTGAGTGGGCATGTGTGTACACAAGCATGTATAATGAGTATAAATACATGTGAATACATACACATACCAATGTACACTAATGTGTGTGGGTGTGAGAAAAGGAAGAGAAATGCACACAAACACAAGTGTGCACAGAAAAAGATGACAAGTTTTATCTAAAAAGTCCTGCAGCAATTTAATTCTACCCCATTCAATTCCATCTAAGATTACTTTGAGCTTTCTTACCACACTCATATATCAGACAAACACCCAAACACCAAACTGTTTGTTTCTTTTAAACAAGTAAGAGAAGGAGCAGGCAGTGATGAGAGCCTGTAGACTATACACCAGTACCAGGGGCACAGCTGTCAGTTTCCCCCACTCTCAGCTGCTGTCCATTCCATCCCTTCCCAGCCCAGCTGGTGCTAATTATAGCAGGAACTGACCACAGTTGGACTAGGTAAAAGGAAGGGGTGCACTAAGTTTAGCTCTTTTGACTTGAGTGATGTTAGATTTGCGTGCTGTGGGGGGAGGGGGGTATGTGTGTACCAGCAGTTTTCTGTTGTTCTGCTCCAGTCGAACCAGCTCGGTCACCCTCTGGCTGAGCTCGTCCTGAGTGGTCTGCAGATTCTTCTCTATCAGCATCAGCTTCTCCTCATGATGGGCCAACTGAAATATATATATATATATATATAGGTACAGCTTTACAGGTGCATAACATAACAATGTCAATGTAGGAATATGTCTACAGACACAGCCACACATGCACGCATGCATGCTCACACGCACACACACACACACACATGAAAGCCATGTGAAGTATGCTCATATGGAGTTCTCTTTAATTCATGTATGACAGCATGCACACACATGTGCAGACACTTACAACACATCTAAAAATGTCAAGAAAAGCACATTCATGACACACAAACACAACACTACACACTTTATTATTTTAAACAAACCTCTCATCACACACACACACACCAGAGTCTCACACACACACACACACACACACCCAATCCACACACACACCACACAAACCACATCCACACACACACACACACCGAGTCACACACACCCCAGTCACACACACACACACACACACACACAACACACACACACACACAACACACACACACACACACACACACCACACACACACACACATCCAGTATCACACACACACACACACACAAAAACCCTCAGAGTCTCACACACACACACACACATCCAGTATCACACACACACACACACACACACACACACATACACACACACACACACACACACAATACATCCAGTATCACACACACACACACCTCCTGGGCACAGTCTTTGTACTGTGTTCTGGCCTCAGCAAGTTCAGCTGTCAGATGGTCACACTCACCACGCACCTCACAGATCTGAAAACAGCCATTCCAAACCAAATTCTTAACAATATTTTTATAAAACAAGATTGTTTCTATTCTACAAAACTTTTCTCTCAAGCAAATTCTTAACATATAAACAGATTGTTATATTCTACGAAACCTTTTCTCTGTTATGGGTTGTTTTGTGTTTTTTTTTTGGGGAGGGGGGGTTGGGTGTTTTTGTTTTTTTTACTGATTAAAATAAAGAGTTGAATCTTGCCACTATGATAATGAATTATGAATTATAAACCATTTTTTTTCCCAAATTATTTTTAACAAGAATGAGAAGAGAGAGAATAGAACAAAAGATTGGCATACTGGGGTCAGAGGTGAAAAGAGATGGAGTAAATGATTTGGGGGGGGGTGTGAGGGGAGAGAGGAGGAGAGAGAGGAGGGAGGGAGGAGGGAGGGAGGGAGGGGGGAGAGAGAGAGAGAGAGAGAGAGAGAGAGAGAGAGAGAGAGAGAGAGAGAGAGAGAGAGAGAGAGAGAGAGAGAGAGAGAGAGATGGAAGTTGAGAAAATGGAAAAAAAATGAACAAACAGTGACAGAAAGAGGATTAAAAATACCAAAACAACCCTAACAGCCTAGCTATTTATACAGCATCGCACAAAAACTGATAGATGGTGTAACTAACAGATCTCTTTTGCACACACAAACACACTCTCTCTCTTTCTCTCTCATGTGTGTATATAGGCACAAGTGTACGCACACACTCATGTTCGCACACACAGACCCCTTCATACACAGATGAGTGGACCCAAGTGTGTATGCACACACACACACACACACAAACCCACCAACACACACATTCTAATATCAACTAATGTGAAAAGACGTTAAAGCACACACGCACACCTACCACCCCACAGATCCCCCCCCCCCCCCCCCCCCCTTCACACACACACACCAGAAACCTGTCCTCACAGTGTTTTCGGCCTGTTTCTTGGCAGCCTGCATCTTGTTCATGTCCTGCTTGGTGTCCTGAAGACTGCGCTCCAGCCTGTCTATCTGGTGACACACAACGCCAACCACACCACTTTCATTTCCCCTCAGTTCAACATCAGCACCCTTTTTTCTTTACTTCTTTGACAGAATTGCAGTAAATGCGAGTGATGAGGATGTGTGTGTGTGTGTGTGTGTGTGTGTGTGTGAGAGAGAGAGAGAAAACTCGAATGGTTTATTCACAAAAAGGCCATTGGCCCATATATGAAGGGGGTTACCAAACTGCTTAGTATTTTGGTGGGGGTAAAAGCAATAGTAATGACAACATGTTACTGTATAACAAAAAGTCAGCTACAAAAATATGACTTAGGATAATAATATCTCTCTTATTCTGAAAGATTTACACAAATATAAAGTGAGGCTGCGCACAACCTCAGGATGACTTGATGCCAGGAGTAAACCGAGTCTAAATAAATTAGGCTGTCTACTATATTTAACAGGGATGTAGTTCTGCCTAACATCCTTTGGATGAGACTATAAACCAAGGCCCCGTGTTCGAACGTAAGCAGAACATCTTGCGCACATGTTAAATCCTGTTCTGCTTTTCGGAAGAGTAGGCCATTGTGTGCCGGTGGAAACATGACAAAATTTACAAAACTGCATACACACGGGGACTGATGTAAAAAAGCACATGAGTGCTTATTCCATTATCATCAATATAAAAGAATAAATAAATAAATAAATAAATAATACTGGACAGCACAACACAAAATGTACTTCATCCTCCGGTGCTTGCTTACATAATGGGCATAGCAGCCTGAGGTCGTCAATATCATGTTCTCTGTATCTGAATTTATCAACATTTATATCTGATACACCAAGTCTAAACTTAACATAATTCTTTTCAAATATATATCCATATCAAGTTTTAGATAAGGTTTGACACCATGCGAACTTATAAATTGTCAGTACATTTGAAATCTTTCACTGGAGAGAGAGAGAGAGAGAGAGAGAGAGAGCGAGAGCGTGTGCGCACACAAACCACAAAACCCATCCGTCTCATTTTACTGCTCTAGTGTGGCTTATAACAAGTCCATCTACCTCAAAAAGCAGGGAAATTTCAGGTCCAAGGATTAACTATGTCATAAGCGTCCAATCCAACCCAATCCAATCCTGTTGTTTATAGCCCCGCCAACCACAGAGGCCATATCAGGGCTGTCACTTCATCAAATTTTAAATCTCAGAATAAAAATGTGCAATTATATACAGATTAAAACAGGGTATAAAACCAACTCTACTGTCATTCCTTGTATCGACGCCCAGGTCAACCATAAGGGTCAACCCAGGACGGGCACAGCATTGTGGGAAAAACCACATCAACCACACATAAAATGAGATAAAACCAAAACCAGATTCTTTAAAATGACGTTGTTTAAGTTTAGTGACCAACTGTAACACTATCACCCATATCAGACCCCCCCAAAAAGCCTGATTCTCTCATAAGCATACTTTTTGTCCCAAATCAATTGGATTTTGAACAGTATTCTTTTAGGTGAACCAATAAGTGGAATACAAACATGCACACTCTAGCTGTGAAATCCATGAGCAATGACAATACTTTGCAAAAGTGCATCCAGCACTGAGTGAGATTCCAACTTAATTCCATTTCAAACACCACTAAGGTGTCTTCTATTCAATTCATACTCCTTTCAAAATTGACAGCCTTATAAGCCCATGTTAAATTCATGCCGATATTTTTTCCCTGTAAAACCAAACACATTCAAAATAATAAATAAAAACCAAAACAAAACCAAGTCTGACCTCATTGGCCTTGGATCGGCTGTCGTCCCGACAGGCGGCAATGTCGGCCTCGTTGTGTTTGATGGCCTCCTCCTTGCGGTCCAGCTCCTGCTCCAGTAGCTGCCTGCGGTGGTTGGCCTCTGCCAGCCCCTGCTTCAGCCCCGCTATCTGGTCCTCGTACCACCGGCAGTCCGTCTTGTGGCGCTGGTGGGTGGTGGTCAGGTTGACCTGGATCTCCTGGTAGCTCTGCTCTAGCCGCTTGTTCTGCACGCATCACGTTAACTGTATGAGCATTTATGCATGAACGCTTTGATTTGTTGCTTTACAAGATTCAGCGCTATATAAATTCCATACATTATTATGAAGAAGAAGTTGCTTTGCATCACACCTTGCAGTTGCTGAAGTCAAAGCTGTCTTTTTTCCCCACTTTCAGCTGATCTCAGCTGCTAGCTGTTCCACCCTATCCCAGCCTAGCTGGTGCTAATTGTAGCAGGAAAACTGACCCTCACATTTGGACTTGGTAAAAGGAAAGTGTGCAACACATTTAGCACTCTTGACTGAGTGATGTTGGATACGCGCTGTGAAGAATATGGCATGTACCTTGAATTAACACCAACTGTTTGAACACACAAGTTCAGTTCAAAGAACTGAGCTGTAGCTCGGCTGTCAAGCTAAGATTAACTTGTGGGACGTGGAAGTTTGTGTGATTAAACTGTAATTTATTTTAAAAATATTTGCAGAAAGGCAATGTCAGGAAACCTTTTTTTTCGTAGTTTAAGAAGAAAATAAACCATGCCACCTACCCAGCTATGAACAAACTTAATGCATTATGAAGTTTTTGTGTGTGTTTCAGTCTGGACCTAAATCTACACACAAGCACAGAGCACTAACTATTTTAAACTGCTTTTAATGATGCAGTATGGTACATCGTTTCAAAAGATCATTTAAGTCTGCATCTTCAAAATAACAGAACAGATCAGTCTGTGATTTTATTTTACTTTAATTGTAGTCTTCTTTTAAGCAGTAACCTTTCTTCCATTCCAAATAAACTGCAGAATAAACACCAAATGTAAAACACACACACACACATACATACATACACATGTGCGCACACATGCATGCACAGAACCCAGCAAGGTTACCTCATCCAAAACAGCAGTCTTCTGATCTTTCATCTGACCCATGTCTTTGCGGACATCATTCAGGGAGTCTTCCAGCTGTGTGATCTGCCGATGTCTGTTTTCAAGGTCAGCTTTGCTTCTGTCAAGGTCACACTCTAGCCGGCTGATGCGCTCTTCTTTACTTTGAAACTGAAAAGTAAGGATGACCAATGGCAAATCAGTTTGGTTGTTTAATTTTGACTGCTTAGTGACATTTTGAACACTTCTGAAAACTAATATTTTAACAAGGAAAATTCAAATTTGTAATACCTTCACAATTTCTCTACCACAGATACAACATCAGTGTACTTCTTTCTGCAGTCCATTTAGGAGTGCTATTTAGAAGGAAAAAAAAACCTGCAAAAATGTTGAAAGTAAAATAATTAGACAGACAACATAATTATTATCTGCTTTTGTATTTTATCACATGACCCAAACTTTTTTGTGAGTTTGCTTTTCTCTGGGTTTTTTCCCCCAATGATCTTACATCTGAATCGAGTTCTACTTTTGACATCTCTTATTCAACAATAGAAAGAATACATATTTTTAGAAGTAATGCAAAACCAAATCTGTCATTTTCATCATCATTAAAATGCACCCTATGCCATTTCATAGTTAACAGGATTGTTCATAAAATTTAATGATATCTGTACAAAAGATACAACTTTTGGGGGGGAAGGTTTGTGTGTGTGTATTTAAGTGAATTCCAGTTTGCCTGTTTTTAACTTTTTTTTTTTTTTTTTACTATTCACTAACAAATAGTAACACACTCATATATGTGTGAAACAGATTATAATGATAACATGGAATCTGTACAGCGCTACATAAACATGGAATGTATACAGCACTGTATCTAGTGAAAACAAATACTCAGAGACTCTGTTTTTAAGACATGAGATGAGCAACAAACCTGACATTGCTAATAGTGAAAAGATGCTGAATCAAAAGAACGCACAAAGCCTGATCAAACACTGACCTCCTGGTTGCTATGGCAGTGCTCATTCTTGTAGGTATTCAGCTGGTTGTTGATGTCACGGACTCTCTGGTCATTTTGCATCGCCTGAAACACAACACATTGGGGTTTAAATTTGGCCAACATATCATATATCTATATATATATATCTATCTATCTATATCTGTATATGATTTCACAGATTGCAGAGAAAAATGTTATATTAGGAGGGTGTGTGTGTGTGTGTGTGCATGCGTGCGTGAATTTTATGATGTATGTGCAGGCATGTCTGTGTCTGTGCGAGTCTCTGTGTGTGAGGGATACATGGACACAGATCACAGTATACAAGTGCCCTTTTAACAATAAAGCCTATCAAAATATTCCATGACAATAAAGAAAAAAACAACTAAGACCTTCCCCACTCTTTCAGATTCCACATCATCCATATCAAAAACCCTTCTGGGGGGCAGGATAGCCCAGTGGTTAGAGCAAAGCACTTGTGATCCGACAGCCCGGGTTTGAGCCACCACCAAGGCACCCATTCAAAGGGATTTTCCCCTCCCCTGAAGTTACATCAGGAGTTAACACCAGCGCTACCTCCACTCCTCTAAAAGTCCTCTGGATGAAACTATAAACCAAGGTCCCGTGAGCAAACACACAGAGAACATATCGTGGACATGTTAAATCCTGTCCTGCCTTTTGGAAGAATACGCTGTTAGGAAGAGCTGACAAAAGTTTTAAAAACGTATGCACACAGGTATCGTGTTTAGACACCATCCCTGAAGTCAGAATGCAGCTACCTTAACGGTGGGTAAACAGTCGCATATACAAAATTTAACCATTGGTGAACCTCAGAGCTTTAACAGCCAAGGAACAAAGAAAAAAAACACCCAAAATACCCTTCAGAACAACCCCCAACCAAACAATGACCAAGCCTCCATTCACACCCTACCTCCTGCTGCGAATCCTGGAGCTTCTGCTTGAGGTGAGCAATGTCTTTCTCACAGTCGTTGATGCGGGTGTTGGAGGAGGTCAGGTCTCCCTGAGTGTTGGTCAGTTCCCGGGTCAGCTGGCCGATGACGTCTTCGCACTTTCCCACCTGCGTCTGCGAGTCCCGGTAAGCAGAGTCCAGGCTCTCCAGCTCCTTACACAGGCGTTCAATGCGCTGGTCTTTGTCTTGCTCCTGTCAGCGGTTTGAGAGAAAGAGGTGTACATTTCTTGTAGTTTGACGAGTGATAAATGATGCACACAAAAACACACAATATGTGCATGCACAAACACACATACACACAATAAACACATATACACACACTCACTCTTGCATTCATGCTTGTACTGACACACAGGAGCAGCTGTTCATTTGTCCATTATACAATCCATGCTTGGGTGATGCAAAGTATCTACATAGTACGAAGAGAAACAAATCACTGAATAGCTATCTTTAGACCTGACTTTTCATTGGTGCCAAAGAACCCTATGCCAAAACAGGTACATGACAGTTCTCCATCAAACACACATCAACCTTACAAAGGCATTTGATCTTGTGAGAGGGAGAGATCTGTTCCAGCTGCTGAAGAGGACCGGTTGCCCTGCAACAACTGTGGCAGAGACTGCCATGCATGGTCAGATCCACGGAGCCACTCTAATACATTGCTCATAACAAGACTGACATGGTCAAGGACTCCACCATTGTGAGCTGAGACAGGAGAAGCCTATACAAAGCGCAAATCCAGCACAACTCAGTCAAGGATCCAGGCCCAGTGCGCACCCCTTTCTTTCTACCATGACCAAGTGTGGTCAGTCCCTGCTATAATTAGGGCTAGCTGGGCTGGGATGGGATGGAATGGACAGCAGCTGAGGGCAGCTGAAAGTGTGGGCAACTGACAGCTGTGCCTACACTATCTTCTCACCTTGGCTCTGCTGTCCTGCAGCTTGGCCTGCAGGGAGTTGAGGGTGGCCTCCATGGCCTGCAGGCTGTGGCTGCTCTCCTCGTACTTGAGCTTGTACATGCTCAGGCTGGCCTGCAGGCGCTCCGCCTCGTCCCTGGCCGTGTCCAGCTTGCCCTCCATCTCCACCGCCTGCTGCCGGGCCTGCGACACCTGGTTCTCCTGCTCCTTCAGCACCTCGGACTGCCGGCTGATCTGTTGGCACAAGGGTGTGCACCACCACTGTCAGTGTTGTCAACTCAACAAAATGATGAAGTGAATGATTCAAGAACTGAAAGGAGATGAACAGAGTAGTGTGCATTGGGAAGATGGTGAGGGAAGTGTAGGGGTGTGTGTGTGTGTGCATGTGTGTGTGTGTGGAAGGGGGCTGGGGGGTTGGAAGAAGAGGAGAAGAGGGACTGTGGTAGTGGAAGTCAGATATGCTGAGCCTGACTTGTCAGGCAAAGAACTGCAGTACAACGCATTTTCACTCACACAACAATAGCTGCTGTCTTAGAGTTTGACAAAGAAGAAGAAGAAGATGGGTTTAATATTGGGAATCGTAAAGCTACAGGTATTAAATAATTTTGTTTTCTGCATCAACTTTTTTCCCTTTAATTTGTTATTTTGTCTGTCCCAGACATTCACATCAATATTTCTCATGTGCAATGTTCATTTTTGGCACTTTATCAATGTAAATAATGATAATAATTTCTTACCAAAATCTGGAAATTACAGCTTTGAGTACATACAAGAACATTAACAAAATAATATTTATAATGCAATAATGATATCTAATTCCATAGTACCATTCTCAATATGCACAAGAAGTTTCTGTATTTCAGTTTGATACAAGAGACAAAAAACTATAATCACAGTCATTATCTGGAGAGAAAAAAAATCAGAGGTAAGGGCAGCAATAGAGAAGAGGTGATGAAAATAAAGATGAATGACTCTAACCAAACCCAGGGTACTAACCTCCAAGGCACTCTCTTCCTGCAGTTTCTTGTAGCGCTCCAAGTCGCTGTTCAGACCACTTATGGTACTCTTGGCGTCAGCAAGGCGCCTCTGAGATTCTCCCAGCTCCTCTCGGGTCATCTTGAGGTCATCCCGCACCAGGTCAAGGTCACATCGAAGCTGCTTCACATCCTGCTCGTAGCTGCTCTTGTTGAGGGCAATGTCTCCTTTCAGCTGGTCGTTACAGCGCTGAAAGTTCTGTGCCTGCAAAGCCACGTAGAAATACAACATTCATTAGCATCGTAAAAGTCTGGATTTTTTTTCTCGTAAACTGTTATGATATGCCTTTAATGCCTTGACTTGCTTCATTTTCTGCCATAACTCCATGAACCAGTGGGAACGGATGACAAAATTTACAAAACTGCAAACACATGGGGACTGGATGTAAAAAAGCACACGAGTGTTAATTCCATTATCCTCAAAATAAAAGAAAGAAAAAAGACATGGTTGGGGGCCTGCGCAGGTACTATTCAGGCAGGGTGTCTTGAGCAAGTACAGCCTGACACAGCCTGCTCCTCTCCAGGTCACAGGGTGCATGCTGGGTATGTCATGCCATATGCCATATCTGGCTTACTCTTCTATAAAACATGACAGCGGTTTTCACATGTGTCATCATCATCATCAGTCCCGTGACCTTGGCGGTCGTGGAGGAGACACGAAAGACGATCCGTGGTAAGCCTCCTCCATCCATCTCGGTCCTCGGATGTTGTAAGATTACAAGATGTTGTAACGTGTGCATACACAGGACCTCAGCTTACAGCCTGATCTGAAAGAACTGTACAGGGATGGGGTTTAGAGCATATGTGACCCTTCACCACAAAATGAATCGCACTGCACATGACCCATTTTTCCCCTATGGATGATTTTAGGCCAGTTGGGGTCAGGTTATTGATTTTGAGATTTCAATTGATTATAAAACTGTAAGCGTTCTTCTACCTTGTACTGAAGTATCAAGGTGTAGTTTCATTTCCTTTTGCTTTAAAAAGATCCAGTCTCCTCAACCTGACCACTTATTACAATCCGAATTCATCATTTTCTCATTTTGTCACTTCCTGGTGTTTAGCATTTCAATCTGTGACAACTTTTCATTGAACTGTCTGATTTTCAATCTTTTTTTCCAAATAAAATAGCTTTTGAAAAAATATCATTGCAGATAAATAACACGTAAACAACTGGTAATTATGTAGTGGATGGTTACATATGTAAATCCCAGGAGAAAAGATTCTCTTAAAATGACATTTTTAGCAAATACTCTAATTCACATCCTCAGATCACAAATCCAACACTAACCATGAGGTTAATCCCCCCCACACACACACCCAACTTTTTTTGGTTAACAAAGAGAGGTAGATATACCTCATTTTGAACCACAAAACCCTGTCTGAGGGACCAGTTTGTGGCTATGATGATGAAGTACATAATTCGAAATTAGCTATGATTTTTTTTAACAGGTTATACATTCATATTTTGTCTCCATCATTTCCACCCTTTCCACTTCTCTTTCATTATTAACCTTCTCATACAATCATTCACATAAGTGTGACTTGGGTGCTCATGTGCACACACACACACACATACTACACACATACAACACACTTACTTACTTTCACAACATTCAAGACAAAAAGTTTATGCTGAAGTCTCATTCTCTACATGAACACACATGCACAGGCACACATGCAAGGCACACATCTTCATGCAAAACATTTCGTCCACTCATAAACTGCAGTGCATGCGTTTAACACATCTTCATATTTGGGGACGCACAATGCATACTCAAGAAACACTCCAAGGCATTCACTAACTTTTTTTTCTCCAAAAACAAGAGAGAAAAAAGGTTTACAACATCAAATGCACAAACAGATAAAATCAAACACCAAGAGAATATAAAAACTAACACAACAATTGTGAAAACAACAATCCTGAAAACCAGCCAAAACAGGGGAAAAGAGAGCAAAAGACGACACATCTACTCATCTCTTGATTAGCTGTGGTCACTTTATCCACATGATTTTTCTGCGGCTATAAAAATCAACACTCCTTAGACACTGTCTGTCAATAAGAGACAAATATCGGAAAGAAGATAATCTCAAAGTACCTGCAGGATATCTGCTGTACCTTAATTCAAAATATCCCTGAAGTCAGAATGCAGCTACCTTAATGGTTGGTTAAAAACGGTCGCATACACAAAATTTCACCATCAGTGAACCTTGAAGCTCTAACCAAGGAATTTGGGGTGGGGTGGGGTAGGTTCAGAATGCATGGTATCAAAAACATCAAAATGAAAATCACTGCAAACAAACTTAAGAACAAGGTATTAGTATGTTTTAGATGCAGTCTTTGTAAATATATTTGTTTTTTTGTGTGTAGCTGGCTAAAAAATAGGAAGGAGGCTGTTGTCCTTTGCTCTTCTGCTTCTCCAGGCAAATATATTATGCTATTTCCAAAATGTGTGTGTGCGCACGCATAAGTGTGCATGTATGTGTGCGGGAAGGTGGGCGTGTGTAGTGTAGTTTTGTGTGTGTACCATTTGATTATACATTCATGTGCATATGTTGCAAAAGTGTTTTGTGTGTGACTACTTCACATGAATGCTATTTCCAAAATGTGTGTGTGTGTGCGTGCCCATGCACGTGTGTGTATGTGCGTGCATGCGCATAAGTGTGCATGTATGTGTGGGGCAGGCGGGCGGGCATGCATGCATGTGTGTAGTGTAGTTTTGTGTGTGTAGTGTATGATTATACATTCATGTGCATATGTTGCAAAAGTGTTTTGTGTGACTACTTCACATGAATGCACGCACAAATCAAGATGATGACAGATACTGATGACAGAGTAAACATGTATACCAAATACCCACATGATAAAATCTTGCAAGAAGAGAAAAACCAAAGAAACTGTTCACAAGGCCTTTAAAAAAAAAGTGGATGAAAGCATTCACAAACCACCCGTCTAAACGACAACAACATCCATTCCCATAGAAAAACACAAACCCTATGCTGCTACTCACACACAAACACAAAACAGACACGACACCAAAAGCAAAAAAATGAAAGGAATATAGCTCTACATCAAGTCAGACAAAAGACAAATCTTACCAACTCAAACCAATCCATACAATTTCATACCGATCCCTACCACTGACAGAACAAGCCCAACCACACAACACAGACTGACATACATATATACCCTCGAAGAGGCAAGTTTCACAAGCCCATGCCATGCATGTGAGCACGAGGACACAAGGAGACCTACAACGACCGATCCGCACTGTAAGAGTAAAGGGGACTAAAAAGTTGCTGAAAGGAATTCGCAAGCCAAAAAAATGTTTTGACGTTACCTGCAATATCTCCACTACACACACACAGCTGTCAGTCTCTCATTGCTGAATACTGTTTATGAATGGGAAGCCTTTTTTTCCTTACTCCCTACTCTTCCATGTTGACATTATTTTGCTGATTTAGAAGACAATAAGAAGACAAGGAAAAAAAGGATGATGAAAGAAAAGAAAAGAAAGAAGATGACATGGAGGAAGAGGAGAGAGAGCAAGAAGAAGACAAGAAGAAAAAGCAAAAGAAAAAAAAAGGAGGAGGAGGAGGAGGAAGAGGAGGAGAAGAGGAAGAAGAAGATGATGATGATGAAGAAGAAGAAGATGATGATGATGATGATGTTGATGATGAAGAAGAAAGAGTAGATAGATAGAAGAAAAATTGAACAACACCCCAAAGTAGTTTTTCTTCATTTTATTCTTTTTCATCATAGAATCCAGCACGGCTTAAAAAAACCAACAACATGTGTACAAAAAAACTTTAAATAAAATAATAAGTAGAGGACCTTTACAATGCCTTACCATATCTTCTTCACACGTTCATGATTCGCCATTTTTACTGCTCATTAATGATTCCATGCTAAATGATCTCCATTAACAACTTTAAATAAAATAAGTAGAGGACCTTTAGAATTCATAACCATAAATCATCTTCTTCAAGTGTTCAAGATTCACCATTTTTACTACTCATTAATGATTCCTTGCTAAAATATTTCCATTTAATTTTTTTTGTACATGTATACCCTCCTCTTAAAAAAAAAAAGTCAATGCTTTTTATTATTATTGTTTTTAATTTCATTTGTGGCTTGTAGCCCACATGACATTTTCTGTTTTTAAGATAATAAACTATTCATATCCATTAAACTGAAATCCATTTTCTTCTAGCACTTGATTTACCATAGGAAAAACAGTCACAGCAAAATTTTAATCATCAGAACGTTTACAAGTCAAAACAATAGTAGGAGGCACTTGGCACATTCCATGATATGCTCATGGCATTCAATACACGTCATAACAATCCTAAGGCTTTATCATTTATATATATATATACACAGATTATATATGTACAGATTATATATATATATTATTATTATTATCAGTGGTATATGACAGTGATTTGTTCTGTCTTTGGCAGTTGGGTTTCAGGTTAGGAAGGAAGGAAGGAATGGCTATGAGAGACTGATCATCAGCTGTGTGTGTGCACATCCTCTGAGGCTGGCTAGAGAGTACACAAAACTGATAATAAACCCAGTGACACAATACATATGAAGATTTAAAAAAAGAGATGATAAAAAGAGAGAGAGAGGGAGGAGGTATCAAAAGCTAAAGTAGAATCAAACTTTTCAGAAGAAAAAACAACCCACATCAATATATTGAAAAAAAGAGGCAAAAGTCATCAATAGTTTTTCACTCATGAAGTTCGAAAAAAAATTACATCATTGTAATTTTTTTAAAACTGAATACACACACGTAAGACTAAAATTGAGGTAAGAGTATCTAAAACTATTTACAATCAAATAAACAAAAACTTGTGGAAAAAATCTATGACAGAAAAACCCATGAATGACATCACTGGTAAGGAGACAAATATGTATATGTAAAAAAAAAAAATAATAATAATGTTTATAAAAATATATAGATACACACATATATATCCCCCCCACCCCCTGGTGGGATAAATGTAATCAATGATTCTTACTTTCAGGGATAACACAGAAGAGCTCGAAAAGGTTGTCCAGATAGAAGCCCCTTAAAACAAACAAACAAAACCTCAACAGCTAAAAAAAACACCCTTAAACGGCCAACTCACCTCCAGGATAGTTGTCTCAAGCTCATGATGGAGTCGCTGCAACTGTTTGTCATCTTCTATACTCTGCACACAGTACAAATAAATCTTTGTCTATACTTGTCATCTTCTATACTCTGCACACAGAACAAAGAAATCTTTGTCTATACTTGTCATCTTCTATACTCTGCACACAGTACAAATAAATCTTTGTCTATACTTGTCATCCTCTATACTCTGCACACAGTACATAGAAATCTTTGTCTATACTCTGTGTGTGTGGGGGGGGGGGGGGGGAAGAAGAGGGGGGTGGTGGTTCATAGATTTTTTTTCTGATCTCATCTTCCCCGAAATCACTGACCCATGCTGCTGTGACCTGAATGGCTAGGGGAACACACATAGTAGACATGGATTCATACTCACAAGCTGACACACACAGAAGCAGAGAGCATGATGAACCCTAGAATAAAAATAAATCAACCTCCCTCCCCTCCTCCCTACACACAAACATACATGCACACACACACACTTGCATGCGTGCAAGCATCCGCGCACATGCACCCATGCATGCACGCACCCACACACACAGGCAAAAAGAGAAATACATTAAACAGAACTCTGGTAAGTTGCTCATTACCTTATCATGAAGCTCCAACACACACACACACATAAAACACACACACACACAAAACACACACACACAATACACACACACACATGCACGCACGCATGCACACACACACAAGTCTAATATCACTTTGAGTGAACAGATGTAAAATCGAAGCAACAACAACAAAACACACACACACACATACACGCACACACACACACACAGAGAATACACAGAGCCAAAACTGGTCCAGGCTGATCCCTACCTTGGCATCCCGCTGCTCTAACAGCTGAAGGTGGGTCCTGATCTCCTGCTGCAGCTCCCTCACTCTGCCGTTCAGCCGCTGCAGTTCCTTCTCCCTCATGCTTAGCTGCACACAACACAACACAACACACAACACACAACACCCCTTGAAGCACACAGTCAGTGCTACTTCTTCGTTTTCTTTTTTTTTCTCTTCTTCTTCTTCTCTACTCTCCCCAAAAGTCCTTTGGATGAGACTATAAACCGAGGCCCTGTGTGCGAACGCATGCTGAATATCTTGCGCACATGTTAAATCCTGTTCTTTTCGAAAGAGTAGGCCATTGTGTGCTGGTGGGAACAGATGACAGAATTTACAAAACCAAATGCACATGGGGACTGGATGTAAAAAAGCACATAAGTGCTTATTCCATTATCCTCTATATAAAAAGAATACAATTTTATAAATCCCCCCAAAAAATCTTCGTCGAATGCTCAGACAGCAACTATTGTTGTCTATTATGGAAGCAAAAATGCGTCACGCTGCCATTAAGCAAGTGACAAGTCAGGCCCAGCGCATCCAACTTCGGCATAAGAGAATTGTTATTAAGTCTTTCGGGAAGAAAGGCAGGAGAATGGACCAAGAAGGCAGAAAATGGACAAGGAGATTGACAGGAAGAAAAGTAACAAGGCAGAAACAAAGAGAGTGGAAGAAAAGAGGGAATTCCTAGCACAGAATTTCCAGAATGTGGGGGTGCTGTTTATACTGACAGGCTCCCAGCATCCCCATGGGGGATACACAGTACTAACTGTGGGGGAAAAAAAATTAACAGCACACAACACAACACATACCGCCCTGAAGCACGCAGTCAGTCTTACTGTGGTGAAAAGTAGAGAAGAGTGAACACAGTTTATCTAACTGTGGAAAGAGAGAGGAAAGGAACACAGTCAACTAACTGTGGGAAAGAGAGAGGAAGGAAGTAAGGAAAGACCAGAAACATAGGAGAATAGAAAAGAATCTCGGACACAGAATTCCAGAAGTGGGATGCTCCTGTGTGTTGTAGAATGGGAACTGAAAGAGCCCGGCTTTCCCCATGGGACAGGGGGGGGGGGGAAGTAAGGCTGAATCAACCACATGACTCTTCCTACCCTAATACTTTTTTTCAATAACACAAATTGACAAGACAACAGACAATGACAGAAAGGCAGAGCAGAAAGCTGAACTCGCAAAAGAATTACATATTCCCATAATCACACAAGACAAAAACAAAATCTACACTGACCTCCTCACACAACCCTGTATTTCTTTCATGCCAAGTCCGTTTGATCGCATATGGACTGTCACGCTGTCACCTCACACACAAGCGACAAATGATATTACGTACCGAACGCTACTTTCAAATGTACACAAACAGTCAACTGATCAGCCTGCTCTAACAAGTACCTTCTTTTTTTTTTCTTGGAGATCAATAACAATCAGCTTCATTATTACCACCGACAATATCACCATTACATCAAAAATACTATCATTACTGGTATCTTTTAGTATACTGATTGGCATTTCCCAACTAACAGAGAAATTTTTTTTTTTTTTTAAAAAGCTGAGACAGGCCTGTTTTAAATCCCCAATCTCATCATCACTTATTCCATCATCACTATAAGCAACATCGTTGTCATCATCACCAGCATCACCAATACCACTGTCAGTATCTGAATCAATCACCTATCACCGTCAATCATTCTCACGCTTAGTTTTTTTGGCCCAAGCCAAACATTGTTGATCATTTATTCATATAAACTAAGCACCAAAGCCTACATCAAAATGTTGCTTTGCCGTGAAATGATGTGTTTTTAACCATGGCAACCTCTTAGCATAACAACCTGCTCTCTCCTTTAAAGAAGAAAAATTAAAGACTCTGAAGTCAGAATATGGCTGCATATATGCCTGAATACTTGAAAACAGTCATGCACACAAATTTCCTTTCAGTAAGAAATTACAGACTTATGGTGATTCTCAGGTGTGATGAATGAGACAGAAGGCATATTCCAGGATGTTCACAGCCATCAGTTTCCCCCACTTTCAGCTCCTCTCAGCTGCTACCTATTCCATTCCATCCCTGCCCTGCAGGTGCTAATTATAGCAGAAACTAACCGCACCTGGATTTGGTAAAAGAAAGAGGGCTAATATAATTTTAGCACTAGGCCCTGGACCCTTGACCGAGTTATGCTGGATTTGGATTTGCGCGCTGTGTGTCAAGCTGAGGGAAATGTTCAACAACAACACCAATGCAACAACACCACCAAGTGCAGTTCTCCTCAAGCTACCTCTTTCTGACAGGTGCGGTGTTTTTCCTGAGAGATGGTGAGGTCCAGCTCCAGCTGGTGCACCTGCTCCTGCAGCTGTGTGCTGGCCTGCGCCGCTCGGTTACCCACCTCCGCCAGGTGGGAATTCTCTGCCTTCACCTTTTCCACCTCTTCCTCCAGCCGAATCACCTGGTTCAACACCACACTATACAGATGCAAAAGCTGATTTTTGTTTGGGTTTTTTGGTTCTGATTTCTGGGTGTTTTTTTCAGCGGTTAAGTTTGAAGAAGTGGGGTGAAAAAAAAGGGGATATAATCTTCACTGTCATCTTTTTTTCATGTTTCTTCTTCTTCTTCTTCCTTTTTTGTCATGTTTCTCCCAGGGGAGGTTTGACATGGGGGCCATTGTTTGAATTTGACTCATCATATGGTGTTTTTTTTCATGTTTGTTAAAGTGTGTAAAGTCTCTTCCCTAAGAGTGATGTTCACCAATTTTTCATAAGCGTAGTTGCTCTTGAGGAAAACACAGTGAGGAAAACAAGAGCAGTGTACATTGTTGCTCTGTGTAAAATCCCTTCCCTAAGCATGATTTTCACCAATTTTTCACTGACAGTGGTATTTTCGTGTTTTTCACCAGATCAGTTTTTGTGGCAGTTGCTTCTGGTCAGATTACATAACTGTCTGGTCTTAGATCATACAAAGCGTCAATAAGAACTTTTTCTCGTTTATGAATTGGTGCAGACATGTAAAATTCACACCACAACAAACACACACCAACACACAAGCTCTCTCTTTCTGTCTCTCCCACCCCCCCTCTCTCCCCTCTCCTCTCCTCCCCCCCCCCCCCCCCCCTCTCTCTCTGTGTGTCAATCATCCTACCCACTCACCAAGCAAACACTGCTGACTTAACAAGCACCATCACATGATAATTATCAGAAGCTGTTTATCTTTCTACAGACAGAAAGCTCTCTCTCACAAACACAAACAAACACGCACACACACACACAAAACACACACCACACACACAAACACACACACACACAAAACACCAACACACACAAACACACACACAGACTGTGTGAAGACTGAGCAGACCAACACAACAGTGGCAGAAAGACTAAAGGCTAAAGGCTAAGGGCTAAAGACTAAAGGCTAAGGGCTAAAGACTAAAGGCTAAGACTAAGGGGTGAGGGATGGAGGGAGGCAGGCAGGACCTCATTGTAGCAGGCAGAGTACTGGGTCTGGGACTCCATCAGGTCCTCCTGCAACTGCTTGATGCTCTCCTCTCTCTTGAACGCCTGACAACCACACACACACACACACACACACACGCACATGCACATGTACACAGACACACATACACACACACACACACACACGCACGCACGCACGCATGCACGCACGCACACACACACACATGCACACACGCATGCATGCACACAGACACACATACACGCACGCGCGCACACATGCACATGCATGCGTGCGCACGCACGCACACACACACACATATATAAACTTTAGATAGAATGAAAAAAATCATTCAACCTCACTCCCCCCTCCACCACCATCTCCAAAGAAAGAAAGAAAGAAAGAAAGAAAGAAAGAGAGAGAGAGAGAGGAGAGAGAGAGAGAGAGAGAGAGAGAGAGAGAGAGAGAGAGAGAGAGAGAGAGAGAGAAAGAGAGAGAGAGAGAGAGACAGGCAGACACAGACACAGAGAGAGAGAGAGGAGAGAGAGAGAGAGAGAGAGAGAGAGAGAGAGAGAGAGAGAGACACAGACAGACAGACTGACAGACAGAGACACAGAAGACAGAGCTTACAGCGTAAAAACAAACTGACATCAAGACTGACAACAAATCAAAAGATGCTGTTTTCCCACATCAACACATGTCAAAACTATCGACAATTTTACTTTTAAAAATATTTAGACATTGATCTCTGGGCACAACTTGTGAAACCAGTCACAATACTTCTATCAAGTGCAATACTGGGAGAGACCCAGTATCAGAGGTTCTTTATTTCTTTAACTAAGAGATGAGCACCCAGAATTAAAAGTAAACAGGTCACATTTTCAGACAATCCTACAGCGGTGACATCTCAGGACTAACTCTCAAATAAAATCCACCACCAGCGTAAAAGACTATGGAGAATCTGGTGAGAAAAAGAAGACAGACAGAGAAAGCCAGATAAAAGTTAGAGAAAAAGGGAGAGAAAAAACAAACGCAAACGCAATTTTATTGCACGAGGGTAGTAGATTCAGTTACACAGACTTTTTTTTCATTCAGCCCTGCGAAAAGGAAAAGCATGACAGAGAGAAAAGGGGACGAGGAACTCACATCGTCGTCAGCGCGTCTCCTGGTGATGTCCAGGTCATAGTGGCACTGAGTCAGGGTGTCCTGCAGCTTCTTGATCAGCTCCGACTGCTTGCTGATCTGAAACCACCAGGCAAACAGGTTACGTTTGTTACGCCACCGTGTCATCAATACATGCTGCAGCCTCAGAACTATTGAAAGAAAAAGGGTGGCAGGATGGTTAAGACATCTGCCTGCCAACAAGTAAACCAAGACGTTCTCGGTTCGACTCCCAGCCTCGCCCTTTCTTCCAAATTTGACAAAAAAATCAAACTTAATGTCAAAGTCCGGATGAGACTATAAACCAAGGCCCCATGTGCAAATGCATGCAGAACATCTTGCACACACATTAAAAACCCACTCCATCTTTTGAAAGAGTAGGCCATCATGTGCTGGTAGGGTCAGATGACAGAAAAAAAACCCAGCATGCACAGAGGTGTCATGTTTTGACACCATCCCTAAAGTCAGAATGCAGCTACCTAAATGGTGGAGGGGGGGGGGGGACAGTTGCATACGCATAAATCTCACCATTGGTGACCCTTGGCGCTCGAGCAGAGGAACGAAGAAAAAAAAAGAGCAATTGACTTTGAAGTTTAACACCAACCAATACAGAAAAATCTAGTACATGAACAGACTGTAGATGTGGTTCTGTCCTGCCTCCAATAAGGCGGTTCAGAAAGGATATTTCAGTAATGTTTACCATCCTCAATAAACACAGAACATGATCACATACTCTAAACTGGATGTTAACAAAACAACAAAAAAAGGACAGGAGTGCTTATCTATCATCTCCAATACCAAAGAACTTTGCCTTGGAAAAAGAAGAGTTATGCCTAAAAAAAAAAGTTGGTACCTGTGTGATTGCATGACTGTGTAAGATTAGGTTGAATGCATGCGCTTTGATTTGTCTTTGCAAGATATAGCGCTATATAAGATCCATTTATTATTATTATATGCACTTTAGAACAGACTGTGACATTTACTACCATGAGCAGACTAACAACCTATTCATCAATCAGTACTAACACTTACTGATTCTTAACAAAGTTCCAGCATGTTCTACAGAACTAATTTTAGCACCTTTATGTTACAATACAATTATGTGGATTTTTTGTTGGTTTGTTTGGTTGTTTTTAAAAAATTTTTCATAGCATCATCTTCTATACTGTTCCACCGCTGTTATTCCAAACCTCTTCCATATTCCACAGCACACAGCCACACCTTGGGGGGGGGGGGGAGGGATATCACAGTGGTTAGAGTACTGCGCTCATCATCTGACGGCCCAGGTTCAAGCCATCATGAAGGTGCCTGTTATAAGTGATTTTTTCCCCCTGGAGCTAGCACCAGTACTGACTCCTCTTCCCCAACAGTCCTTCTGATGAGACTATAAACCAATGCGAATGCATGCAGAACATCTTGCAAACACATTTAAAAACATATTCCTCCTTTCAGTTGAGTAAGTAGGTCATTTCCTGCTGGTAGGAATGGATCTCCCCCCATAAACCAAAACCAACCCAAAACAAAACAAAAAGCCCCAAACCTAAAACAACAAAAACACATGCACACAAGAGTCATGTTTAGACACCATCCCCAAAGCCAGAATGTGGCTACCTTAATGGTGGGTAAAAATGGTCACATAATTAGGAAAAATATCACCGATGGTGAACCTCAGAGCTCTAGCAGAGGAGCTCCACGTATCCAAGGTGGCAGACAGCTAATTCTGTTATTCTTTCTGGCACTAAGCTGCTTCTGAGCAATACTTTTAGAAAATGACTGCATTTTTTTTTTTCTTTTTTACAAGACTATATCTTCAAGGGGAACGGGATAGCTCAGTGGTCGGAGCACTCACTTTCCCTCAGCCAAGTTAAGCAGCGTCGAGCGTGGTTACCAGTTGGATGGGTGACCGTTTGCGCGCCTTGGCTTCAGTACAGTTCCCCCAGTTCACCCAGCTGTAAATGGGTACCTGCCCTCTTTAGGGTCAGGGAAGGTAAAGCAGCGAGGGAGAGGAGATGGGCGCCGCCCTCAATATGCTGGCCCCTAGAGAAGTGAGGTCTCTGACGCCTCGCTCCCCTACGACCTGATAGGTTATGGGACTCCTTTACCTACCTTACCTTACCTATATCTTCAACAGAAGAATATAGAAACACAAAACAACAACAAAGAATACCAAAACATACAAAAAGAATGACCCCCCCCCCCCCCCCCCCCCTTCTCTTTCTTCAAAACTTATCAAATGGTTGTAAAAAAACCAACCCAAAACTTACTGATTCTTAACAAAGTTCTAGCATGTTCTACAGAGTTAATTTTAGCTACTTTATGTTACATTACAATTGTGTGTGTTCCACGATAACCATTACTCACATTTTGCAGAAAGTTATTATGTGAGGCCATTTTAGAGTACGAAATGTTTTCAGTAGATGAAGGTCTGTATGGAAGTCACTAACAAGTGCATGACTAGCAATCACTATTTGTTTTTGTTCTAAAGTAGCAAACTGTACTTTGCAAACAAACCTGTAAATATCCTTCTCTCTCACTCATTCTCTCTCTCTCTCTCTTGCTTACTCACTCACTCACTCACTCACTCACTCTCTCTCTCTCTTGCTTACTCGTTCACTCACATACATGCACACTGACAACTCTTGTGCAATAAATGCACAAATCTTGCAACTAACCCTACTAATTTTGTACAGTATCTGCACACGCTAGCTTCTACTACGTACAGTCACAGGGTACAGACATATAACACATTAATACCTCTCCCCCTCCACACACACACACTATCACCATGATGATATAAAGTGGCTCATCTGTTCAGCAGCAGTCAGTCTGGCATTAAAAGGACACTGTAAGTTTTGAGGTGGTCTTATTTTGCTACCCATCATAGCGTAACATCTATTACACATTCAACTGGTATGATTTTCAAATCCTCATCAAAACAGTACATACTTAATGGGATAAGGAATTAGAGAGAGGTTTTAAAACTTTTAAATTCATTTTCCATATTCATATCATCATTTACAGGTTGGACAAACAACAGGTCATCCACAAAGTCAGGCACAGATTCTTAGAGTTAATCATTGTCTATCCATTGCCTTGTAGGCTCATGGAAATGAAGACTGAAAAATGGGGAAAACATCTACAAGCAACCAGAAAGAGTTCCCTGAGCCTGAATCGCCATTTAACGCCAAACTGACAACAGCTGTATCTACTTATTTCACTGCATCCCAACACATCTTCATACCTCTTTTGTACAGCGAAACAACTGTAAGAAACACAGATGTTAGGGTAACAGGATCATTCAAACAAACATCTAACTGCCGATGTAACATATGTATACAGTATGTTAACACAAGAATGGAACCTATAACATTCAATATCAACAAAACTGTACATAGAAATAATTACAGCAAAATGATGCATGAAGGAAATCTGTGATAAAACCTGACATAAATCAACACATTCACAACAGAGTATTAGCATATGTAAGCAACTGTGTTATACACTGAGCATATTAACAAACCTAATGTGTTTTTAATTACTACACTCCAGTTGACATCATAGAACCAAAGCAAGAGTCAACCAAAACCCCTAAAAGTGACTTACAAAGGGGGTTTGGTTCATCAGTGAAAAACTGTTTGTCCCCTTCCCTAGAAAATGACACACAGATCACTACTCACATGTTGTCCCAGAAGACTGAGTTCCACAATCCAAATAGCAAGATAGAAGGACATGAAATCCTACTTTTACAAACATATGAATACAGGTACTGCTGTACACAAACTTTAGAGCGAAAATGTGGTAGCAAATTGAATTCCTGGTGTGCTTTTTTTAAAAAAGCATTCACAGTCAGAAATCTGGTTTCATGCTAAGATGGCAAAATCAGAACAACCAACCACTCACAACTGGTTAAACAGCATTGACCCATACCATGTTTACACTGAAAATTCAAGACAGAGGAGTACCAGCCACACTATAAAAGAACAGAGTATAAGTCAATGGAAACTGATATCTGTTAATCCTAAATATTTGTAGATGGTTGCATGCTTGTAAATGATTTGAATGTAGACCTTTCGAATTGTTTGCTTTACAAGATTCAGCGCTACATAAATTCCATACATATATTATCATTATTATTATCATTATAATAAACACTTGACCACTCACTTCATGCATCTTTTCCTGGTGCATGGCTCTCAGTTTTCCCATCTCTGCATTCAGCTTCTGGATGTTGTCATCACGCACCAGAACCTAGCATGCAGAAATTGTTATGACGTGAAAACAGTGAACAAGAATGAAAATCAGGTCGAAGTGTACTCAGTTCTAGCCACGTAAATAGCAATGAAAATACTTCTCTGGGAAATCTGTAGTGACTCTCTGTAGCCATCAACTCTGTCTCACTTTTGTCAGTGATTTCAGTTTAATTGACTTTGATTTACAGATTCTTTTTCTTTCTAAATAAATTTTGTTTGCTTAAAATTCTGACAACTGTTTAGCTTCATGGGAGAGGTTCATGACAATCTTATGAGTGCTGCTTCTCTCACACAAGGTACTAGCATCTAAGCCACCATCAGAGCTATGGTGAATGCTGCAGTTTTGATGAAAAAGTTTAGTGAACATTCATTATGGAACTTTCATAATTCACAACTGGTAACTTTTTTCCCCCAGAATAATCAGCAATTATAACTATATTCAACAGCTTCATTAAGAGCAACATCTTTCTTTTTGTTCTTTCTTTCTGGAAAACAAAGGCAGATTCTTCTGCACATCAAGAAAGCTGCAAAATCCTGACTTTCCACACATCTTATTACACAAACCTGACACAACTTGTTATCTTGAAACTCTGCAATAACTACAGTCCATAATTTGAAGTGATGGATACAGTCCTGCTGACTCAGGCAGCTCTCACCTTGGCAGTGGTTTCCTTCTGCTGGCGGTGCAGACAGTCCAGATCTCCCTTCAGCTGCTGCACCAGGGCATCCTTGTTGGTCAGCTGTCCACAGCAACACACAGCATTCAGGCATCCTACAGTGCTGACATGCACACAATACTTTCTGGCAGAAATCAAGTAGTTTGTTCCGTATACATTAATAATCTGGTTATGACACACATACATTTTCATGCTGTAAACACTGAGCATGATAAAAATTACTGTGCTTATTCCATTTTCACTGATAAAAGTTTCTAGGGAGGATGGATTAAAAAATTTTTTTTGATGAATGTAGTTAAAAACAACTTATGTAACTTGCCAATAACACCATGACTTGCTCAGAAATGAATTTTGAAGTAACATGCAATGAAAATCATTTAAAGGCAAAGTAAACAAGCATCTACGATTACTAGCACTCACACATGTAAATGCACATCTGCATGCATACATGGTACACCCAAAATCACATGCACACATATGAATATACAGACAGACACAGACATGCATCTGTCTAACATCACTTTTCAGGACCAGATCTTCCAGCCCGTTATTGTGGCTGGGATTCAAACCTGGACCTACTTAGTGTCAAATGTTCAACCCATTCAGCCAGCCAGCCAGCCAGGCCTCAACTAAAGCTGAAAACTACAGGAGAAAGATCTAAGACTAAAAAAGAACCAAAGACAAAACAAAATTTCATATATGAGCAAATAGACATGGACTCCACAAGAACAGTTGTTCTTTCAGAGAAATCTTCACTATGAATGAATACACACACAAAAACGTGAAAGGACGTCTGGTATGAGAAACGAACCATAAGAAACTTTCTGTCTTTTCCCTATGGATCAACACAGATCCTTCTAATTATTATGATTTTTTCCCCTCACATCGTGGTGGAGTTTGTCCACTTGGGCGTGCTGTGAGGTCAGCTCGATGTTCAGCTCGCGCATCCTGTCCTCCAGCTGCCTGTGCTCCTCCATCTGGGACTCCAGCCGAGCCCTACCCTCCTCCACGCTGCTCTCCAGGTTCTTGGCTGCCATCTTCTTGGCCTCCACCTGGAACAGTCAGGAAAGAGGGTACGTCATAACTATCATCCTCCTGACCATGCTTTTACTGCATACAGGACACACAGCGCTAGCTGCCTTGCTGAAACAGGGTGTCAAGCTGGGGAACTTCTCCTTCTTCTTTGTCAAATACTCAGCAATTATTGTTGTCTGTTGTATGAGTGACAATGCATTGCCCTGCCATTAAGCGCCTGACAAGTCAGGCCCAGTGCATCTGACTTCGGCATGAGAGAAATGTTATCTTTTAAGTCTTTTGGGGAAAAAAAGGCAGGAGAATGGACCAAGAAGGCAGAAAATAGACAAGGAGGAGGTGACAGGAAGAAAAAGAACAAGGCAGAAACAAAGAGAGCGGTAGAAAAGAGAAATTTCTAGCACAGAATTTCCAGAATGTGGGGATGCTATTCATACTGACATGCCCCTGGCATAGCTAGGGGACAAGTAACAACAAGAACAATATTTACTCAAGTGATTTGCAGCGCCAAATAACACTTCAATCACACCCCAAAAATTACGCATCTAAAAAAAAAAACCCCACCCAAACTACACACACGCAAATTACCTCATTCTGAGCTGTTCTGAGTTTAGCGTTCAGTTGTTCCATTTCCCTCTGCAGCTGGGTGATCTGAAATATAGATTTTCAAACAAATAATGTAGATACTACATCTCCATGATATCAACAGGTGTAGGCTAGATTCTGTATGAATGACTCTCTACACCCTGATATGCGTGTATACATACACACACGCACACACAATTTCCTCCCACTCTCATTTACAAAAGACACACCAAATTCCCACACAGTGCTAATTGTGCCTTGAGTGTAAAGTTTCTACAAGCATCAAGCAGGTACTGCACTACCAAGTATTGTGTAACATGTCTGCAAGTTTCTACTGCAACTCAAAAAGCACAGCTGATATTGCAAAAATCAGTTTGGGCATAATGACAGTAATCGTCAAAGTATAATCAATACTGCAGAAATTAATTCTTCCATACAGAAACAGCAATCATTAGGAACAAAACAATTGCTGAAATATGTTTTAAGCATACTGAAATATCAATCATTGCAATGAAACTGACAATCAAGCAGTGACTGACTGTATTTTCTATTGCATAACAGGATTAGGAAAAAAGCAATTCCTACATCAGAAATCAACGTGGCCAAATCAGCCCATATGACATGGATACTATTTGACATGCAAAAAACTGCATATTTTCTTCTGATGAATTGGCAATGGAGACAGTCTCTTATCAGATTATATACACAGCACAGTTTGTATTATGGGAACAATGTGTTGCTTTTCATATAGCTGAATGGGATGAGAGGTAGGGTTAACTAACCCCCGTTCTTGCTGTAGGCCTTGAACTGTGGCTTCTTGCAGTTCATGCTCAATACTCTCAGGCAGAGCTTTACTAACTACTACTGCTCCTGATTGTCTCTATGCATTGCCAACAAACAACAGATACTGGATTTTGAAAGAGTGAGAAGGGGAGGTTTTTTTCAACTGCTTTAAAATCAACTGATATTCAAAGAAGACCAGCACATATGTTGCAACAGGAAACTCGAACAAAGAGTCCAATACAGCTTGTAAAGAGGAAACAAACAGAAGCGTTACTTTCCACAGTTCTCATCATTTCACTGCACTTCTATGGACAGAAGTGGACTGGTATGCCAGTCTGCCAAACTGATGCTATGACTAACACTTCTGACTGGTACATGAGTACCACATCCTACAGTAGCAATCATGACACAGCTACAAAAAAACAACAACAACTGTGCTTGAAAAATATTTATACTCCTTCACAGCTGCTAAGGACAAAACATCTCTTCAAAGAACTGTTCACATGTTTCTCTAAAATAAAATATCCAACTAAAAACATTAAAAGCTAGTTTCCAGTAAATGTCAGCAGACTTAGCCGGAAAATATTTTTGAAAAAAGAAGAAAAAAAGAATACTAAAATGAAACCCCCCACAGGGCCCCATCAGGCCTGACCTTCTCCTCAAATCTGCTGTTGGCCTCCTGCAGGCTGACCTGGTCCAGCTTCAGCCTCTTGATGGTCTCCTCACGCCGCTTCACCTACACCACACCACACCACACCACAACCAGCTACAGCTAGCTGCCTGCCTACACAGCTCTCACATCAGCCAACACATCTACACCACTGTCACACCACTGTCTGTCTCCTGGTCTTCACAAAACAATGGTAAAAAACATGCCAACAGTAAAGATTGCTGAGTTAGAAAGAAAATACGTTTGGTATGTGGAATACGAAAATAAGGTTATACAAATATTTTCTTTTAAAAAAAATAAGCAAAGCTAATAACCAACCGCAAGCTATTAAACAGACATTACTGAAGTTGTGTGAAACAAAATGTGTTTTAGTCATCAGAAACAAAAACAACTGCAAAAAAAGGCAAATATATACTATGATGCTTAGTAAACAATACAAGCAGGTGAGTATACAAAATATCATCATACTGCTGAAAAAGTGGGAGGAAATCCGAAAAGCAAATAGATGATGACTGAACAATACAGCTAAAGATACACAAGATCAGGCTCACATGACAAGTATTCTTCAAAAGATGTTGGGCAGTTTATATAATCTATATACCCATGAGTAATGAAGAAAATCTTTGAGCAATCTTTGACCTTTCTCATATACCTACTGTCAGCCCTTTCCACAGAGAGATTCATAGACTCTCTGGATGTGAGCACACTTTCAACTTAAAAAATATAAGTCCAAAGACAGGATCTAAGCCCTGCATCAGAGCTGAACTGAAAAGGAGTGAAGGTAGCCCTTTTCCCCTCTTTTATTTCAGTGCTTTGTCGCTAGAACATAACAGAGCTAAAACTCATTCCCTCTCCCTTGTGAGCCTGTGGCAAAGAAAACCAGACTGGTGAGCACATCCTTCAGAGGTGCACGCTATTCAGCGACCTAAGGAAGATTGTGTGGCTGACAGAGATATAACCCTGCAAACAAAGCTGTACGGCCCACGAGAGGAGCTGGAAAGGACTTGCCACTTTTTCTCCCAAACACATCTGACGGTGTAAAAGGCGAACAAGAGA